>JAHRHZ010000029.1:36304360-36347761 GCA_024137785.1 Ginglymostoma cirratum | reverse complement strand
GTTATCTCGGAAAACCAATGTGTGACCACTTTTACAGTTGCTCCAAGTATGGAAAAAGCCCATGAAGAAAGCAAAAATTGACTGGAGCAAAAAATGGGTTTGGCTTGTTTTGAGGCTGAGATGAGAGGGAGGCGATGGCCTGGTGGTATTATCACTAGACTGTTAATCCAGAGACCCAGATAACATTCTGGGGACACAGGTTTGAATCCTGCCATGGCAGGTGGTGGAATTTGGATTCAATAAATATCTGGAATTAAGATTCTAACGATGACCGTGAATCCATTGTTGATTGTTGTAAAAACCCATCTGGTTCACTAATGTCCTTTAGGAAAGGAAAGTGCCATCCTTACCTGGCCTGGCCTACGTGTGACTCCAGGCCCAGAGCAATGTGGTTGACTCTGAACTGCCCTCTGGGCAATTAGGGAGGGGCAATAAATGCTGCTTAGCCAGTGATGCCCTCATTCTGTGAATGGATAAAGAAAATGAAAAGAGAAGCTGCAGCCATGAGCATCACACTTCTGGAACGTAGGAACAAATTTCTAGAACAGAACTGACAAATATAATTTAATCCTAAGGCCTTATCCCATGAGACAAGAACGGTGGAGAGCAATTTTGACCAGACTTCTACCATGAGACTCACTTCACTGTAGTGAGCGATGGCAGAGACTTGGGATCAAAAAGTAGGTGTATGAAATTTTCACATGGACTATGGAGTTTCAAAAAGGCAGTTCACCACCACTTCCTCAATGACAACGGGGGGTGGCCAATAAATACAGGCCTAATTGGCAACGTCCATGCTCCACAAGTGAATAACAAAAAAAATCACTTGCGGTAACCTTCAGCCATGTGGGGAAATTTGGGAGTGTCTTTTTGGTGCATTTTCCTTACTTTCAAAACTTACTGCAATGAGAAAAAGGTACTGGCTTGGGAGGAATCCCTGAGCAAACCAAGAAAGACCCACAAAGATGCAAACTTTTGCTATATTACAATTAATTTAATCTGAAGCAATTGAGAGAAAAAGATTGGACTAAGAAAGAGAAAAACAGGCAGAAAGGAAGAGTGATATTGTGTGATAACAAGCATGGGGCTGGATGAACACAGCAGGTCAAGCAGCATCATAGGAGCAGGACAAGTGATATTGTGTTCCAAGTTTCTATAGTAACACACAATTTGTGACTTCTGTTGCAGTCTGGAGTGAGGGATAGTGCTGGGAAAGGCTCCAATGTTACTTCTAACACATGCCTGACCAGGACCTGACTCTCCTGCTCCTACTGACTGCTGTTGGCCTGGGTTGGAAGGATTTGCAAGTTGCTAATCAACCTGTCAGACTGCACAATGAAAGCACCCTCATAATAAAATCATTCCTTAGCTATCAACCTGGAAAGGACAAAACCCAAAATGTCAGATAGATATGCTTCTCCAGTATGTCATAAAACATCCTTCAACGGAAAAGTAGGAAACAGATTTAAAAATTTGCATTTCAACATCGATGGAATCCAGAAACTACTAAATCTTTACCCATCGTTTCAGGTGATGGCTTTCTCAACATCCAAATTTCATGCCAGGAACGTAGATTGCTAGGCAAAGGTTGAGTGATATTATCATATAGAACATAGAACATAGAACAATACAGCGCAGAACAGGCCCTTCGGCCCTCGATGTTGCGCCGACCTGTGAACTAATCTAAGCCCATCCCCCTACATTATCCCATCATCATCCATATGCTTATCCAAGGACTGTTTAAATGCCCCTAATGTGGCTGAGTTAACTACATTGGCAGGCAGGGCATTCCACGCCCTTACCACTCTCTGAGTAAAGTCACTAGACTTATCATCCAGAGAGCTAGATAATGTTCTGGGGATCTCGATTCAACGCCCACCATGGCAGATACTGTTCTATCCTCTTCTGTTTCTCTCCTCCCTGCACACTATTAAGGTCCCAGCTACACCTTATGTAGTTGAAGCAGTGTTTTATCAGAACTTCACTCAATCTAGTCTCCTGTGTGCGTTGTTCACTATGTAATCTCCTCTACGTTGGGAAGATAAAATGCAGACTGGGCAACTGATTTGCACAATATCTACATTCTGTCCACAAAAATTACCCTGTTACTTGCCACTTTAACACACCACCATGTCCCCTGGCTAAAATCTCTGTCTCAGATTTGCTGCAATGTTTCGGTGAAAATCAGTGCAAACTCCAAGAACAACATTTCATTTTCCCCTTGGAAAAACCTTTAGGACTTTCCATTGGGTTCAATAATTTTAGAGCCTGATTCCATCCTTCCATGTTTTTTACCCACTCCCACACCCTGGTCTGTTATGATATGGATTACTTTCAGTACAGCCTACCTATTCTCTCATACTCATCGCCCCTTATTCAATTTCTCTCCTGTCCTGGCCTAGTGTCAATAATCCCCTCACCTACTTGCACCTTTCAACTCTCTCTCTCTTTCTCACTCTGTCTCTGAACTCCATCTCCACCTATCCACTCATTCCAATCATCTCTCCCCCCACCATCCCAATCTCCCAACCTCCCCTCACCCCAATGACCCTGTCTCCACTGTAAGTAACACCTTTCCCCAGCTGCTGTCAGTTCTGGTGAAGAATCACCAGACTCAAAACTTTTATTTCTTCTTTCTTCTCACAGACGCTGCCAGACCCGCTAAATCTCACGAGCATTTTCTGTTTTTGTTTCTGAAAGATAAAAGATAGGGTATCTATAATGTGTTCCCTAATTCCTTTAACAGCTTCAGATGCAAATCTCTCTTTAATTCCATTAATTTTCTCATTACCAATGTTTTCATTATGTAAATTTTATTTGGTCCCTGTTCGCCATGCACTATTAATTTCCTTGGGACTTCCAGCAAGCTATATTCCTTTTCTACCATAAATACTGAGACAAAGTAATTCCCCACAGTCATTCACAATGTCCCCGGTTTCAGTCATTCTTGGGTTAACATTGTTCCTGGCCACCCATTTCCCCTTTGTCTAACTATAAACATTCTTCTTATTGATTTTGATGTCTCTGCTAAGTTTCTTTGCATAATCCCTTTTTGTAATTCTTATAAGCTGCTTTGTGGTCCTTTGCTGATCTTTGTATCTTTGCTGTTTAGCAAGATCTGTGCTGTTTTTGGTATTTTTGTAAGCCCTTTCTTTTAGTTTTATGCTACTCTTTATCTCTTCAATTGTCCATAGCTGTTTTCCCTGTGAAGTGGAGCTTTCAAATCCTGTTATTTAAACATTACAATAAAAGTTCTATTGTAATGTTTTTCTATGAATCAAATGATAGCATGTTAATATGATATGCCAAATTTATTAATTTCAATGACTGCACCTTATTTCGATGTTCCATGTTAATTTCAGTACAGTCCCTGTGTTATTTTGTTCCTATATGTTTACTGATGCTAAAAGCTTTAGCGTTTCTGTGGGCTTTAGTGATATGATAGATCACTAATTTGTGCATTTGGAAATAGCAGTAAAATTATTTTGCATAATTTTGCTTACGTATTGCAAATTAAATAAGTATAACTTCACATCTGGCATTGAGACTTTTAGACCTTTACCTTAACACACTGTTTAAACCTCTCTACCTCTCCATCTTTCTGTTATCTTTTAAGATGGTCCTTAAAACCTACATTTGTAGGTGAGGATTTTTGATCACTTGGCCTCATATCCCAGCTTTGGTTGCATTTTTTTTTGTCTGAATTGAATTAATTCCAATCCCTTTTCAGTTCCAGAGAAGAAGAGAATATAGAAAGCATGGTTTATAAGTTTGCAGGTAGCAATTGATAGTGTAGTGAACAGTGAAGCAGGTTGTCTAACATTACAAAGAGATCTTGATCTATTTAGTGAATTGGCTGCTGTTTTGCAGGATGGAGTTTAATTTGGATAAATGCAAGGTATTACAATTTGGTAGAACAAACAAGGGCAGGACTTATACAGTTAATGCTAGGGCTCTGGATAATATTGTAAAACAGAGATCTAGGGGTTCAGCTGTATAATTCTTCTAAGTTTGCACCACAGGTAGACAGGCTGGTTAAGAATTTTATTTAGCATGTTTGCTTTCATTGCTCAGACCTTTGAGTATAGGAGTTGAAATATCATATTGAGCTTGCACGGGACATTGGTGAGGCCTCTTCTGGAGTATCGTGTACAGTTCTGGTTGCCCTGTTATAGGAAGGATATTATTAAATTGGAGAAGGTTCGGAAGAGATTTAGCAGAATTTTGCTGGAATGGAGAGTTTAGGATATAAAAACAGGCTGGACAGGTGGGACTTTTTTCACTGGAGCATAGGAGGTTGAGGGGTAATCTTACAAAGGTTTATAAAATCATGGGGAGCATAAACAAGGTGAATGACAATCTTTTTCCTAAGGTGGGGGTGTTTAAAACTAGGGGGGCATATTTTTAACATGAGAGGAGAAAGATTTAAAAAGGGCTTGAGGAATGACTTTTTTACACGAAGAGTGATTTGTGTGTGGAATGAACTGCCAGAGGAAGTGATGGATGCAGGTACATTTACAACATTTAAAAGGCATTTGGATAAGTACATGAATAGGAAATATTTGGAGGGATATTGGCCAAATGTAGACAAATGGGTTTTAGTTAGGCTTTCAACAAGGTCCCTCATGGTAGTCTCATCTGGAAGATTAAGATGCTATGGATCCATGATGAGTGGCCACTTGGATTCAGGATTGGCTTGCCCATTGAAGACAGAGGGTAGTGGCGGATGGGTGTTTTTTAGGCTGGAGGTCAGTGACTACTGGTGTTCCACAGGGAACTGTACAGGCACAAAAACAAAGTTGCTGGAAAAGCTCAGCAGATCTGGCAGCATCTGGCAGCATCTTCCTCAGAACTGAGGAAGGGTCACCGGACCTGAAACGTTAAATCTATTTTCTTCTTCACAGATGCTGCCAGATCTGCTGAGCTTTTCCAGAAACTTTGTTTTTGTTCCTGATTTACAGCATAGTTTTTATTCTGTGTGTATATATATATATATATGTATATATAACTAAAATGAGGATGTAAATGGGTAGGTTAGTAAGTTTGCAGATGACGCAAAGATCAGTGGAGTTGTATATAATGTAGGAGGTTGTCGAAGGATACAGTGGGATGTAGATCAGCTGCAGTTACTGGTGGAAAATGGCAAATGAAGGTTAATCCTGGTCGGTGTGAGGTGCTGCACTTTGGGAAATCAAATGTTAAGGAAAAATATAGAGTAAATGGCAGGACGCTGAATAGCATTGATGTACAAAAGGATCTTGGGGCTCAAGTCCATAGCTCCCTGAAAGTGGTCACTCAAGTAGATAAAGCAATAAAGAAAAATTTCTGAAGAAGGGTCTAGGCCCGAAACATCTGCCTTCCTGCTCCTCTGATGCTGCTTGGCCTCCTGCGTTCATCGAGCTCTACACCTTGTTATCTCAGATTCTCCAGCATCTGCAGTTCCTACTATCAAAGAAAGCATATGGCGTGCTTGCCTTTATTGTTCGGGGAATTGAGTACAAGAATCAGGGTGTCATATTGCAGCTCTATAAGGCTTTTGTTAGGCCACACTTGGCGTACTGCATCAAGTTCTGGTCACCGCATTACAGGAAGGATGAGGATGCTTTCGAGAGAGCGCAGAAGAGCTTTACCGGGATGCTGCCTGATGATGCCCAGAACAAGACTGACACACTAAGCTGAGGCCACCACACTGGGTCGAGACCAACTTGTTCACCAGGATGTTGCCTGGAATGGAGGGAAGGTCTTACGAGGAAAGGTTGAGAGAGCTTGGGCTTTTTTCTTTAGAATGACGAAGGATGAGAGGTGACTTGATAGAGGAGTACAAAATGATCAGAGGTATAGATAGAGTAGACAACCAGAGACTTTTTCCTAGGGTGGAGGTAGCTATTACGAGGGGACATAGTTTTAAAGTGAGTGGAGGTAGATATAGGGGAGATGTCAGAGGTAGGTTCTTTACTCAGAGAGCGGTCGGGGCGTGGAATGCATTGCCGGAGAGGGTAGTGGAGTCAGCCTCATTAGGGGCATTTAAGTGACTATTAGATAGGCATATGGATGATAGTGTAAGGTGGGGTGGAGGTTAGATAGATTTAGGTTTAGGGTAAAAGTTCAGCATGACATCGTGGGCCGAAGGGCCTGTACTGTGCTGTACTGCTCCATTTTCTATGTTCTATGAGATGTCCATGCCAGAATGAAACACCCACATTTGTTTGTTGCTGGGCCAAGAATATAATGCTAGGCTGGAAGCCTCTTCACTTCTGGACCCTGGCTGGGAGAAGATGCCTTCCACGAAAGCTGTTAAAAGAGGTAAAATGATAAATGGAAACATTAAACAAAAACAGAGAAAGAATAAGAAAGTGAAAAACAGATGGAGTAGAGGAGCTCCAGGCTCCTGGGTTACGGAGCCGACACACTGCACTGTTACTCCGCCACCATCCTGACAAAGATGTGAACTCACACGCACTAAAATGGCATTTCTAGCTGTTGCCTAGCTGATAGGTATTTATACATTTCTTGACTATATTTATTAACAAGTGAATCAAAATTGAAATTAGTATTCCTGAAAGATCATTAAAATGTAATTAGTGTGCTTTCATACTCTTCAGAACTGATGCGTGTTGATTAACTTTTCTAATGAAATGAAGTATTGCATTTATACTAATTAATAATGATTTTGTCTAAGGAAAGTACCTGGCAAAATGAATATATCTTGCAGGATTATGAAGAAATGAGGGACCATGAAAGTCTCAATACTAGTTGTAGCAATATTCATTCCATAGTGATGTGCCAACCTGTTTCATATTTCTAAGGGGATGTGAACTAAATATTTAACTGAAAATTAAATCTAAAACCTGTATTAATAATATTCAGAGGATATTTAAATTCAGAGGGCTCAGCCTTGGATTTTCCTTTCTGTTAAGTGTTACTACCCTCTCCACAAGCTGTGTGGTTCTATCAGTTCTAGATACAGGGACAGTGAGCCAGTCTCATGGAACAAAGTGGCATAGCTATCACCTGTGGGTGACTTGGGTGGTGTTGGTGAATTCCAGGGAGAGGCTTCAGGAGGGAGGTATCAGGAGTGATCAGAGGAATAAAGCTTTGAAGATACCTGAAAATGAATGGAGGAGAGAGAATGGAGGAGAGGATGGGGACATCAGCAGATTTGACCAGCAGTTGGGTTCTGAAGATTAGTGATGCCAGTGGTCAATGTTCCCATTTTGATGATGAAGAATTCAGGATACATCATTATTGTTTGAGAGTCATAGCACTCAAGGCAATGGGCCTAGTGTGGGAAAGTGGGGCTAGTGTAGGTAGAAATAGACTCAATAGACTGAAGACCCTTTTATGTACTGTATGATTCTATGATTTTGACTTCTAAAACGGATGAAGAATGTATTGTTTCATGTTGAGATTATATTTTGTCATGTGTGTTAAGAAGAGGAGGCATGAGGTTGAATTACCCCAGTTCCTGGGTGGCATGAGCAATGGCAGATCAATTGGGGAAATAGGATGTGATCAGGTAAAATAAAAATCTCAACAGCAAGGAAAAGAAAGTCACATTTTCCACCCAAGGTGTTAACAGTGAGACAAAAATCTAGTGAGCAGAGATGGTCTATTTGCATGAATTAACAACTCATCATTATTACTTAGTCTTACCTCATTGATAGGCAGTTTGTTATATTTCCACATGATGGAGAGAAACTCATTGGTAACGATGTGGAATTCAGAACAAATACTTGGCAGCTCCAGCTTTCTGCTGGATCCACTGGATCTCCACTTGGACAGTATTTCCAACATCCTGGCTACAGTTCCTGGCAATGACTGCCTGCCCCCACCAACATTGGCAAAGTACCAGGCTCACCATATTACCAGGACACATTTAGGACTTAGTCAGCTTTAGGGCTGACTGATAACTGATAAGGAAGAAACAGAGTTAACACTTTGGGTCCAGTGTTTGTTCCTTCACAGATGCTGCCAGACCTGCTGAGCTTTTCCAGCAACTTTGTTTTTGTTCCTGATTTACAGCATCCTCAGTTCTTTCGGTTTTCACTGGGGAAACCCTCCCTGAAACACCCTGAAATTGACACTCTTTGGGAAATACAACCCACAGTTTTTAATTCCATTTTGGATTTGTTTTGGGAGTTGTATCGGAGAGTCTGGAGACCAATTTGATTTATACTCTTATAAATGAGACCTTTAAACCAGTTCAGTGTATTAGAAAAGAAAGGGTAAATGAGAAAAAAGTAAACTGTTGTTATCCCACAACAGGCCTCCAGTGACATGATGTGTCAGAATCCAGAATAGGTCAGGTAGTGTGCAGGTTAACTCAGAGTAGAGGAGCTGTTAGCTTCACAGTCTCTAAAACAGTCAAAGCAGCACTGTGCGGGAGCCCTGTGTCACTGAGAAGAAAACTCCAGAATCAAAAAGCTGTGGGCGTCAGACAGGATTATAAAATCATCAACGTCTTCTCCATTAATACCATAGGACTCCACCAGGTACTTGACTCTTGTCATATGTTTCCTTGAAGCTAATATACTTTGTCAGAAGTCACATGACACCAGGTTATAGTCCAACAGGTTTGTTTGAAATCACAAGCTTTCCGAGTGTTGCTTCTTTGTCAGGCGAAGTGTACTTTGGTTATTATCCGGAATTAAGATTCTAGTGAAGATCATGAATCCATTGTCAATTGTCAGAGGAAAAACCTACCTGGTTCATTAATGTCTTTCAGGGAAGGAAACTGCCATCCTTACCTAGTCTGGCCAAGATGTGGTTTCAGACACACAGCAACGTGTCTGACTCTGAACTGCCCCCTGGGTAATTTAGGGATGGGCAATAAGTGTTGCCTGGCCAGTAATGTACTCATTCTGTGAATGAATAAGACAAAATGACCCTAGCACAACCTTTTAAAGGAAAAAAGACAATTTATTATCAGATATGTTTCATAGCCTCTATTGAAGCTACAAAAGAGCTCAAATTTATGCAGAAAAAGATATAGTTAGTTTGATGAAATTCTGTTGTAAGATATTTGGAAGGACATGTCATTTTTGTAAGGTTCCCTGGCCACAAAAAAATTGTCCTACCAAATATGGTGTTATCTCAGGTTGCGGGAACATTAAGTTTGCTATTATTGCACCTTTTCTACCCACAGAATATGTGAGCTTCTCTTTAATTTTGATTCTTTATTTTATCAGGACAAGAAGGTGGAACTTAAGGCTATATCTAAAAGGTAGGATTTTTGAAAGAGTGGGCCCTTTGGTACTGTAATCAAGTGTTAATTCATCAAGAGAATTGGACTCACTCTTCCACCTCTCTTCAGAATGAAGAAGACTCACACCAGACTTGAAACATGAACTGTTTCTCTCTCTCTCTCCAGCTGCTGCCAGTCTTGCTGAGTTTCTCCAGCACTTTCTGCTCTAATCTCAATTCCTCAAGTAGGGCCTGAAGGTCATAACTGCCTGACTCAGAGGCACAAGTATCATCAATGGAGTCAAACAAATTTACTGACAGGACTCTGCTTGATTTTGAGAGCAATTTGGTGGCAAATTAACCTCAGAAATCAAAACCAGACAGTAAATTGCTTGAGAATGAAATATACAATGCATTTTAACAATTATGATATTGTTTTCATTTAACAGGTAAACTAATTCATTCCATTACAATCTAAGACTTGTGGTGTTCCATTTTGTAAACTTTTGTTGCATGTAATAAGATCTAATCAATTGGCTAAACTCTTGAAAGATACGAGAGTAGCTCATTCATGATCCATCATAAAATCTTTTGCAAGAGACCACTGATTTAATCCAAGGTTAATCAACAGCAGGGCCTAATTCTAATCAGTTTTTGTAATCAACTTCCTAAGTAGTTGTAACTGATTAAAATTGTTGGAATAGAAATTCTATGCATCAACCATGTGTTTATTTTTCCCTGTTCAGTTCAATGCATATTTCAAACCATTGCTGTTCTTGATTTGATACAGATAAACTCCCACAGATGTTCCAATCTCATTACAATCAAGGCCGAAATGCAAGCTGTATTTTGTATTCATTGATTCTCACCATTAAATGCTGGCTTTAGCTTCTGGCAGTGAGAGTTATGAATGCATTTCTCACCAAGTCCCATGTTGGAATGCCAAAATGTAACCTCTGGTGTGCCGTTGGCTAGATTTTGCTATGAAAGCACTGTCAGGCATATGGGGCATAAAATATAAAATCTTTTATGTTATGGCAGGAAATTAAGCCCATTGGACTGACACCATATGGTTACTTTGAAATAGTTTTGCATCAGGTAGGGGGCATATCAGCTCATTTGGATAACCTGTAATTCAGAACAACAACAACAGTGTCCATCCTGGCAGATGTAGCCTTCGAATCTTCCTCTCACCCTGCCTTGGCAAGCGTTGAAGCTGTATTCATGTTTGTAGTTTCTAGTATACACAAAATTATCAAATGGTGAGCCAGACTGTGGATCTGCATTGGTTTCTGATGCGACTCTTAATTAATTCTGGATTGTTTAATGATTGATTCTAACAGCAGAATCACATCTAAAACAGAAATTGTTGGAGAAACTCAGTTCTGGCAACCTCTGTGAAGAGATAAACAGAGTTAACATTTCAAATGCAGTGACCTTTTGTCTGAACAGTAAGTTTCCTGTTCCCAGTTCTGATGAAGCATCACTGAACTTGAAAAATTAACTTTGATTTTCTCTCAGATAACAAGGTGCAGAGCTGGATGAACACAGCAGGCCAAGCAGCATCAGAGGAGCTGGAAGGCTGACGTTTCGGGCCTAGACCCTTCTTCAGAAAATGATTGATTTGATTTTCTCTCCACAGATGCTTTCAGACCTGCTGAGTTTCTCCAGCAATTTCTGTTTTTTTGCTTCAAATCTCCAACATCCACAGATTTTGTGTTTATTTAACAGTTCTTGCTGTATCTCCATGTCAATGATGGCCCAACTAATCAATGCCCATTTCTCATTCTGTATAAAACGTCTCCCTTTCTTCAAGCCTGTTTTTTGCTCCTTGTCCTAGTCAGAGCAAGGTCAAAACTTTAAGTTCTCCTCTCCTTTTACCAACATTTAACACATTGACCTCAAAGACAGGTAATCAACTGATTCTGAGATTTACTAAGTACAGCACTGCATGACATCAGCTGATTCAGAGATAAGTTTGCTAGAACTCATGTTTTAAATTTTCTCCAAAGATTCCCCATAAATACGCTTGGCTGCTATTCTACAGGAAAGTTAACTTCTTTAGAATTTATATCAATGAAAGAACGGTTCCTCTGAAATGAAGTGTTTTACTTAACTTTTCTTGGTGATGATATCATACAATAAAGAGATTGAAATTTGAATCAGGGATTGTGATGATTACTTTTACCTAATATCCCTGTGTTTAGAATTTATTGATGAGGTTTGCCGATGTGTAATACTGTCCTGGTTATAGCCAAACTCTCCTATCTGGCTCTTTTCACTAAGTTTGAAAGAGGTTAGCACTTTGTTTCCTTTCTGTTGGCAGATCCCTGTGGGAAATAAGGAAAGAGCTCACATTAAGTCTGTCATGTATGTGGGAAATGTGAACATTGATAATGATCAATAAGAAGAGATTGCATTGCAGGCTCAAGATGGTAGAGAGCTAGTCAGCATAGATTGAATTCCCTGCACCTCATGCTCTAACCAGGAGGGTTTTACTCTTTTTAAAAATTGCAGTGTGGCAGGATTTTTCTAATACAAGGAAATATCTTTTTTGACAGTCAAAAAGAACAGTGGGAGCTGCAGCTAGCTGACAGCATCAATAGTGCACAATGTTTTTGTGATGACATTTTGTGATTTCACAGCAGCATTAACCTGCTTTAAATGTGTCCATGGTGCTGCTAAAATGATGAAATTCTCAGAACTGATTAACCATTTATCTACTAACAATCAGTAAGATCCAGCCACACGTGTTAAAGGATACTGTAAAGTAGAATTTTCAAAGGCATATAAGATTGGCATTTGTGAAGGAAGGGGTCAAAGCAAGGACTGCAGATGGTAATTCTCTAGAATTTTGGAAATACTGAACTGGAACTTCAGCTTCAATCATTACACTGACTATACAGTTTGGCATCATCAGCTCTGCTGACCATTATAGCAGCACACATTCCTGCAGCTCAGGTTCATCAAGCCAGCAGTGGCTGAGAATGACTATCTTTGTAAATGCCAGGGTCTGTGTCAAACCATTTAATCCTTCTACAATTAACCACCAATATAGAAGATCACTGCCAGTGGGAGGGAAGGTCACTGCCAGTGGGAGAGATGGTCAATGCCAGTGGGAGGGAAGGTCACTGCCAGAGTGGGAGGGAAGGTCAATGCCAGTGGGAGGGAAGGTCACTGCCAGTGGGAGAGATGGTCACTGCCAGAGGGAAGGAAGTTCACTGCCAGCGGGAGGGAAGGTCACTGCCAGTGGGAGGGAAGGTCAATGCCATTGTCCGGATTAAACTCCATCTGCCATTTTTCTGCCCATGTCTCCAACTGATCTATATCCTGCTCTATCCTCTGACAATCCTCCTCACTATTCACAACCTCACCAACCTTTGCATTGTATGAAAACTTGCTAATTAGATGAGCTGTGTTTTCCTCCAAATTACTTATGTGGACCACAAACAGCAAATGTCCCAGCACTGAGCCCTGTGGAACACCAGTCGTCACAACCTTCCATTACAAAAAGCACCCTTCCCATGCTACCCTCTATCTGCTATGACCAAGCCAGTTCTGTATCCATCTTACCAGCTCATCCCTGATACCATGTGGTTTCACTTTTTGTGCCGGTACTTCACATTCCTTCATTTCTTTTTCAGATTTCAAGCATTCATGGTATTTTCCTTCGATATAATTTATTCACTGAGTCTGTATTCTGCACAGGAATGCATGAACAATACTGAATTTCTCTCCTTGCAATTACATTCACACTGTGTTGAAAATAAAACTCATTGTGGCATTTACTGTACTGACTGGGTGAGAAAGTGCTTGTCTAGACATCCATTTCTCTTTGCTTTTATAATCTTAAGGGTTTTAAGGCAACAGTGTTCAGATCAGCTAAGCATAATGATTTGTTTGATCATCCTCTGCAGTGTTCTTCCACGTCTTTGCATCACCCTTCATTTTTGCTTACCAGCAAAATAAACTCAACTAGCTCCATGGTTCAAGGAATATTTAGGTCATTTTCCACATTCTAAAATATTTTATTCAAAATCATGGGTGATTTAGAACATAGAACATTTAACGATGGCATGGTGGCTAGGTGGTTAGCACTGCTGCCTCACAGTGCCAGGGACCCAGGTTCAATCCCAGCCTTGGGTGACTGTCTGTGTGGGTTTCCTCCAGGTGGTCTGGTTTCCTCCCACAATCCAAAGATGTGTAGGTTAGGTGGATTGGCCATGCTAAATTGCCCATAGTGGTCAGGGATGTGTAGATTAGGTGGGTTACAAGGGGATGGGTCTGGGTCTGGGTGGGATGCTCTAAGGTTCAGTGTGGACTTGTTGGGCCAAAGGGCCTATTTCCACACTGTAGGGGTTCTAGAAGTATCTAGGTTCTAGAACAGTACAGGTCCTTCAGTTCACAGTTATGTGCTGACCTATTATCATACTAAGGTCAATCTACCCTGTATACCCTACATTTTACTATCCTCCGTGTGCCTATTCAGGAGTCGCATAAAAGTCTCTAAAGTACCTGACTCTACTACCACTGCCGGCAGTGCATTCCACACTCCCACCACTCCCTGTGTGAAGAACCTACCTCTGACATCTCCCCGTACCTTCCTCCAATCATTTTAAAATTATGCCCCCTCATAATTGTCATTTCCACTCTGGGAAAAAGTCTCTGACTATTCATTCTATCTATGCCTCTCATCATCCTGTACACCTCTGTCAAGCCACCCTTCATCCTTCTTCGCTCCAATGAAAAAAGCCCGAGCTCCCTTAACCTTTCCTCATTAGACCTGCCCTCCAGTCCAGGCAGCATCCTGGTAAATCTCCTCTGTACCCTCTCTGAAGCTTCCACATCTTTCCTATAATGAGGTGACCAGAACTGAACACAATATTCCAAGTGTGGTTTAACCAGTGTTTTATAGAGCTGCAGCGTAACCTCGCAGCTCTTAAACTCTGTTCCCCTGACAATGAAAGCCAACTACACCTTCTTTACAACCCGATCAACTTAGGTAGTAACTTTGAGGGATCTATGGATGTGGACCCCCAAAATCCCTCTGTTCCTCCACACTGTCGAGAATCCTGCCGTTAACCCTGTGTTCTGCATACAAATTCGACCTTCCAAAATGAATCACTTCACATTTTTCCGGGATGAATGCCGTCTGCCACTTCTTTGCCCAGCTCTGCATCCTGTCAATGTCCCGTTGCAACCTACAACAGCCCTCCACACTGTTCATAACTTCACCAACCTTCATGTCATCAGCAAACTTACTAACCCACCCTTCCACTTCCTCATCCAAGTCATTTATAAAGATCACAAAGAGCAGAGGTCCCAGACCAGATCCCTGCGGAACACCACTGGGCACCGAGCTCCAGGCTGAATACTTTCCATCTGCTACCACACTCTGTCTTCTGTTGGACAGCCAGTTTTGTATCCAGACAGCCAAATTTCCCTGAATTCCATGTCTCCTTACTTTCTGAATGAGCCCACCATGTAGAACCTTATCGAGTGCCTTGCTAAAATCAATATACACCACATCCACCGCTCTACCTTCATCGATGTGTTTTGTCACATCCTTAAAGAATTCAATAAGGCTTGTGAGGCATGACCTGTCCCTTACAAAGCCATGTTGACTATTTCTAACCAAACTGTGCTTTCCCAAATAATCATAAACACTATCTCTCAGAATCCTCTTCAATAATCTGTCCACCACAGATGTAAGACTGACTGGTCTGTAATTCCCAGGATTATCCCTATTCCCTTTCTTGAACAAGGGAATGACATTTGCCACCCTCCAATCTTCTGGTATTACCCCAGTGGACAGTGAGGATGCAAAGATCATCACCAAAGGGACAGCAATCTCTTCCCTCACTTCCTGTAACAACTTTGGGTATATCCCGTCTGGCCCAGGGGACTTATCTATCCTCATGCTTTTCAAAATTTCTAGCACATCCTCCTTCCTAACGTCAACCTTTTCGAGCATATGAGCCTGTTTCATGCTGTCCTCACAAACATCAAGGTCCCCCTCACTGGTGAATACTGAAGCAAAGTATTCATTAAGGACCTCTCCTACCTCCTCCAACTCCGCACACGAGTTCCCTCCACTATCCCTGATTGGCCCTACCCTCACTCTGGCCGTCCTCTTGTTCCTTACATAAGCATAGAATGCCTTGGGGTTTTCCTTGATCCTACCCACCAGGGTTTATTCATACCCCCTTCCACCTCTCCGAAATCCTTTCTTCAGTTAATTCCTGGATACCTTGTAGACCTCTGGAGCCCTATCCGAACCTTGCTTCCTCAACCTTAAGTAAGCTTCCTTCTTCCTCTTGACTAGTTGTTCAACATGTCTTGTAATCCAAGGTCCCTTCACAGTACCATCCCTTCCTTGCCTGACTGGTACAAACCTATCCAGTACTCATAGCAACTGCTCCTTAAACAACCTCCACATTTCTGTCATGCATTTCCCTGAGAACATCTGATCCCAATTTATGCTCCATAGTTCTTGCCTAATAACATTGTAATTCCCCTCCCCCAATTAAATACATTCCCATACCATCTGCTCCTATCCCTCTCCATGACTATAGTAAAGGTCAGAGAGTTGTGATCATTATCACCAAAATGCTCTCCCACTGATATCTGACACTTAGCTTGGTTCATTGCCAGCACCAAATCCAAGATGGCCACCCCTCTAGTTGGCCTTTCCACATTTTGAGTCAGAAATCCTTCCTGGGCACACCTGACAAAATCTGGTCCATCCAAGCTGTTTACACTTAGGAGGTTCCAGTCTATATTAGGGAATTTGAAGTCACCCATGAAAACAACCCTGTTACTTCTGCACCTTTCCACAAACTGTCTCCTAATCTGTTCTTCTGTTGCTATTTGGGGGTCTATAGAAAACTCCTAATAAAATGACTGCTCCTTTCCTGTTTCTGACTTCCACCCATACTGACTCAGTGCACAAACCCTCCTCCACGACCTCCCTTTCTGCAGCTGTGATACTATCCCTGATTAGCAATGCCACTCCCCTACCTCTTTTACCTCCCTCCCTATTTCTTTTGAAACATCTATACCCAGGAACATCCAGCAACCATCCCTGCCCCTGTGTTATCCGAGTCTCCATAATGGCCACAACATCATAGTTCCAAATACTGATCCATGCTGTAAGTTCGTCACCCTTATTCCTGACACTTCTTGCATTGAAGTAGACACACCTCAACCCGCCGCACTGACTGCCACTTTGCCCTATCAACTGTTTATCCTTCTTCACAGACTCTCTGCTTGCTGTATCTGCCTGTACACCAGCTATCCCATCCTCTGATCTGTAGCTCCAGTTCCCACACCCCTGCCAAACTAAGTGAAACCCTCCCGAAGAGCTCTAGCAAACCTCCCGCCCAGGGTATTGGTGCCCCTCCAGTTCAGGGGCAACCTGTCCTTCCTGTACAGGTCCCACCTTCCCCAGAAGATATCCTAATGATCCACAAACCTGAAGTTCTCACCACTCCTGCCACTCAAATGAAGTTTAAATAAGTTTCTCAGATATTTTTATTCATCGGGTTTTGATAAATATAGTGCAGTTACCTACTTAATTGGTTAACCGCGAATTTTTGTAAACTCGTGTCAATAACCATTACTTTTAACAATGAATAAATTACTTTGGTTCTGATCAGATGAGTGATTGCAGCTTTTCTAAAACCATTTCCAATTTTCAAAGATAAAGCCAGAAACAAAAACAAAGATTCCTTGAAAAGCCCAGCAGGTCCAGCAGCATGTGTGGAGAGAAATCAGGGTTAACATTTCAAGCTGAGTGATGTAAACTCTTATTTTTAACAGTTTACATCACTCGACTCAAATCGTTAACTCTGATTTCTCTCTGCAGATGCTGCTACACCTGCTGGGCTTTTCCAGGAATTTTTGTTTTTGTTTCTGATTTACAGCATCCACAGTTCTTTCAGGTTTTAAAAGACAATGTCCCTTTCTGTAATCTCTCAACAGGTCTGTGTTCAATTACTTTATGATGCACTCCTCTGTGCCTCAGGCACAATCACCATTGCAGAACGTACATTCTCAAACAAGAAAGTTACATTTTTCCATTTACATTTTTATAATGAGATTAACTTAGAATGGAGTTCTCAAAGAGTTAGCCCATTACAAAACTGAGTTTTGATCAAATTTGGTAAGTGCTTTTTGGGGTGGGCAACAAAGCAGACTAGTCTGACCAAGAAAATCAACACTTTCTGCTTTCCTTGTTCCAAGTGCAGGATTTGGTCCATTATAAGAAGCTAAGTGAATAAATATAAACAGGACCTCCAGTTATACTTAAATGGTTTGTATGTTGTAATACAAGGATCTCTTCCGTGAACTAAATGTTTGTCACATGCTGTCAGATGTTATTGGTAATCATTGCATAACCGTTGAAAATAGGCAAACCACAAGTAATTTAATTAGCAATATGACAGTGAGAGCACTAGATCCATGTCTAATTAACACGCATGATCATTGACTTCTCTTGACAGCATTGAGATGGGAGCAGACAGTGATCTCTTTCGGGCTCCCTTTCATTCATTGATGTGACCTTTACAAATCGCATGACAAAAACTAAAGATAAACAATTTAATAAAATAAAGAGTTGCTTGTAGTTTTAGTAATACACAAAATGTTAGCTCCTACAAATGTAACTGTACGACATCATCACATCGTGATCACTTGTAATTTCTGATCTGAATTCTCCTGTCCAATTTCATATTCACAAACTTTGCTGGGCAGTAAGTCAAAATATTCCTGTGCCCAGCGGGAAAAATCAATCATATTAAAACCAAACAAACTGAGTCAATGAAATTGTTCATTGGAATGTTTTCAAAGAAGTGCCATCAATCTCCTCATTTTCTTTCACACTAACTGAAGAACTTTCAAAAATTAAGTTTCTACAAACAGGCCAACAAAGACAGACAGACTGTGTGGTCCATCAAATATGTCTCATGGGTAAAATATTAGATAACACATCACCTGACTGCCTTTGAGTATCACCACTAATGATCTATTAAAACAAAATGCCAACAAACACAGTTGAAAGCTACAGGTTGAAGAATAGAAATTATGAAACTGCCTGAAAGATGTAATGAAGGATATTCTGCAGTGACTTCACAAGCATTTTCTTAATCAAATGAAGTCTTTGATTGTAAATATGATTATCTGTCTGCTAACTATAACTCTCTTCCACTTCCTCTTTAATTCTAGACAAAATGTCAAACACTGCTGCCATTCGGGCAAAAAGGAACTTCTCAAACTTCAGAAAAAGTGCATGATTCATGTAGTGCATTGTCTGGATATTATTCTGTTCCTAAGACTTATTTACCCCATGCTGCGCGCATCAGTTTGATGGCATGCACTTGAGCCTTGCTGCAACAGGCTACACTCGATAAAAGCATTTTAATACAACTATAATGTGCTTTCAATCCAACATATCACTTATTCCCAGCACAGCCAATAATTTTCCTTCCTTTTCAGTCAGACACCTGCAGAGCCTGACCCAGTTATCACTCTTTCTGCTGCTTTCAATGTGGCATATGCTGTGACTCTCTGACAAACTGTATCTCTCTCCATCTCTCAATAGTCTCAGCTAAAGCATGTCCTCAATCCCATCACATGGCAACCAAAAAAGGCTGTCGATCCTTCCCATGATTCTAGGATTTACAGTTCAGTGCAGACCTATCTATCAGAAGCCATATAAACTTCATGGGGGAAGAAATTGATTGACAGAAGTAAAGACATCGATGCCTAATGTTTTTGGTACAACAGGGGTTCTGGAATGAAAATAATGAGATTCTATTAGATTGGAAGACATTGGCATGTCATAAGAATGGGTTCAATTTTGTTTTCCAGTAAATTGACAACAGTAGTTTCTAGCCTTTAAGCTCATTTCTCAAGGATCACTCAACCTTAAATGTTAACTCTGATTTCTCTCTACAGATGTGTTAAGCTTTTACAGCAATTTCTGTATTTGTGGCTCACTTCTCCAACTGGGATTGAAATAATGGCCCTGTTCACCTTCTCATTTAAAACTCCCCCATTTTGCAATGTGTATTCCTGAAAGATAACTGCAATTCCAGGACTGGAGGACATGACAAGAAACTATACAGCTTCAAGGATGTTTGGAGCTAAAAGATTTTAGTCAAAAGTGAAATTATCCTGCTCTCTCATTCTCCATGACTTTCATCCCAATTTAAAATTTTGCTTTCCTGTTTAAAAGTTAATGTAACAGATAAGCTGTGACTGCTTTCTGAGGTACCCTTCAAGGACAGGTTTGGTTTAGGTAATTTTCTAATCCTGTTAAAACCTGACCAGGAAGTACGCACTGATCATTTTGGCCCACTTCACAACAACTGTTCCAAAATACATAAAATCCCAATTTGACCCTCAACATTACCAATTTGCCTAGTGGATGCCATTCAGGACAATCGTAATTCACACCAGGTTTTGTCAGTAACAAAAATAATTGTATTTATTATAACATATTTGCATTTAAAAATGTGAGAATTAATGTTTTTAAACTTTTAATATGCAACTTAAACTATATCCCTGGAAATTCCCCAGAAACATGCTCTCAACCAAGATTACGAATGACAATAAAAGCAGATGGTTTGACATTGATACTATGGCTGAAGAAAGAATATAGTCATGAAATAAAATTCCAAAGATCACAGGTACAGATTTTGAGGATTATCTGACATAGTTTTTAATCTTTTCTTTGTAGCACAGATGACATGCTGTTGTTTGTAGGATGATGGTCATTCTTCAATTTAATAGATCAGCGAGAGAGTGAATGAAGAGAGAGAGACAGAGAGAATGAAAGAGAGAGAGAATGAGAATGGATGTTTTCTGTTTGCAGATCCTGATGTTTCTCTCTCTCCTACCCTGGCACTTAATGGCTATTAACACCCTACAGCTCAACCAATCAGAGAGCTATTTTCAGGCAGAATTTCCTTAACTCAAAAAAGCTCTTGATGTTTTTCTGTCTCAAATTCTCCCTGTCACTGGTTCAAAAAACAATGTTACATTGCACAGCTCAAAAAATATGAAGGACTTTGTTTTCAACTTGCAAAACTCTCTCTATATTCCAGTTTTAGCAGTCCAGCTTCCATATTAGAATCAGAATCAGAATCCCTACAGTGTGGAAACAGGCCCTTCAGCCCAACAAGTCCACACCGAACATCAGAGCATCCCACCCAGACATATCCCCTACAACCCACCTAATCTACACCTCCCTGAACACTATGGACAATTTAGCACAGCCAATCAACCTAACCTGCACATCTTTGGACTGTGTGGGAAACCAGAGGAAACCCATGCAGACATGGGGAGAATGTGCAAACTCCACACAGACAGTTGCCCAAGGTTGGAATTGAACCTGGGTCTTTGGTGCTGTGAGGCAGCAGTGCTAACCACTGTGCCACCATGCTGACCTATATCAGGGATGTATCCCCAATGTAGGGATTCTATGAATATCAGATTATTGTTCCAAAATAAAAGGAATATGTAGTATTTGTATGTCAGCATACGTTCTCTGTCAACTTCACCTGATCCTCCCTTTCAATACTCCACATTTCATCCCATGACCCATCATCTAATTTCAAATCTTCCAGTCAGCCTTTGTGTCCACCTGACCATGTCCCTTTTAATCCATGGGCTTCAACTTTATCGACAAGTCTATAATGAGGCACTTTATCAAATTTCCTTGTAGAAGACCACATGCACAAATTTGCCATCTTACATTAAACAGTTCATTCAAGTTAGTTAAACACTGTGAGGAAAGAAAGTAGGAAGAGGATGAAGAGTGAAAGACATTAGAGGAGGAATTGGAAGGAAAGGAAGATGAGAGGAAAGTCCCTTTGAAAATCTGACCATTTATGGCACTGGCACAATCGATTCTAGTGCTGCCACCATCATGTTTAGGCTGGAATGCCCTCATATATTTCATCTGCAGCAAGCAATTAAAAAATTTCTTCAGGGAGAATGGACACAACAGTTCACCAACAGGCCAATCCATAGGCATCCCACTGAAGGAATTATACAGAATAATGGCAAAGATACAACATAGGCTGCTGAGTCATCTTGTCACCAAAATGATATCTGATGTAAGCCATGCCCAAGTGTGCACTCTCAATCCAGGTTCCAAATTAATATCTTTCCTGTCCCTATTCCCCCTCCTCTACAGAGCCCGATTTTGTCACCAAGCAGTCTGAAAACAAAGCAGTAGACAATCCAGAAGCAGAGAGATATTCGTGCCCAATAGACAGTACAGGAAGAAGGAGAAAGGTAGTGTGGAAGAGGATATAGAATGAAAGCAAAAGTTAGAGAAGGAGAAAGTAGCGACAGAATCAGACTTTCACAGGGAGCTAGCACAATAATATGGGCATTCTCCATCATTTACAAAGGTCTGCTGTGAAATTGTACAGTGCAGTATATATCCAGCTCTCAGAACACCACCCAAGGAAGCATCAGTGTTTGTCTCTTTTCCCTATGCATCACTTATCTATATAACTATGAATGAATAGCATTATATGCAGATTTGAGTGAATAATGTCTTTTCAACTCTTTCACAAGATGTGGGTGCTACTGGTAAACCCAGCATTTGTTACCCTTTCCTAGTGTTCCTCAAGAAGGTACTAATGAGGTGCCTTCTTGAAGTGCTGCAGTTATGAGGTAACCCTATTGCAATGGACATGGAGTCACATACAGACCAGCCTGGGTAAGGTCAGCAGATTTCCTTCCTGAAGGGATATGAGACAATCAGAAGTGGTTGGATAACAATGTGGCAGTTTCCTCATCACCATTGCTGACCTAAATCATGCTCACTACAGATTTAATTAGTGGAATTTAATGGAGGGACTTGAAATTTCTTGGTCCTTGGTCCTTGGTCCAGGTCTCTGATACTAATCCTTTAACACAGTCTCAATACTGTCATTCCCCGAAGTAAATTTCAAAGAAAACATTTTCTTAAATGGGATAACAAGGTGTAGAGCTGGATGAACACAGCAGGCCAAGCAGCATCAGAGGAGCAGAAAAGTTTACGTTTTGGGTCGAGGCCCTTCTTCAGAAAATTTTTTGGCTTGCTGTGTTCATCCAGCTCTACACCTTGTTATCTCAGATTCTCCAGCATCGGCAGTTCCTCCTATCTCTGTAACAATTTTCTTAAATGGCTCTTGTTCTTTAACTCGCATTAACATTCTTATTTTGCTTACATTTGTAAAGTTGCTGTATTAATGTCAGGGAACATTCTATGTTAGGTGACACATCCATTTGAAAGCAATCAATGTTTTCAGAGAGTTATTGATACACAAGCAGTTCTTGTTTCTCAGACACCTTCTTCCTGACATCCCCCTTGGTTTTGTAATCCCCAGTGCCTGGTGCCCTCTCTGGTTGTTGTTCTGGTTCATTTTCCATTCTTTTCATTCATCCGCATGAGCTTACAGGGCATTAGCACTGAATCGTACTTTCCTTTGATCTTCCCTTTGCTCATTTCAGAACAGTGTTCATTATTTGCAACTCTGAGAGAGTTCAGACAAGCAGCCCTGAAGGGAACAGATCTAAAGCATAGAAAGAAATAAAAGGTTGTTTATCAAGACCAAGTGTATTTCTAAGTATTCTGGAGAGTGAATCAAAGCTACTGCATCACTTATTATGTAGCTGCTTTCTTGCAGTCCTACCTTGTAAGAATCCAAGCTTGTTTTTTCAATGTGAAAGTGGCTCACCATTCTATTGCCAGAGCAATCTCCTTTCATTTGCCTGCTAGAGGACCAACTGCAGTGGTCAATAAGATTAGTTCCCACCTGCCAAGCATTTCTCAGAGAATGTTATGAAAGTGCATAGCCATCTTTCAAAACTTTATATATTTCTAATTTTATGTGTGATGTCAGAAGCAGCTGTCACAACATGTATTTATGCCATAAAACATTCCAAGGTGCCTCACAAGAGGATAAATCAGAATTTGACCCCAAGCCACACTAGATAGGTGATCTATTCTAAAAACAAGTGAGATTTAAGCCGTATATTAAACAGTGAAAGTGAGTTTGAGAAGTGGAAAGATTGAGTCAGAAAGTATCACATCAGCCATTCATTAAACAATTGAAATTGGGGATGTTTAAGATGCTACAATTGGTAAGATATAAAATTTATATATGCGATATATCAGAGAGTTGTGGGGCTGGAGGAGATGACTGAGAAAAGCTGAAGCAATGAGTTAATGAGGAATTAGAACAAAAAAAATGAGAACTTGAAAATTGAAGTATTGCTTAACTGGGGCATTTGTATGTCAGGGATGCACAGGGATGGTTGTTGCATTAATATAAATTTCTTTAATGTTAAAATAACTCCAAGTTGCTTTACAACTTTCTGTACAATGTGCTGTTAAACCTTTGACTTTCTTCTTGACACTTTGAGTAAGTCTAATGATAAAACACTACAAATCTTTGACATGCTTTATTGTTGTTTGTGGGTCTGTTCTGTAGCTACTTCATGCATCCACAGTCAATGATCTGTAATGCTTATCATCTCTCCACCTCATTAATATTACCAGATCCAGTTTGAATAGATGGTCCATTTCCTACATCATTTGACAGCATTAGTAAGTTTGATGTCGTTGTACAATTATTTTCCTATGTCATTTACGACAAGCAAAATCAATAAAAGATCATTTACTCTGTAAGATATCATCAGTTACTGATCTGAGACAGTCATGTTCATATCTCCTCATCTACTTACTGTTGCCAAGGTAGTTATCACTGCATGATGGCAGATTCACCATTACCCCTTTACAGCTATCGCTTTTGTAATTCACAAAGCAAGAATTATCTTGGTGTCTCACTCTACCCTCTGCATCTTGAACCACATTTCACCCTTAGCCAGCAGCTCCCCCTTCACCCCATCGCACAAACTCCCTGCTCCCACACAGTAACTCTTGAGAAGTAAGGCTCAATGCCTACTTGGAGTAATTTAAGCCAATGACAAGGAATCTTTTGATCAATATTTCAGATCCATTTATGTACTCGAAAAGAGTACAGCTCTTCCAGGCCCTGAGCAATGTCAGCAACAGTGAGCTGGTTGGGAAAATGTGGAGAATCTGAAAAATGAGATTCTCGATGTGGGAAACTTGAATCCAATTTTGCACCCACTGTCTGAAAAGTGATAGACAATTCCATTAGTGAGAAGCATAGGTCCTATTCGCATATATTAACATTTAATGATGTATTCTCACCTCATTGACATGCAGTTTGTTATTTTCTTAAAGAGAGGAGAGAAACTGGGCTCTTGAGAATTGGTGAGAGGGAAGGCAGAGCAGGTACACAGCAGCAGCAGCTCATCATGTGCTCTTCCATGCCTTCCTCCTGCCCAGCAGTCTCCAGCCCCTCCAGGTATGTTCCATGGCCAGTGACCAACATCACCCCACCGACACGTCCCCACCATGCGCCCACCCCCAGCTTCCCTGTGTCATCTCCAACTCACTTGGAGTAGAGCCTCCCCATCATTCCACTTCTGTGGAGCTCTTGGAGGCCTCGCATTGTAATGTGCTGCTGCCAGGAGACTTTGTACACAGGGACAGGTACGCAGCTCACACATCAGAACAGGGGGCATGTGAAGACACTTCACTTGTTCTGTTAGTTCTCCCTCATTTCGCATCATCTTTGATGCTGACATCATCTCAGCCTTACCTTTTTGCAATTTTTCAACTCTTTCAGAAATTACAGGATCATGGTGCTCCTGTCTTGCTTTGCCTTTGGGTGCAGAGACAGAGACAGACAGCTTGTAATATTTGTCAGCAGTGATCACTCAAGGGGATAGACACCTTGCTGTTGGGCACCTTGTTACGTCAATCTCACTGCTGCACGTTGTCTAAACAGTTTACATGAAGAACACACTGCATGTGCTTATGCCAAACAGCCTTGTGTCAAAGGCTACAGGGAGCAATCTACAGTCAAGTACAGGAGGACTGTTGTCAGTTCAATATTCTCACTGTGGACAGCCAAGAGTGCTGGACCTTGTCAGTCCAGAGGCTTGGATATCATCAGTCAGCCCATTGGGATGGTGAAGGTCCAGAGACTTCTGCCAGTCAGCCAATCCCCTATCCATGCCAGTACCTTGCCCCTAACACCCTGGGCTATTATTTTAGCAGCATCCTGTGCGCACCT
This sequence comes from Ginglymostoma cirratum, assembly GCA_024137785.1. Classification (NCBI taxonomy): domain Eukaryota; kingdom Metazoa; phylum Chordata; class Chondrichthyes; order Orectolobiformes; family Ginglymostomatidae; genus Ginglymostoma; species Ginglymostoma cirratum. The sequence continues at coordinate 36,322,406 of JAHRHZ010000029.1, read as the reverse complement.
TGTCAAAGACCTTCTGAAATTCCAAATAGATCATGTCCACTGTACTTGCAAGTACTCATCCTTAATAAGGGACTCTAAAATCCTACCAACAACTAACGTCAGGCTAACAGGCCTGCAGTTATTTGTCTTCTACTTACATCCCGTCTTAAACAGGGTGTTACGTTAGCCATTTTCCTGTCCTCTGGGACCCTCCCTGACTCCAGCAATTCCTGAAAGATCACCACCGATGCCTCCACAATCTCCTCAGTGATCTCCTTCATAACTCTGGGTATAGTCCATCTGGTCCAGGTAATTTATCCACCTTCAGATCTTTCAGCTTCCCAAGCACCTTTTTCTTAGTGATGACCACTACACTCACCTCTGCCCCCTGACTCTCTTGAAGTTCTGGGTATGCAGCTGATGTCTTCCACTGTGAAAACTGATGCAAAGTACCTATTCAGTTCCTCAGAGATAGCCAGAGCTGCTGAAGCTGGAGTCAGAGATAACACAGTGTGAAGCTGGAAGAACACAGCAGGCCAGGCAGCATCAGAGGAACAGGAAAGTTGACGTTTCGGGTCTGGACCCTGCATCAGAACCTATTCAGTTCTCTCTTTAGGTATCTAAAAAAAATCTTGCAATCTTCTTTTATATTACTAGCTCGCTTACTCTCATTTTCTCCTTCTTATTGCTTTTTAAGTTATCTTCTGCTGATTTTTAAAGTCTTCGCAACCCTCGAGCTTCCCACTGATCTTCAGCACATTGTATTTTTATTTTTGATTTTATGTTGTCCCTGACCTCGTTTGTCAGCCATGGCCCCCTGAGTATGTTTCTTCTCCCTTGGGATGAATTTCTGCTGTGTCTCCCGAATTATTCCCAGAAACTCCTGCCATTGCTGGTCCAATGTTTTCCCTGTTAGGCTCCCCTCCCAATCAACTCTGGCCAGCACCTCCCTCATGTCTTTGTAGTTACGTTTACTCAACTGTAATACTGTTACATCTGATTCAAACTTCTCCCTCTCAAACTGCCAGGTGAATTCTATCATATTATGGTCATTGATCCATAGGGGTTCCTTCACTTTCAGCTCCTTAATCGAATTCACCCTTATACATCACTAAATCCATAATTACCTGTTCCCTAGCAGGCTCTGCCACAGGCTGCTCCAAAAAACCGTCCCATAGACATTCCATGAATTTCTTCACTTGAGATTCGTTATCAACCTGACTTTCCTAATCCACCTGCATATTGAAATTCTCCTTGATTATCATATCAGTGCCGTTCTTATGTCTTTTCTATCTCCCAAATTATTTTGTTCCCCACATCCAGAGTCCTGCCCGGAGGCCTGCACAAAACTCCCATTAGGGTCTTTAACCCTTTGCAATCCCTCAACTCTACCACACAGATTCTGTGTCTTGGTGTTGATTTAATTTAACTTCTTACGAACAAGATCACCCTTCCCCCTCTACACATCTGCCTTTCCTTTTGATGGAACGTGTATCCTTAGATGTTTAGTTCCCGGCCCTGATCCCCTTGCAGCCATGTCTTTGAGATACCCACAACATTGTACACCTACTTTCAGTCTGAATTTGATATGGTACCATGTGAAAAGTTACTGCACAGCGTAGGAGCTAATGGTGTTGGGGTGAAAGGTTAGTATAGCTGGAGGACTGACTAATGAACAAGAAACAGAATTATAATAATTGGACCATTTTCAGGCCAGCAAACTGTTGCTGGTGGAGTGTTGCATGGAACAGTGTTAGACTCACAACTATTGATTATCTATGACTATGTGCAATATGGATGAGTTAGACTGAAGGGTCTGTTTCCACGCTGTATGACGGTATGACTCTATTGGAACGACTTGGAAGAAGGAGAAACTGCATTAAACTCAAATTTTCTGATGATGCAAACAAGGACAGGAAAGAAAATTGTGAGAAACACACAAAGGTCTAAATTTTCTGCTCAGTTCTGGAAATCCCACGCCAGAACTGGAACTAGCACTCAGAATGCTGGAGTCAGATTTGAATGCACAACATCATGATTCTGAGGTGAGCCACTGAGCCTGAACGTTTATTTTACTTTCTGCTGATTTTTTGTTTTCATAGGTATCCAGGGTAATTATTGGGCACCACCTTCATTCCCCTCGATTTTAAATGTTTTAATAATGAATGGGGTCTGATCAATGTCTCTACGCTAAATGCTTTTCCCTGCTTGAGGTAAGTGCCTCACTTAGGAAAAAAATGTTAATCTTTCCATCAATTATATGGAATGAATGAAAAACATTTTTTATATCTCCTCTCTGTGCAAGTAAAGGATAATTTCTCAAACATCGCCCCTTCAAGCAAGCAATACCTCCATACAGGAAACTTGTTACTGTTATGTATCCTTTCATATGCTTGCAAAACATATTGACATGTTCAGTCTAAAACTAGTTAATCCAGTGCAGTACCAGTAATAGGATTTTATACAGACTGTAGAAAAACTGAATCAGGCTGAACATTATTTTTCAAATATGTAAGAGTTATTCAAATCCAGCAGCATTTTTTTACTAATTGACCCCTTTCAGCACTGAATCTTATCTGGCTCAACAGCCCGACAAATGAGGACAGGAATAATAAAGTGATCCTGAACAATAAGATATACAATATTGCTGAAATTGTATGCAAATATTGTCTTGTGCACAAGGTCAAACCTCATCATCAAATGTTTTATTACGCTCATATAACATTTCAGTGCATTTGCAGTTGGATTATTAAATCTAATTTATGGATTGATATGTTGTGCTCCTGAATTTAATAATGTATCCCCTTTCAAGCAAGTATATATCAGAACTGTAAATGTGAAATTCTTACCTAATGGAGGGTTATTAGTGATGTTTGAGCAGATGTAGATGAGGGACAAGATGCTTTTTCAGAGGAAAGCATTGACTTGGAACTAATCCCATCATAATTCTAAGTGCTGGATGCACACTTTCACTATTGGTGAATATACCAAGACTTTTCATGTGGAGGAAAGATTGTACATGAGTATTTAAGCAATGCAAATACAAGTCAACATTTCTGAAGCTTCTTCATTGAACTAGTTTGCGTGGCCTAAATGATTTTTGAGACAGGTGTTATGATTTTTAATATCCAGAAACAGTGAGCAGATTAAAGCCTTTGCATCATATCTTAATATCATTGGAAACTATCAATGATTATTGGTCCACGATACAAAGTGATGTATCAAACTTTTAATGCATGTTAGTAAACAAATAAGCAAATGTCTTATGTGTCCCGAGAGTCACAGAGACTTTATTCATTGTGCAGAATCAATTGTGCTTCTGGTACTAAGCCGGGTAATTTAACACAACACACTTAGTGAATTGGAATGAAGGGTTTAAGGGTGAAGTGTGGAGAGCAGGATCATGGACTAGCAAAAGTTGATATTGGGATTATAAAAGATGAAGGGAGATTGTGGAGGACTAAAATTGACATGTATGGGGCCTGGGGACTGTGTGCGGTGAGTGAGTGAGTGTGAACAGTAAGAGATGGAAGATAACACAGTGTGGAGCTGGAGGAACACAGCAGGCCAGGCAGCATCAGAGGAGCAGAAAAGCTGACGTTTCAGGTCAGGACCCTTCTTCAGATGGAAGGTTGTGTTTTCTAACTGCTCATCAGTTCACATCATCCATCTGAAGGCCTTCTCTGAGACTCCAAAACTCTTTGTTTAATGCCCAGTGGTCACCCACATCTTGTCATTGTCCATTAGTGGGGAGGTGTCGGGGGTGGGGATCATCACATACCGGTAAATAATCAGAGCTTTGATTGACAGTCAGTTAAAGGGAACACAAAGGGAATGAATACTTTGATTTGATTTGGTTTATTTTTGTCATATGTACCTAAGTACAGTGAAACGTTTGTTTAGCACTCAGTACAAGCAGATCATACCATACAAAGTGCATTAGGGCTGCAGTTGACACCCACAATGCAAGTTAAGAGCTGAAATCTTGACCTGAACAGTGCAGGATGGTCCTCAGCACCCAGCTCACATCTAGTGGAACCGGGTGTCAATCAGGTCCTGCCTTCCCTGTAGTGCTCGATGCAGCTGAGCCATTACATCCACAATGACAGCCTCATCTAGGACAATGTCCTTATCCTCCTCGGATGACTGCTCCCATTCCTCACAGTTCCTCAGCAGCTATCACATTGTTTCATTGCCTGCTCCACTTCTGCAGAGCACAGCTCACCAAGATGGTACAGTCCAGTCTGTCTGGGCTAGACTGGAGGATTCTACCCTAGACCGGTGTGAGCAGTGGAACCATATCTTCAGGAGTCCCATCCTCTGCCCCACCATGGCCCTGAGCGTTGTGTGGGCACCAACTTGGTGAAGGTGCCAGGCCAGCTGAGTGACCAACACAGTATGTCCAAAAGGAAGTGCCTGCTGGACTCTGACTGCCTTCCCATCCCAGACCCACCTCAACTTTCTCCTGCACTCATTCAAGCTCATCATCGGACTGACCTGATGCAGTGATGTCTCCCTTGGAAGTTCCACAAGTGACGCTGTGCTTTTGGCCAACATTCACCTCCTTTGAAGTTATTACCGCTAACATCTGCATCACTGAGATGACAAGGTTAGTTCATCCAGCACCAATGGGATGGCTCAATCTGCCTTTGACCAACATTTGACTTATCAGCACTTTCACTCTGCCTGCATTGCACATGTGCAAGGAGCTGTTTCCAAATCAAATGTAGCTGGACTTTGCTTACCTATTGCTCATGCATTTGCCTCTTCATTGTCCTAGCACCCAGCAGACATGGATCCTGTGCTTTTGCCCATCACACAGACACTGAGCCTGCCTCCCAACCCCCATGTATTGTCCCAGTCATTTTCGAGTTGCATTTCACATCCAGAGAATGGCAAGTGATGGTCAGGAATGCAGTTTTTGGTGGGCACCGTCAGCACCGGGCTCTGCCTGGTCATCAGGATCCCCCAGTCCCAGAGCCTCGATGTCCCCTTTTACCTTACACCTCCCCAACAGCCCTGTTCCAGCCAATCACACACCCCAAACATTGAGACTCACCATACTGAGCTCCATCTGTAACTCCCCTGGCCCCTGTTAAAATGGGCATTGTCCTTTGGGGTGACCGTGAGGTGTTTAACAAGAGTATTACTGCTGAAAGCAACCATCTCATTCCTGATCAAGTTTCTGTGTAAAACAGAATGCTTTCTTCCAAACTTAAATCATGTGACCAGTACCTTGAGTGTAAAGTTCAATTTCTGAAAGTTATCATAGTATGGAGTTACAGAATCCCTATTGGAAACAGGCCATTCAGCCCATCGAGTCCACACGGGCCCTCCAAAGAGCATCCCACCCAGACCCACACCCTCTCCATTATCCCTGTAACCTTGTATTTCCCATGGCTCATCCATTTAGTCTGGACATCCCAGCACACAATGGGGCAATTTAGCATGACTGAACCACTTAACCTGCACATCTTTGGACGATGGGAAGAAACTGGAGTACCCGGAGGAAATGCGTGCAGACACGGGGAGAATGTGCAAATGTTTATCTTTATATGAAGATTTAAATTTTAGATTTAAATAAACATTCATCCTTGTTTGTTTCTCCTGTAAGTTGGTAATGAGGTTCCTCCTGAGATGATCAGAATAAAGCAGGAATATTGTTGTCAGAATGAAAACATTTTAGAAAAGGAATGTTTCTGATATGGGGGAATTAAGACAATTAAAGAGTTCTGTGAAAGACATGAAATATGTGCAGGTCTTGCTGAGTGTCTCTTTACACACTAAACCTCCTACAACATACAATGATCCTAATTTGTCACAGTTTGTTAAACATTCTTTTTCAATACATTCAGACTCCTATCTGCTGCTGATTCAGGATGCAGTCTAATCACCTGCATGTTCAAATCCATCAGCAATTCATCAACTTCCTTTTCTCATTCTGCTACACATATCCGACAGCTGAAAACGCTCAAGTGCAATTGTTCTACTCTCCTCCCTATTGATTAGATGTTGCTGCTATGTCCTTGATTCAAACCCACTGCTGATGCTGAAGGACAGAACCTACCGTGTGGTCCATAGTGGATTCTCTGTACTGCAGCTAGACTGTGACAACCTGCCACGGTGGGGAGGGAGGGAGGGAGGTGAGATGGGCTAGGTCTGGGGGAGATTTGGGAAGGAATGGGCAGGAGGTTGTTGGAAAGAGGGAAGTGGAAGTTTTGAGGGAGAAAGCTGACTTTAGTTGGTGGGGGGGTGGGGTAGGGGGAACAGGGGTGCAGGGGTGCAGACAGATTGGCCAAGAGCAATTCCTTTTCTTTATTCATGTATGGGATGAGGGCATTGCTGACTAGGTAACATTTACTGCCCATCCCTAATTGCCAAGAGGGCAGTTCAGAGTCAGTCACAGTGCTTTAGGTCTGGAGTAGGCCAGACTAGGTAAGGGTGGCAGGTTCCTTCCCTTAAGGACTTTAGTGAACCAGTTGGGTTTTTCTGACAATTGACAATGTGTCCAGGGTCATCATTAGATTCTTATTTCTGGATATTTTATTGAATTCAAATTCCACCATTTGCCATGGCGGAATTTTAACATTCAAAAACATTTGAATGTTTTCTGGGTCTCTGGATTAACAGTGATAATACCACTAGGCCATCTCCTCCCCAAATATCAAGGCATTGGTAGGGAAGCTGTCCTGGCTGGCTTGGAAGGTTTGACCAACAGGAAGAGAAGCCAGTTACTATGTATCTGCAGCAACTCGAAAGGCCTGAAATGGATTCTGTTGGAATCAGGTCCCTGATCTTCTCTGAGTTGTTCTCCCACTTTTTGAAACATCTGCTAAGTTCATAGGAAACAACGCAATGCTGTTTCTGAGGGAAAGCTGGAGAGTTGGGGATATATGGGTCAGGAACTGCTGATCTATAAAACAAATTGAGGAAGTTCTGCTTTAAACTTTCTCAGCTGATATGGACCACATGCAAATCACACAGAGGAGATGAAATTCCATTTTCCTGTCGATTACCTTGCTCACATTATTGCTGGCTTCAGTTTTAGATAGTTTTTTTTGTGGATTTAAGTTTGAAGGGCTGTGGATTTTTAAAGTTTTTTGATAGAGGTTAATGGAAGGGCAGTGGAACATTTTATTTTTGAGCCAGGAATTCCTTGGTAGTGTTAAATGCTTGTTTATGGCAGAGCTCCTGCCTGAGTTCACTTTGTCAGGTTCAGCTGCTGCTTTGGAGAATGTTTGGATTTTTCAGTTGGTGTCCAGCATGGGGAAGGAAGAGAGCTTCTCAGCTTCGCTCCCCTGTTTCAGAAAACCCTCATGTTGAGACTCCAATATGGGACCTGAAGTCCTGTTGGTCTGGACTAAACACTAATCACTTTCCTAAAGAGTAGCAGGAAGAATCCTTGACACTGATTCTTAAGTAAGGCATTTCGACAAAGATCCAGAGACATCTGGTTATATTTGGTTTTATCTTTGTACACTAGAATGTTAGACTGACAGCTACTTGAACACACCAGTTCTTCACTTTTTTTTTGCCTTGTGAGTTGTTTCGTTTAGGTAAGGCAAACTAGAGCAGGACGTATACAGTTAATGGCAGGGTCCTGGGGAGTGTTGCTGAACAAAGAGACCTGTTCGTTAAAAGTGGACTCACAGAGAGAACATGGACAGTGAATGGAATTTTGAAGTCATAGAGTCATCAAGTTTTAGAATACAGAAGAGGCCCTTTAGCCCATTGACAAAAAAAAATCACCTTTCTACACTAATCCAGCCCTTTGCCCAATGCGTTGAATGTTATGACTTTTCAAGTACTCATCGAAGTACTTTTTAAGCTCGTGAGGTTACCCATCTCAATTGCCCTCCCAAGCAGCACATTCCCAAACTGTCACCACCCTCAGGGGAACAGCTGCTTTCTATCTACTCTGTCCATGCCCCTCGCAATCTTATACAACTTTATCAGGTCCCTCTAAGTCTCCTCTACTTTAAAGAAAACAACCTGACCTTATCCAGCCTCTCTTCATCACTAAACTGCTCCATCCCAGGCAACATCCTGGTGAATCCCTTCTGCACCCTCTCCAATACAATTACATCCTTCCGATAATGTGGATTCTAGAACTGCACACAGGGCTCCAGCTGTGGCTTAACCAAAGTCCCGTCCAGCTCCAAAAGAACGTCCCTGAAGTTATAATCCATGACTCAACTGATAAAGGCAAGTGTCCTGTCTGCCTTCTTAACTACTCTGTTATCCTGTCAAGCTGCCTCCAGGGATCTGTGGACAAGTACCTCAAGGTCCCTCTGTTCCTCTGAGCTTCCCAGTGTCCTGTTACTAATTTTTATTCTCTGATAGAACACAAGCATTGTTGGCTGGGCCAGCATTTATTGCACATCTCTAGCTGTCCTTGAGAAGGTAGTAGTGAGCTGCCTTCTTGAACTGCTGCAGTCCCTGCACTGAAGGTAGACCCACAATGTGCTTAGGGAGAGAATTCTAAGATATTGACCCAGCGACAGCGAAGGGGTGGTAATTAGGCATTCATCAGGCAAGTGAGGAGTATTCTGTCACATTTCTGACTTGTGCCTTTTAGATGGTGGACAGGTTGTGGGAGTCAGGTGTTGAGTTACTCAACATAATATTCCTCGCTTCTGACCTGCTCTTGTGGCCAGTGTATTAATATGGCTGGTTCAGTTTAGTTTCTGGTCAATGCTCACACCAAGAATGTTAATACTGGGAGATTCAGTGATGCTAATGTAATTGAATATCAAGGGGCGGTGGTTAGAATTCCTCTTATTGAAGATGGTGATTGGCTGGAGTTTGTGAGGTGTGACTCCAAAGGTGTGCAGGTTAGGTGGATTGGCCATGCTAAATTGCCCGTAGTGTTCAGGGATGTGTAGATTAGATGGGTTACAAGGGGACAGGTGTGGGCGGGATACTCCAAGGTTCGGTGTGGACTTGTTGGGCCGAAGGGCCTGTTTCCACACTGTAGGGATTCTAGATTCTAGATTCTAGATTCTAGAATGTTACTTGCCCAAGTCTGGATATTGTCCAGATCTTACTTCATTTGGACACGGGCTGCTTCCATATCTGAGGAGTCACAAATGGTGCTGAACATTATGTAATCATTGGCAAGTATCCCTGCTTCTGACCTCATGATAGGGGGAAGGTCATTGATGAAGCAGCTGAAGACGGTTGGGCCGAGGACACTACCCTGAGGAACTGCTACATCCACTTTGTATACGTCTTGCACACTTTAACATAATTACAATGATTCTAACTAACAGAATTTACTAGAAATTGGAACAAATATCATCAATAATTTTAACACAACAATTTAAATTGACAAATTTAAACATCTTGGTTTTAGCTACTTGAGAAAGCTTTACTTCTGATATATAAGAATTCAAATGTGTTGACAACTTTTAATATAACTCCATAAATCATGTCTATTAATCCATTAACCCACTAATTCATGGTTATAATACTAACTGCAGATTTCCATGTGCTACCAGCCCCCAATCAAACTGATTCACGGGTTCGCTACTGTATCAGGTTACAACCACTTTAACTTGCATTTACACCCCACTTGACGGTGCACTCATGCATAACGCGCTATGTAAACAATCCCATTTAAACAAGACTGACATTCCATTCAAAGGTGCAGTCAGGTTTGACGGCTAACAAAGCTGCACAGACACTACAGGATGGAGTTAGTAGGAATTGCAGATGCTGGAGAATCTGAGATAACAAGGTGCAGACCTGGATGAACACAGCAGGCCAAGCAGCATCAGAGGAGCAGGAAGGCTGGAGGGTAACTTCTTCAGGGTAGACATCCTTAGAAGAGGGTAACTTCTTCAGGGTAGGCACCCTTAGGAAGCCTGCTCCTATGATGCTGCTTGGCCTGCTGTTTTCATCCAACTCAGCACCTTGTAATCTCGGATTCTCCAGCATCTGCAGTACCTATTAACCCTTAGAAAGCTTTCCTGCTCCTCTGATGCTGCTTGGCCTGCTGTGTTCATCCAGCTCTACACCCTGTTATCTCACTACAGGGTGGAACATTTTTGCACCCCCACACCAAAAATTGTTACTTGATATTCAAATCCAACTGAATAGCTGCTATTACCAAGTCATTTATCTTCTCCCTCCAGCTAGAGTAACTCCAAGTATCAGTCAAAGGTGATAATTGGATAGCCCTGCAGTCTTTTCCTGGGTATTATGTAGCCAGGTACTTGTCTCAAGTTTTTATTCAACATGTATATAAAACTTTACCCCACTAATAAAACTAACAAACGCTATGCAGCATATGTAAGCAACTTTTAATTTCCTAATAAAACTAACGGCGCTATGTCCAGACCTGCGCGACCCTGAATGAACGAATAATAACAAATAGAACCCACAGATGGGCACAACCATGAAACTTACTAAACAAGACTAACACCTTTTGAATTATGCAAGGACAAGCCAGACAGACATTCTAGCATCATTAAAATAACGACTAATACTCACCAATAACTGGTAACATTTAGCACATGTTTAAACCATCTCCGATTTCCTGCAAAACAGTTGATGAAGGGTCTAGGCTCGAAACGTCAAGCTTTCCCGCTCCTATGATGCTGCTTGGCCTGCTGTGTTCATCCAGCCCCACACCTTGTTATCTCGGATTCTCCAGCATCTGCAGTACCTTTTTATCCCTGAAATGAGCCATTTCAGTCCAGCAACTAAGGATAGCTACTATCTGTCAATCCATATTGCAGTGGCAAATCAGGGAAAGGCTGAGTGAAAATCAGCAAAAGAGAAATTTGTTCTTTATTTCGTTTTGTTTTTACAGCAGGGCCAAATAAAAGACAAAGGAAGAACAGAAATCGTAGAATCCCTACAGTGTAGAAGCAGGCCATTCAGCCCATTGAGTTCACACCAATCCTCTGGAGAGCTTCCCAGACAAACCCAACCCACTACACTATCCCCATAATCCTGTATTTCCTATGGCTAATGTACTTAGCCTGCACACTTCTGCACAATTTAGCATGGCCAACCCACCTAACCTGCACATCTTTGGGTTGTGGGAGGAAATTAGAGCGCCCAGAGAAAACCCTGCTCAGATATGGGAGAATGTGCAAACTCCACACAGACAGTGGCCTAAGGGTGGAGTTGAACCTGGGTCCCTGGCTCTGTGAGGCAACTGACCTACCGTGCTGCCGCTTTAAACTTAGAGTCACTTTAATTCTCAGCGCTGTTAATATTTAACATCAGATTTCAATTGGGAACAGGTGACACCATTGATACAGACTTCTTTAATTGGATTAAGGAGTTGTGGAACATCAGAGAACCAGTGTAGGCATGATAGACTGAATGGTCCACTGCTATGCTGTAATAATGCTCTGATTTTTCAAACATCCACTCCCTCCATCACAAATGTTCGTTAGCAACACTCCTTACCATCTGCAAGACGCATTGTAGAAATTCACCAAAGACCCTTAGACCGTACCTTCCAAACTCACAAGCATTTCCATCTAGAAGGATAAGGGCAACAAATACATAGGAACATCACCACCCTCAAATTCCCCTCCAAGCTACTCACCATGTTGGCTTGGAAATATATCATCATTCCTTCACTATCACTGGGTCAAATCCTGGAATTCCCACTCTAATGATATTGTGAGTTTACCAACAACATGTAGACTGCAGCGGTTCAAGGAGGCAGCTCACCCCCACCTTCTCAAGGGCAACTAGGGATGGGCAAGAAATGCTGGCCCAGCCAGTGACACTCATGTCCCATGAGTGAATAAACAAAATCCAAGAGATCAGTTGGCAACTCTGTACCCATGAGTTGGGATAGGGTTTGATTTTTAATCTTTTGAACTTGAACGCCTAATCTTAAAAAAAATAGAAGTTAATCAATAGAATGTAACCCAGATTCACCATAATGATAACAAGAATTAAAGGCTCAAATTTGGAGTAAATGTGAGACTTGACTTGCAATCTCTTGGCTTTAGAAATTTGGTTGAGACAGTCAAAATGATAAATGGATTTAACACAAGGAAGCTGAGGTAGAATTTTTCACCCAGGATCTACATTAATCTTTCACTCATGCCAGAGCTAAAAAACTTGAGGATTGTTGGAGAACAGTTATCGGCGATCATCTGAATATTTAGGTAGAGCTGCTTTAATCTTCAATGTGTCTCTTGTCTGACCAGAAAAAAAAGAACAATGCTACCCCTGGGGTTATCCTCAAGAAGATGTCAATGATAGCTACTGAAATGATTCGCCATGTGTGAGTCTGATTTCAGAGCATCAGGTTATAAAATCATAACTTCGAATGGTATTGGTGGCTGCTAAAGAATCCTCTGCCAATCCTTGACCAAACACTGGGATCTAATTTCAGAAAGAGGTCCTTCTTTGGTTGTTTTGCCCTTTGTTTGCTTCTTAAGGAGACTCAGCACCTGGTCTACACTCAGGCCAGATTGACGCAGGACCCCATGAAAATTGCAATGGGAGTAATGGCTATATTGATCAGGTGCAGTACTCCCAAAGGTAACACTTTGCACCCTTTTATGCCGATGAAATGACTGGTAGCCATTTTGACTCCCATGATTCTCCTAGTGAAAGGAATGAAAAGATTTCATCATCAAATTAGAATGAGGTCATTTCAGAGTAAAAGTACAAATCATCATCAGAAGGACAGTGAAAATCTGGAATTATCTGTAGCCAATTCGTTTGAAGAGGGGAAGGATGTCCATTCATGTTTTGTGCCTTTTATTGATAGCTATATGGGGTAAAAACATCCTGGGTTATAGAGCTATGAGAGGTCAATGGCAGTATAGGTCAGTCATAATGGAAGTAAATAGAAGCAGGCTGGAGAAGCAAAGTCACAGATAGGGCCCAACCTGTTTGTCTATCAGGCAAACCTTACGCTGAGAAAGAGAACATCTAATCCAGCTGTGAGATAATAACAACACTCATTCAATCATCTTATGCTGTATATCACTCAAACATATGAACAGCCTGATGGCAATCTCAGTATTGGTCTCGAAAAGTGCTCAACCTACCACAGATTACTCTGTAAGGGTAAGGGATCTCCAAGGTTTGACTAACAATTGAAGTTAGCAGTTTCAGTCTATCACTGTGCAGTAGTAAGACAAAGATACTTCAGATTCTGGAGTCAGAGACAACACAGTGTGGAGCTAGAGGAGCACAGCAGGCCAGGCAGCATCAGTGGAGCAGGAAAGTTCATGTTTTGAGCTGGGACCTTTCGAAAGGTCAACCTTCCTGCTTCTCTGAAGCGGCCTGACCTACTGTATTCCTCCAGCTCCACATAGTAGTAATACAAATAGTGTTCACCACTTACAGGATGTTGCAGTTAAGCCAAAGAGGTGTTCTGCCAGTCCCAGCAGATGAGTATTGTAGTGTACTGAAACTCAGTGCCTGTGTAATACCAGGTATGTAGGTCAAACATCCATAAGTCTGGTGAACCATATTAAACAGTCCGTCTTCAGCTGTTTAGAATAATGGGGGAGGGGAGGGGAAGGGGACACTGAAACTGATACTCAGAGGCCTGGATAGGGAGGATGTGGAGAAGATGTTTGGACTTGTAGAAATCACTCAGACCCAAGGCAGACCCTCAGAGTAATGGGATGATCCTTTAAAACTAAGATGAGGAAAAATTTCTTCACCCTAAGAGTGGTGAATCTGTGGAACTCATTGCCACAGTGAGCTGTGAAGGTCAAGTCATTGAGTGCCTTTAAGATATTAAAGAGATAGATAGGCTTTTCATTGTTAAAGAGATCAAGGATTACAGGAGTAAGACAGGAGAATGGGGTTGAGAAACATAACAGTCATGATTGAATGGCAGAGCAGACTCATGTGTTTTTGGACCTCTTGATCAACTGGAATATTTCACCAATCGGTACATTCGTGGCCTCATGGCTGCCAGATAATAAAATGTTTACTGTACATGCAGCTGTTTTAACTCAACAAAATATATTACAGACATTTGTTGGTTCATTTCTCAGGGCAGCTCCAATCAGAGTTAACCTGCCTGGTTTAACACTTAAACAAAGCTTGGCAGTTAATTGTCATTGATCATTAACTAGTCTATTCTCCTTGGCAAGACCTTTAACTGGAACAGTCCATTTGCCAATCAATCAGTGCTTTCCTTTTATAAAATATAAATGTTGATTTGTCCCTTGTATTGGGTATTATTAGAGATCAAAACAAAATCTTGTAACCTTCATCTATTGGAATAAATGTTTTACAGGAATAATAGTGTGGTTTCAATATACTTGTGATAATAATTGATATCACCTACTAACGTTCTTTGATGCTGGCTAATGTAACGAATTCTGTAATGACAAGAAAAAAATTCAACCTCTATCCAAAGTTAATGCTCTTTGTTAAATATACTAATGGCTGAATGTTCTTTTATATTGCTCTCTCCGTTGGGCAGGTTTAAATAAGGTTGATCAAGAATGGCTGCTTTGAGCTGAGAATGAGTTAGTTTAACTCAATGCAATATACAAAACTGTTTGCCTGCCAAGGCTTTTATCAGATGGTCAAAGTTAAGTACAGCATATCATTTTAAACCCATCAGTTTGCAAACAGTCTCCTGGAGCAATGTGATAATCATACTGCGGTTCTGATGCCTCTCTGAAGGTCCTGCTGTTTCTACCTTTAATGGAAAAATATACACTGTGGAGTGTAAAATGAGTAATCAAGTTTTACCTCCATTCCAGAGATAAAAGGTACTGCAGATGCTGGAGAATCCGAGATAACAAGCATGGGGCTGGATGAACACAGCAGGTCAAGCAGCATCACAGGAGCAGGAAAACTTGACGTTTCGGGCCTAGACCCTTCATCAGAAATGGGGGAGGGGAAGAGGGTTCTGAAATAAATAGGGAGAGAGGGGGAGGCGGATAGAGGATGGATAGAGGAGAGGATAGGTGGAGAGGAGGCAGACAAGTCGAAGAGGCGGAGATGGAGCCGGTAAAGGTGAGTGTAGGTAGGGGGGGTAGGGAGGAGATAGGTCAGTCCAGGGAGGACGGACAGGTCAAGGGGGCGGGATGATGTTGGTAGATCGGAGATGGGGGTGTGGCTTGAGGTGGGAGGAAAAACAGGTTAGGGAGGTGGAGATGAGCTGGGCTGGTTTTGGGATGCGGTTGGGGGAGGGGAGATTTTGAAGCTTGTGAAATCCACATTGATGCCATTGGGCTGCAGGGTTCCCAGGCTGAATATGATTTGCTGTTCCTGCAGCCTTCGGGTGGCATCACTGTGGCATTGCAGGAGGCCCAGGATGGACATGTCATCTGAGGAATGGGAGGGGGAGTTGAAATGGTTCGCGACTGGGAGGTGCAGTTGTTTGTTGAGAACTGAGCGCAGGTGTTCTGCAAAGCGGTCCCCAAGCCTCCGCTTGGTTTCCCCGATGTAGAGGAAGCCACAACGGGTACAGCGGATGCAGTATACCATATTGGCAGATGTGCAGGTGAACATCTGCCTGATGTGGAAAGTCTTCTTGGGGCCTGGGATTGGGATGAGGGAGGAGGTGTGGGGGCAGGTGGAGCACTTCCTGCGGTTACAAGGAAAAGTTCCGGGTGTGGTGGGGCTGGAGGGGAGTGTGGAACGGACAAGGGAGTCACGGAGGGAGTGGTCCCTCCGGAAGGCAGATATGGGTGGGGAGGGAAAAGTGTCTTTGGTGGTGGGGTCAGATTGCAGATGGCGGAAGTGTCGGAAGATGATGAGTTGGATCTGGAGGTTGGTGGGGTGGTGTGTGAGGACGAGGGGGATTCTTTTTTGGTTATTATTGCGGGGACGGGGCGTGAGGGATGTGTTCCGGGAAATGCGGGAGACACGGTCGAGGGCGTTCTTGACCACTGTGGGGGGGAAGTTGCGGTCCTTGAAGAATGAGGACATTTGAGATGTACGGAAGTGGAATGTCTCATCCTGGGAGCAGATGCGGCGGAGGCGAAGGAATTGGGAATAGGGGATGGCATTTTTGCAGGAAGGTGGGTGGGAGGAGGTGTATTCCAGGTAGCTGTGGGAGTCAGTGGGCTTGAAATGGACATCTGTTTCTAGGTGGTTGCCCGAGATGGAGACAGAGAGGTCCAGGAAGGAGAGAGAAGTGTTGGAGATGGTCCAGGTGAACTTCAGGTTGGGGTGGAAGGTGTTGGTGAAGTGGATGAACTGTTCGAGCTCCTCGTGGGAGCACGAGGCGGCGCCGATGCAGTCATCAATGTAACGGAGGAAGAGATGGGGTTTAGGGCCAGTGTAGGTACGGAAGACAGATTGTTCCATGTAACCGACAAAGAGGCAGGCATAGCTTGGGCCCATGCGGGTACCCATGGCCACCCCCTTTGTCTGTAGGAAGTGGGAGGAATTCAAATAAAAGTTGTTGAGGGTGAGGACAAGTTCGGCTAAGCGGATGAGGGTGTCGGTGGAGGGGATTGGTCAGTTCTGCGGGACAGGAAGAAGCGGAGGGCCTTTAGACCATCAGCATGGGGAATACAGGTGTATAGGGACTGGACGTCCATAGTAAAAGTGAGGTGTTGGGGACAGGGGAATTGGAAGTTCTGGAGGAGGTGGAGGGCGTGGGTGGTGTCACGGACGTAGGTAGGGAGTTCCTGGACCAAGGGGGTGAAAATGGAGTCTAGGTAGGTGGAGATGAGTTCGGTGGGGCAGGAGCAGGCGGAGACAATGGGTCGACCAGGGCATTCAGGTTTGTGGATTTTGGGGAGGAGATAGAAGCGGGCGGTGCGGGGTTGGGGAACGATGAGGTTGGAGGCGGTGGGTGGGAGGTCACCTGAGGTGATGAGGTTGTGGATGGTTTGGGAGATGATGGTTTGGTGCTCGGGGGTGGGGTCATGATCCAGGGGGCGGTAGGAGGAGGTGTCAGAGAGTTGGCGCCTGGCCTCAGCAATGTAGAGGTCAGTGCGCCATACTACGACTGCCCCTCCCTTGTCCGCGGGTTTTATGGTGAGGTTGGGATTGGAGCGGAGGGAGCGGAGGGCTGCACGTTCTGCGGGGGAGAGGTTGGAGTGTTAGAGAGGGGTAGAGAGGTTGAGACGATTGATGTCTCGACGGCAGTTGGAGATGAAGAGGTCGAGGGAGGGTAGGAGGCCTTGGGGTGATGTCCAGGAAGAGGGCTTGTGTTGGAGGCGGGAGAAGGGGTCAGTAGAGGGAGGGTTAGATTCACGGTTGGAGAAGTAAGCGTGGAGGCGGAGGCGGCAGAAAAACTGCTCACTATCCAAGCGTGAGCGGTATTCGTTGATATGTGGGTTGAGGGGGACAAAGGTGAGCCCTTTCCTGAGGACTGACCGTTCGTCCTCAGTAAGGGGTAGGTCTGGGGGAATGGTGAATACTCAGCAGGGCTCAGCGTTGCTGTGTCCTCTGGAGCTGCTGGCTGTGGAGGCAGTGGGCGGAGCGTTGTCGGCGTCGGCTGTGGGCGGAGTTACGTCGGCAGTGGGCAGAGTTGCGTTGGCGTCGGCGGTGGGCGGTGTGTCGGCTTCGGCGGTGGGCGGAGCGGCGTCGGCGGTGGCAACAGCAATGACGGTCGTGTCTGTTCCCAATTCCTTCGCCTCCGCCGCATCTGCTCCCAGGATGAGACATTCCACTCCCGTACATCTCAAATGTCCTCATTCTTCAAGGACCGCAACTTCCCCCCCACAGTGGTCGAGAACGCCCTCGACCGTGTCTCCCGCATTTCCCGGAACACATCCTTCACGCCCCGTCCCCGCAATAATAACCCAAAAAGAATCCCCCTCGTCCTCACATACCACCCCACCAACCTCCGGATCCAACGCATCATCTTCCGTCACTTCCGCCATCTGCAATCAGACCCCACCACCAAAGACATCTTTCCCTCCCCACCCTTATCTGCTTTCCGGAGGGACCACTCCCTCCGCGAATCCCTTGTCTGCTCCACACTCCCCTCCAGCCCCACCACACCCGGAACTTTTCCTTGTAACCGCAGGAAGTGCTACACCTGCCCCCACACCTCCTCCCTCACCCCAATCCCAGGCCCCAAGAAGACATTCCACATCAGGCAGAGGTTCACCTGCACATCTGCCAATGTGGTATACTGCATCCGCTG
>JAHRHZ010000029.1:36247107-36284360 GCA_024137785.1 Ginglymostoma cirratum | reverse complement strand
GAAACATCAGCTTTCCTGCTCCCCTGTTGCTGCTTGGCCTGCTGTGTTCATCCAGCTCTACACCTTGTTGTCTAAAGTATCTACCAAGCCAGGTTTCATTCTGGCATCTGGAGAACGATTCCGAAGAAGATCCCACTGGACTCTGAACGTTAACCCTGTTTCTCTCTCCACAGATACTGCTGAGGAGTTTCTCCAGCATTCTATATGTTTTCCAGTCTGGTATCTGATTTGTCCAGTATGATCTGCAATTAAGATTATCGATGTGATCAGTAAATGGGAGGATTTGGGGAAGGAAAGAAAAGAGGCAGGAGGTTGAAGGTCATTTAAACTTTGAATGGACTGGCAGTGCACTTTGTATATTCTAGATTAGCTACAGGTATCCCTGTGAGAGATTTCATAGCTCAGCTATATCTATGCACTGATCTGGAGGGAAATCTGGAGGATGTGAAGTAACTCCCCCTTAATCATTGCTAACTGCATAAGGTGACAGACAGAAAATGTGCTGGAGGCAGGTTCAGTTGAGGAATTTGAGAGGGCATTGAATGATTATTTGGATAAAATGATGTTCCAGTATGTGGGGAAAAGACAGTAGATTGGAACTAGGTAATAGAACCACTGAAGGCCAAATGGCTCCCGCTGCATGATTACAATTCTGTGATTCTGTGACAGATTTGGAGTTGTTATTTGGTGGCAGCCAACTACCCTAGTGTAATTTCATAGATCCACACTTTATTCTGGTTACATTTCAACACAAACCCAATCATCATTTTATATTGACTTCCCATCTGTCACTTGACTTGATGCTCTTGAGTTTTGCTGCTTTCTGAATTGCAGCGAAAGAGTCACAGAATTTTTTAAGTCCCTATTTAATTTGCACTTTTCCTTTGGCCTGTGTTCTTAAAGCTATTTCAGCAAAGTCCTGCTTTCCAGGAATATTGCAGATTTTATATCTTCCATAAACATTTTGACATTGTTTCGACGTTGCTTTTGTCATCGTTCATTTTAAATAAAGCTTTTCTAAGAGTTCCCTCATATTTGGGGTTTTCTTTATGCTGTACTGGGAAAATAGATAGGGAATCACATGATATAAAAGGTTTTCAATTATATACTGTCATTCGGTACTTCTCAGAACAGTTTACAGCCAATGAAACACTTTCAAGATGTTGTTGCAGTTATAACGTAAGGCTCATGTAAGTGATTTCATGTATAAAAATGAAATTCTCACACAGAGAAACTCACCAAAACTACTGCAGCAAATACATGAGAAGACACCAGCAGCTGGTTAAGCTCCCGACTCCTAATGGAATGCTGGCCTTTATACCGAGAGCATTGGAGTATAGTGGTGCCGCTACAGAAAATCCTGGTTCAACCTCACTTGCTGCAGATCTGGGCACCACATCATAGGAAGGATAGAATGCCCTTGAAGGGAGGACAATATAAGCTTAAAGAATGATACCAAAGTCTTCAGAGGTCAAAGTATGAGAAGAGTTTATACAAATTAGGCCTGTTTTCTCTAGAATTTAAAAAGTTAAGGGTTGATGTGATCGAAGTCTTCAAGATATTAAGAGGAAAAGGCAGTTTAGATAAACTGTTTCCTCTCATCAGAGATTCTAGAACTAGGGGCATAGTCTGAGAATGACCAGGCCAGACTGTTCAGGAGAGTTGTTAGGAAGCATTTCTACACACAAAGGGTGGGAGATTGACTGGAAAATCACTAATGTCACATATCTGTTTAAAATGGGAGTAAGGCAAATGACTAAAAATTACAGGCTGATTAGCCTAACCTTGGTCGTGGGTAAGAGTTTAGAGTCCATTGTGAAGGATGAGATTTCTGAATACTTGGAAGTGCATGGTAAAATATGGCAAAGTCAGCTTGGTTTCATCAAGGGGAGATCATGTCTGACAAATCTGTTAGAATTCTTTCAGGAAGTAACGAGCAGGGTAGACTAAGCAGAGCCAATGGGTGTTACCTACCTGAACTTCCAGAAGGCCTTTGATAAGGTGCCGCACAGCAGGCTGCTGAGTAAGATAAGGGCCCATGGTGTTAGAGGCAAGGTGTTAGCATGGATAGAAGATTGGCTCTCTGACAGAAAGCAGAGAGTGGTGTTGAAAATGTCTTTCTCAGGATCGCAGCCGGTGACAGATGGTTTTCCACAAGGGGTAATGTTGGGACCACAACTTTTCACTTTATACATTAATGATCTAGATGATGGAACTGAGGGCATTCTGGTTAAGTTAGCAGATGATACAAAGACAGGTGGAGGGACAGGTAGTATTGAGGAGGTGAGGAGGCTGCAGAAGGATTTGGATAGGTTAGGAAAGTGGGCAAAGAAGTGGCAGATGGGATACAACATGTGAAAGTGTGAGGTCATGCACTTGGTAAGAAGAACAGTGACATGGACTATTTTCTAAATGCAGAGAAAATTCAAAAATCTGAAGTGCAAAGAGACTTGGGAGCTCTAGTCCAGGGTTCTTTCAAGGTAAACTTGCAGGTTGAGTCAATAGTTAGGAAGGCAAATGCAACTTTGGCATTTATTTTGAGAGGACTTGAATATAACAGCAAGGATTTACTACTGAGGCTTTATAAGACCGTGGTCAGGCCACATTTGGAGTATTGTGTGCAGTTTTGTGTCCCATATCGCAGGAAAGATGTACTGGCCCTGGAGCGAGTTCAGAGGCAGTTCACAAGAATGGTTCCAGGAATGGAAAGCTTAACATATGAGGAATGTTTAGGACTCTGAGTCTATAATTGATGGAGTTTAGAAGGGTGAGGGGGGATCTAATTGAAACTTTCAGAATACTGAATGGCCTGGACAAAGTGGATGTTGGGAAGATGTTTCCATTGGTAGGAGAGACTAGGACCTGAGGGCACAGCCTTAGAGGAAAGGGAAGACCTTTTAGAACGAAGATAAGGAGAAACTTCTTCAGCCAGAGAGTGGTGAATCTATGGAATTCACTGCCACAGAAGGCCATGGAGATCAGGTCATTGAGTACATTTAAGACAGAGGTAGATAGGTTTTGGTTATCAAAGGGACCAAGGATTATAGGGAGAAGGCAGGAGAATGGGGTTGAGAAACGTATCAGCCAGGATTGAATGATGGTATAGACTTGTTGGGCTGAATGGCCTAATTTCTGCTCCTATGTCTTATGGTCTTATACCCGAAACTCTCTTCCACAAGTGGCATATGATGCTGGATCAGTTGTTAATTTTAAATCTGAGGTAGACTTTATTTTGTTAAGAAAATTCATTAAGGACTATGGCTAAAGACTGGTATATGGAGTGAAGTCACAAGTCAGCTCCGGTCTCATTAAATGGTGGAACAGACTCAAGGGGATGAATGGCCTACTCCTGTTCCTACATTCATATGACTCAGAACTACACCACCCTTCACTGTCATTGGGTCAGAATCCTGGAATTTCTCCTCTAACAGCAAAGTCTAACCCACATGAACTGCAGTGGTTCAAGAAGGGGACTCCTTAAGGGCAGTTAGGGATGGGCAATGAATGGTGACCTTGTTAGCGATGCTGAAATCCTGTGAAAGAACTGTGAAGAAAGAATAAAACAGAGTTCTTTGATCAAAGACCAAAATAGAGCGGAGGTTGCTCACAGTAAATCTTCAGCTTTCAGCATCTGATATGGAATTATTTTTGTAAATCAGAAAATCAGATTTCTAATTTGAGTATGAATTCTGGCATGTCAGCCTGAAAACCCCATCAGCTTCATTGCAGTGATACCTTTACTGATCTGATGTCTCAAAAATGCTTTGGAATCAATTTTGTTCAGAGGTCAGAGGACAGAATACCCTTAATCAGTGTCACCAAATTCTTCTTCCTTCTGAATTATATCTTTTCAGGTCACTTAATGGAAATACTTCCACAGTTTTTATGGATAATTAGAAGAACCTTGAGGCTCCAGTATTTCAATTTGTGACTAATCTGCTGTTTTGCAGGTCTACAGTACGCTGTGTTTGTTAACTGCGTAATAATCTGTCGGGGTAACTGGAAGAGACGGCTTGAATACTAAGTCAAACATTGCAGTATTCAGCAAGGAGCGAAAAAGCTGATGTACTCAGGTTTTGTTCCTGTTGAAATGTATGTTTGACTGTTTCCATGTATAAAAACACAAACGTAAGAACAGTTTTCATTCAATTGAAACAGGAAGATTTTTATCATAGCTGAACATATGAAGCAGTAAGGTTATCACCCTTTTTGCACTACAGTACAAATATGTTTATTGGATGCTTTAGATTCAAGGTGAAAAATTTTATGAGACACAAACATTTCACCTGCACAGCATTTAATTTAATGCAAGATTTATGCCCTAGATAGCAATATTCTGCTCTGCTGCACAGCATAAAATCCACCTTCAGGAAGCCAAGTGTGTGAAGTTATGGCCAACAAGTCGAGATACAAACGCACAAACACATGAATGACAAACAACAGTAGTTCACCTGGCCCTTTGACCTTATTTCACTATTCCATAAGATCATGGCTGATTGGATCTTAACCTCAATTCTACACTCCTGCATCTCCCTTATAATTGTTTATCCTCTTGCTCATCAAGGCTCTCTCTACTTCTGCCTTCAACATATTTAAAGATTTTGCATCCGCTCCTTTTTACGGAAGGTTACTCCAAAAACTCATAACTCTCTGAGAGAAAGAAAAATTTCCTCATGTTTGTTTTAAATAGATGTCCCTTATTTCTAAACCATGACCCCTAATTCACAATTCCCCACAAAAGGAAACATTTTTTCAACATCCACCCGGTCAAGTCCCTGCAGGATCTTATATAATTCAATAAGTCACCTCTGACACTTCTAAACTCCAGAGGATATAGACAGAGACTGTCTAGCCTCTCCTCATCAGGTAATCCATTCCTTCCAGGTATTAGTCCAGTGAAACTTCTTTGAACTATTTCCAACGCGTTAACATCCTTCTGTAAGTACACTGTACTCCAAATATGGTCTCACCAATGCCCTGTATAGGTAAAGCACAAACTCACTCTTCTTACATTCAATTCGCCTCATACTAAAACATTACTTTTAAAGTTTTTGAGAAGATTTGTAGCGCGGGTTGTGGATGAGGGTGTAGACTTGCTCTCCAAGCCGGTGGGTTTGGTTGCAGACATTTCATTGCCCTGCTCGGTAACATCGTCAGTGCGCCTCCGTAAAGCGTTGGTGTTCTGTCCCACTTGTTATTTGAACAAAGAACAAAGAACAAAGAAAATTACAGCGCAGGAACAGGCCCTTCGGCCCTCCAAGCCTGCGCTGATCGGGATCCTCTGTCTAAACCCGTCATCTATTTTCTAAGGGTCTGTATCCCTTCACTCCCTGTCCATCCATGTACCTGTCCAGATACATCCTAAAAGACACTAACGTGTCTGCGTCTACCACCTCCGCTGACAACATGTTCCAGGCACCCACCACCCTCTGCATAAAGAACTTTCCACGCATATCTCCGGTAAACTTTCCTCCTCTCACTTTGAACTCATGACCCCAAGTAACTGAGTCCCCCACTCTGGGAAAAAGCTTCTTGCTATTCACCTTGTTCATACCCCTCATGATTTTGTAGACCTCAGTCAGGTCTCCCCTCAATCTCTGTCTTTCTAATGAAAATAATTCTAGTCTACTCAACCTCTCTTCATAGCTATTGCCCTCCATACCAGGCAACATCCTGGTGAACCTCCTCTGCACCCTCTCCAAAGCATCCACATCCTTTTAGTAATGTGGCGACCAGAACTGTACGCAGTACTCTAAATGTGGCCGAACCAAAGTCTTATACAACTGTAACATGACCTGCCAACTCTTGTACTCAATACCCCATCCGATGAAGGAAAGCATGCCGTATGCCTTCTTGACCACTCTATTGACCTGCGTTGCCACCTTCAGGGAACAATGGACCTGAACACCCAGATCTCTCTATACATCAATTTTCCCCAGGACTTTTCCATTTACTGTATAGTTATATAGTTATTTAAATGCATCGGTTGGCTGGGGTCATTGGCAACACTTCCAGTTCTGTTTTTCAGTGGTAGGCAAAGAGGGTCCAGTTCAATGCATTCATTGATGGAGTTCTGGATGGAATGCCCGGCCTCCAGGAATTCCCTGGCTTGTCTCTGTTTGGCTTGTGCTATTATGGATGTGTTGTCCCAGTTGAATTCATGTCCTTCTTTGTTGGTGTGTATTGAGACCAGTGAGAGTTGGTCATGTATCTTGGTGGCTAGTTGGTGTTCGTGTATCCTTATTGTCAGTTTTCTTCCAGTTTGGCCAATGTAATGTTTCATATAGTCCTTGCATGGTATTTTGTACATTACGTTAGTTTTATTGGTTGTGGGTATGGGATTCTTCACATTCGTCACTAGCTGTCGCAGGGTAGTTGTTGGTTTGTGGGCTACTCTGTTACCTAGGGGATTCTGAGTAGCCTTGTGGTGATTTCTGATATGTCCCTGATGTACGGTAGGGTGACTAGTGTGTCTGGAAGTGTTGTGTCTTCTTGCTGTGGGCTTTCGCGGAGGTAACAGCAGATTGTGTTTTTTGGTTAGATATTCCTTTTAAGAACACCGTATATGTGATCCTGAACAGGAGGCACGACCATTTCTCACTGGTCTCAATACACACCGACAAAGAAGGACACTAATTTGATTGGGATAACACACCCATAATAGCACAAGCCAAACTGTACAAAACTCTGGTGCGGCCGCACTTGGAATACTGCGCACAGTTCTGGTCGCCGCATTACAGGAAGGATGTGGAAGCATTGGAAAGGGTGCAGAGGAGATTTATCAGGATGTTGCCTGGTATGGAGGGAAGATCTTATGAGGAAAGTCTGAGGGACTTGAGGCTGTTTTCGTTAGAGAGAAGAAGGTTAGGAGGTGACTTAATAGAGACATACAAGATGATCAGAGGATTAGATAGGGTGGACAGTGAGAGCCTTTTTCCTCGGATGGTGATGGCTAGCACGAGGGGACATAGCTTTAAATTGAGAGGTGATAGATATAGGACAGATGTCAGAGGTAGATTCTTTACTCAGAGAGTAGTAAGGGCATGGAATGCTTTGCCTGCAGCAGTTGTAGACTCGCCAACTTTAAGGGCAATTAAATGGTAGTTGGATAAACATATGGATAATAATGGAATAGTGTAGGTTAGGTGGGCTTCAGATTGGTTTCACAGGTCGGCGCAACATCAAGGGCTGAAGGGCCTGTACTGCGCTGTAATGTTCTATGTTCTGTGTTCTATGTTCTATGTTCTATGCCACAGAATTCCTGGAGGCCTGACATTCCAACCGGAGCTCCATCAACGAACACATTGAACTGGACCTGATATACAAACCACTGAAAGACAGAACCGGAAGTAATGCCATCCGCCACAGCAAACCAAATAACAAGTGGGACAGAACACCAATGTTTCACTGGAGGTGCACTGACAATGTTACTCAGCAGGGTGACAAAATGTCTGCAAACAAGCACACTGGCTCGGCGAGGAAGTCTACAACCTACAACTAACATTCTATCAGTTTTTCTGACTACTTGCTGTTCCTACTGATCTTCTGTGATTTATCCACTAGGAAGCACAGATTTCTCTATATCTCAGAGTTCTGGAACCTCTTACTGTTTAGCTAAAATGCTTCTTTTTTTCTTTCTGTAATAATGGGCAATTTCACACTTTTCCACATTGTACTCTATTTGTCAGCTGCTAACCCACACCCTTACCCTATTTATATTCCCCTGGAGGCTGCTCATGTAACATCATAGAAGATTTCAGGAGGCCTGAAAGAAATTGAAGTCGAATTTAACTTTTTGATAACAGACAAGCACGACAGCAGATGGTAGCTCACAGCAGATCAACATGTTGAAACCACCTGAAAGAATGGGAATTATTTGGAATGGAAAGTCATTTAATCCATCTGTCAGAAGCAGCAGAGCAGGGAGCTCCAGTACACAGCATTTTGATGCTCAGATTCAGTCAATGGCAGTCACAAGGTGAGGAAGACCAGATGGAGATGTCAGAAAGGAACAGGGCACTGTCAACCTGACACTTCCATCCTGCTTCAACCTAATTGGCACATTGACTTGATTGCCCTTTTGTGCAGTTGGTGAAACTTTGTTCAAGTCATGCTCCTGTGTTTATTCTGCCCATAAAAAAGTCAGAGGTTATTCATTTTCTCACCTTTCCAGGAGCTGGATTTTAAAGGTTGCTCTTTGGAATTCAGGTTGTTGCATTTGACACTGAAAAGGGTGACAGAATTCAATGCTGCCCAGTCCCTGCAATTTTGGGAGGAGCAATTATGTTGAACAGTGCAATCATCAGTCAACATCCTCATTTCTGAAGAGGCTTGGTCCAAGGACACTACCCTAAACAGCTCCAGCAGTAATGCCCTGGGATTGAGATGATTGGCCTCCAACAACCACAACCATCTCCTTTTGTGCTAGGTATATCTCCAACCAGTAGATAGTTACTGTACAAGATAAAACCTCATGATATTGAATTAATTAACAGATATCAGCAAGTCAAGATACTGTCGTTAATTTCAGCTGTGCAAACTGTATCTCATGGGAGACTGTTGGGATCAGCACTGGGTCCTAAGATTGGGACTGAGGGTCTTGCAACCAAGTATGCTGACAGTACACAAATACATGGAAGAACAAGTTGTGAGGTGGATACTAGGAGTCGGCAAAGGGATATCAAGCATGGGGCTGGATGAACACAGCAGGTCAAGCAGCATCATAGGAGCAGGAAAACTTGACGTTTCGGGCCTAAATCCTTAGATGGGTTAGCTGAGGTGGCTGAAAATAGATTAGGAAATAGATTATAATGTGGGAAAATGTGAAGGTGTTAGCTTTGGCAAGAAGAACAGAAGAATATTATCTTATTTAAAAGGAAGGAAATTGCAGAATCCTGTGTTGCAGGGGAGTACAGATGTTTGAGCTTCCAAACAATTTTAAAAATACAAGAGCTTTCACAAGAATATATTATTTTGAGGCTGGAAGCAGTAGATCACTACAGAGCTACAGTAAATAAATTGCAAAACATTCTTTGAATAATTTGATACAGTTCAGCAAAATGGTGCAGTATTCACAAAGACTGATGAATATAGGAAAAACTGCAAAGGTATTAGCAGTTTTTACAGTAATTTAAAGTTAAACACTTTCTGAATGCAAGAAGACAAGCTTACAGAAAATCATATTTTAAACCAGAATACATGTACAAATTTAAAACGCTTTCACATTAATATTTTAATCAACACATTAAAAAGAAATGGAGAAAAAGACTTAACACTTCTGAGCAGATTGAAGACCAGGAGATAGTCTGAACAAAACATAAGACTGCACTCCAAAACAATTCCAAAGGGCAATAACTTTGTGGTTACTGAATGATGTGAGCATTGGTGAGAAAGTTGGGGAATTAGGGTGAGATCAGTAGTGAAGAGATGCTCAACACTAAGAGCAAAAGAAAATTTCTCCAGCTAAGTGTTAAACAGTAAAATGAGAATCTTGCTAGTGAGTGGTGAGAAGCATTCTGCATTCATTTGTATGCATTAACATGCCATTATTAATGTTGCCTCATTGATATGCAGCTCCCCATTCTCCCAGTCTAGGTATTTAAATCATGAATTATTCCCTGGCACTTCACTCAAGTGGACATTATTCATCCATGAGTCTTCACAATGAAGCTGAGCTCAGTCTGATTCTAGCTTCGAGCTATGCCCAGTCATGTAAAAGTCCAGCAGAAGCAGATGCGAAATGATAGCTCCGATCAATCAATGGCTATTCTGCTCCTTCCCTCTCCGGTGCTGAAGGGAAACTGGAATTAAAAATACAATTGATTGTTCCAATATGATGCATGGGATCATTTCTCTGTTTGGTAAAGTATAATTGGTAAATCACTGGAAGTGATGCTATCATCAGACTAGTAATCCAGAGATCCAGATAATATACTGGGGACTTGGGTTTGAATGCTACCATGGCAGATGGTGGAATTTAAATTCAACAGAAATTTGAAATGGAGAGTCTAACGCTGACCATAAAACTGTCGGTTACTGGGGGAAAGACTTGTCTGGTTCACTAAAGCCATTTATGTAAGGAAATATGCTGTCCACACCTGTTCTGATCTATGTGGCTCCAGACCCACAGCAATGGTTGGCTCTTGACTCCTCTCTGGGCAATGAGGGATACCCAGATGCTTCCAGAGGTCCTGAGATTCTCCAACGTTCTCTGTGTTTGTTTCCCATATACTTTCTGGTCTGCTGCAAACCCTCTCCGTTAACATGGCATCAGCCTATTCACAGATTAAGAAACAATTTGCTTGTGGATGAGGAGAGATTGGCATTAAGGGTCACCACTAAAAGACAAGCAATGTGTAAAGATTCAAGATGCTATGAAGAAAGAAGTGCCTGTTCCATCAGGATGATATCTTCTTCCAAAATAAACACAAAAGATTATCCAAGATTAAAGGTCCCCAGCTTAGAAAGAATTGCAGCCCTCAAACCGACAGAAATACAATCTTCCTCAACAAACCACAATTCTTCCCAATTTGAAAATGACATGTTCGGGCAGAATAATGAAACTCCCAAGTGATTGAAGTTTTAAAGTCAAAGATTTGGATGGAAATGGAGTTACAGTAAATGTAATTACATTAACAAATGTAGAATAATAGTTTTTATCAGAAAAAAAGACTTGGGGTAATGTTGCATATGGATTTGAAAAGCTCTCAAAGCTACAGGTGTGCAATCCTTTCCCTAAATTGCCTAACATGTGAAACACTTCAAATTTGTATTTTCATGGTCAAAGTTTTGGAAATGAAAGAGTAGAATGGATGAAAGTCAGAAAGGTTTTGAACAGAAGGTAATGTATTTCTGATGGGTCAGCAGTGGCTGAGTTGGTGTTTTGTCTAAGAGTCACAAAGTGATAGGTTCAAACCCCACTGCAGAATCTCAGGACAAACATCAAAGCTGATACCCCAGTGCAGTGCAAAGGAAGTGCTGCACTCCTGGAAGTGTTGGTGCTTTTCAATGAAATGTTAAAATGAAACCTTCACAGTGTAAATGTCACACAGCACCATGTCAAAGAACAGCATCAGAGCTCTTGCCAATGCCCTGATGCATATTTATTCCTCAGTCAACATCACAAAAAATGACCTGAGAATCATTGACACAGTGCTCTTCTGTGGAGCTTTCTGTTCACAAAGTGGTTGCTACATTTCCTAAGTTATGGTCAGAAGTCAGATGACACCATTATAGTTCGACAGGTTTATTTGAAATCATAAGCTTTCAAAGCATTGCCTCTTCATCATGTGAAGTGAGAGAGAAACACACAGGAACAGAATTTATTGTCAGAGAGATCAATGGGCAGAGAGATCAAAAGATCTCACAAAAGGTATGAATGGATTGTCGACAGGCCGACTAATAGATCTCTGCAGGTGATCAAGACTGTCAGATGGTGTGAGCAAAGTGTCAACAGCTGAATAACAAGTGAAGGGATGACCTACAATCTGATTAATTGAGGCAGTGAAATAATGACAAAAAAATAAAATTAAGGTGTTGCTGGAGACAAACTAAACGACTGGAATAACATGATAGGTAAAGGAGTTACATGCTGAGGGTCTAATTAAAGTAATAAGTAATCCTAATTAAGGTAGAGAGATGATAACAATTTATCAAGGTGATGCTGTCAAAACAGGACAGTAAGGAAGGTTTTACAGACACAGAACAGTGTGATGGGGTCACACATAGCATGACATGACCCCAAGTTTACAGTTCAGGCTGTCTTCATGGGTACGGAACTTGGCAATCGGTCTCTGCTCGGTGATTCTGCATTGTTGTGTAACTTCAAGTTCACCTTGGAGGACGCTTACCTGAAGATTGGAGGCTGAGTGCCTTTGACCGCTGAAGTGTTTCTTGACTGGGAGGGAACATTCCTATTTGGTGATTGTTGCGTGGTGTGCATTCATTCGTTGTTGTAGTGTCTGCATGGTCTCATCAATATACCATGCCTCGGGGCATCCTTGCCTGCAACGTATGAAATAGACAACTTTGGCCGAGTCACATGAATTTCTGCTGTGTACGTGTTGGGTGGTGTTCCCACGTGTGATGGTAATGTCCATGTCAATGCTCTGACTTGTCTTGTAGAGGTTACCATAACAGGGTCGTAGTGTTGTGGTCAATGTTGTCCTAAAGGCAAGTTGTTTGCTGCGAATGATGGTCTGTTTAAGGTTTAGCGGTTGTTTGAAGGTGATAAGTGGAGATATAGGGAAGATCTTGGTGAGATGTTCATTGTCATTGATGATGTGTTGAAGGCTGCAAAGAACATGACGTAGTTTCTCCACTCCCAGGAAGCACTGGATGATGAAGATACCCTATCGGTCATATCCTGATTCTGTTCTTTGAGGAAGTTGTTGCTGTTTATCACTGTGGCACATTGGAACTGTTGATCAATGTGTTGAGCATCATATCCCGTTCTTATGAAGGAGTCCTTCGGCACCTTCAGGTGTCTGTCTCGTTCCTCTTCATCTGAACAGACCCTGTGTATGCAAGGGCTTGTCCGTAGGGGATGGCTGGTTTAATATGTTTAGGGTGGAAGCTAGAGAAGTGTAGCACCGTGAGGTTATCCGTAGTCTTATGGTAGAATGAGGTACTGAGGTGTCCGTCCTTGATAGAGATGCGTGTGTCCAAGAATGAGACTGATTCTGAAGAGTAGTGCATGGTAAGTCTGATGGTGGGATGAAACTTATTGATGTCATTATGTAGTTAGCTCAGTGATTCCTAAATCACAAAAATGAACACACGTCAAAAGACTTTTGTTTACTATAAAGCACATACTGAGTTCATAGAAGATGGCATTGAAATGGAACTCCTTCCTTACTTACTTTGTTTTAAACAGGCATTTACAAGTTGCCTGAGGTTGGGTCAAAAGAAAATTACCCACATTTGAGCAAGATTGTGAAGTTAAGGTTTATTTTTGTCTGATCCTTGCCCTTAGGAAACAATTGTACAGCAGACAAAAGGATCAGCAAATAAACCAATCAATTGGATCAGGAATCCTGTTGTCATTGGCCTTCCCTAGTTCTGGTAGTTCCTTGAGGTATAAAACAAGCCCATGACACCATCGCAATGAAACTGAAGGAGACCATACAGCTTCAATCTTCTCCGTTTCCACCAATTTCTTGTGGCACTCACTGGGTTGCTGGCTAATCTTTTGGACCTCAAACGTCTGAACTTTGGCTCAGGGACTGTGGTATCAAGGGTAAGATATCCAAAATAAAAACAGAAAGTTTGAGAAGTACTCCTCAGATCTGGCAACGTCTGTGTAGAGAGAAACAGAGTCAATGGTTCAGGTCAAGTATGACATCTTCAAAACTGAAAGGCAAAGATAATGGGGAATTGATATTGACTGATATCAACTGGCAAGTGGGAGGTTTTCAAAACTGAGATAGTAGGACTTCAGAAACATCATGTTCTTGTTAGAATGAAGGACAAGTCTGGCAAGAATAGAGGAAAATGGATGACTAGAGATATTGAGGCATGTATCAGGTATAGTGAATCTCTTAAGTATTAAGGGAGTAAGGGCATATTTAAGAGCGAAGTCAGAATGGCAAAAAGGCGATATGACTTAGCCTTGGCAGATAAAGTTAGGGAGAAACCACAGAAATTCTAAAAGTACATTAAGGGCAAAACAGCAAGTCAGGAGAGAATACGGTCCCTTAAAGGTCAACAAGGTCATCTATATTTGGAGACACAAGACATGGGAAAGATAATAAATGAATATTTTGCATCAGTATTTTCCATGGAGAAAGACATGGAAACTAGGAAACTTGGGGATTAGGTTAGTTTGGGAAACCAGATTGGCATGGATGAGTTGGAGTGAACGGTCTGTTTTCGTGCTCTGTGACTCTATGACTCTAAGTCATCTTGCAGCTGTATAAGACTTTAATTGGGCCATATTTCGAGTATTGTGTGCAGTCCTGGTCACCACATTATAGGAAGAATGTGGACGCTCTAGGAAGGGTATAAAAGATATTTACCAGGATGTTGCCTGGATTGGAGTGTATTAGCTTTCAGGAGAGCTTGGACAAACTTGAATTGTTTTCACTAAAGTGTTGGAGGCTGAGGAGTAAACTCTTCTGTAATGTGGACTACTTTCAGGACATCAATATTTATTTCCCTAAATTCCCTAGCTTAAATAGGAGTTCAATATTAGCCACCCTCTGGTGTTCTGGTGCCTCACCTGGGCCTGTAGATGATGCAAATGTCTCTGCTAAGAACCCCACAGTTTCTTCCCTAGCCTCCCACAGTGCTCCAAAACAGTGTATTTATGTTAAGCAGGAGATTGTGTTTTACTATCGCACCGAGCTTATGACTGGAAAGTTGGTAAAACTCATCAGGATGATAGACATGGGCCTATATCACTGCTAACGCTCAGGGAAATTCTCCAATAACAATTGTTTTAAACTGACTGTTTCTCCAGAGTTTTACAGAAATTAATTAAGCTGCCAGTACTCTGGGATGGTATATCTGTCACCTCCTAAATGCAGGATGGACACAGCCCCTTCAGCAATATCACTGCAATTTCCTTTGAATGTCTGCAAAGATTCCAAGGTAATGATTGTCCTGACATCAATGACTGCTCACACAGCCACTGGCAGGGAAGCTGAAGCTATCCCAATGCCAAAGACAGCAGCTCACTCACACACTGCAGGATGACTCCAGATCAGTTCCCTTTATTTCACCTCCATGCACAGCTTTGTTCTTAATTATACCTTGCTTCGATCTTGCATATCTTATTTGCATTTCTCATTTCTCTGTTGCTGCAAGGACAGCCACGTTGCAATGTCTGAATACATTGCTAGGTCCAGTATAAATATACAATCTGGTTCTGTTTTGAATGGGGAGAGTTAATGTTCTCTCTTCACAGTCACAAACCTTTGGTAAGTCACTGTGAGCAGCCTGTCTAAGGGCTTGCATCCACCCCATTGTTGAAGCAGAGCAATATCTAATGAGGTCACTTTTACAAAGGAGATTTCCCAGTCAAGATTCATTTTTACCGATAGCATATTGTTGTGGCAACTTCTAATGATTGACCATGGGAGTGTTGAGGCCAGGTTTATGATTGTTTATTCAAGTATACCCGTGGAACTCCATCCTAAACTCACCTGAACAGAATTCTGCTGAATTAGAGAAATTCATCTCTTTTAAACACCTTTCGTCATGTCAGCACACTCTCTCACTTGAATTCCAACCTTGACAGTACACAACTGTAACATTATCAGATGCCTCCAGTCCTGCCTTTGTATCTTCATTCAATCAAACAAGGGGCCATTTAGTCTTCCCCTCACATATTTCTGTTTGTATTTACTCCACTCTTTATTGGTTTGAATCTTTTTTGTCCTTCTGTTCCCTTCTGTCTCCAGCTAATCCCATTCGATTCCCAACTCCATTCTCAAAGGTTCCTGCCGTTTTTAGCTGTTATGGTGCACAAAGTTCACCTGGAGAAATCTGGTCTTTCAACTTTACTGTGAGCATTGAAATCTCTATTTAACGCCGACTGTCCATGACAGTCTATTTAACACTTGCAGCTCTTACAGAGCTAGGAAGTGTCACACATTTACGTGGGAAAGGGGAAGGGAACTGCAGATGAGGAGTAGTGCACGACATCAGACCTGTGGGAAGAGGCAACAGCTACAGATGAGCAGGCGGGTGGTGGAGATAACTGTCAGACAACAGTGGCTGAAAAACAGTCAGCGGGGGCTACTTAGACAAAGACAAAAGCAGAAACTTTTGAAAAAGTTAGGCAGGTCTGGCAGCATCTATGCAGAGAAATCTGAGTTAAGGTTTTGGGTCTGGTGACCCTTCCTCAGAATTGCTACTCAGACAAAAATGGACCGAATCTTTCTTTTTGCTACTTATTATAAGATCTTTCCAAATTGAATTTATATTTATTTTTCCCTTTTTAATGTGTAATAAACTGTTTTTTTTTAGTTAAAAGCACAATGGCAGCCTCTTGTGAATAGGGACTGACAACTGTGGTAACTAAAGTGCAAGAATAAAACATATGGCCCAACAAGCCAGCATTCACCACAGTGTTTGACTTGTTCACCAGCGCCTTGAAACTGGAAAGAGAGGAATTTATTACAAAAGGAGAGAAATTAGAACATTGTTTGTGAAACCTGGAAATCCAGGTACTGGAATCAGTTGAGATAACAAGGTGTGGAGCTGGATGAACACAGCAGGCCAAGCAGCATCAGAGGAGCAGGAAAGCTTGACGTTTCGGGCCTAGACCCTTCATCAAATCAGTTGGATTGTTTAATGTAAGGCTGTGCCTGTGATGACAAATTTCTAATGGATCAATTTCCAGTTCAGGGAGGATAATGGCACGATGATGAATTTGTTATTGTTGAGCTAATAAATTACACTATTTGCTATGATGTCATGTTGGGTGTATTCCGAAAATTATCATTCTCTGCCCTGTGAGCGCAGAGACTCGAGTGCAATAGTCTCACATATCATAACGTTTTATCAGTACACGCAGTTTACGCTTCCCATTGTGACAGACTGTTCACGCTGCTAAACAAATATCCTTATGTGTACAAGCCAAAAGAGAAGACTAGGTTTGTTTGCCTTTTTTTTTAATTTCAGAGTTTTCAGAGTTTACTCAGAGCTTTCTTTAAACATTAATACTTACATTTTGGACCTCAAGTTGTTTTTTCAATTGATCCAGATGCAACATTAAATGATACACTCATGTACTATGACCCTGATCAGTAACTTCACTACTGGAAAAAAGTTTTTTTTTAATCATTTTGGCCATTGGCTTGTTGAAAATACCCAGAGAATTTTATTGTCCTGTCAAATTACAATAACAAAATATAATGGGAATTGAGGTTCAAAGATCCAATTGGCAAATCATGAAATGTATGTGCTCTGAAATATGATGCAAATATCCTCAACCATTTTCTTCCCGAGTTTTCTTTGGAAATTTTGACCCTTCTTTCATTAGTATGTTGCACAAACGTTCTCTAGTAGCCTAACACCACCCAAGTGGTCATTGGCTGTTAGTCAGAAATAACAGTGAATATTGGCATGCTTCAGAGATAGTAGGAACTGCAGATGCTGGAGAATCTGAGATAACAAGGTGTAGAACTGAATGAACACAGCAGGCCAAGCAGCATCAGAGGAGCAGGAAAGCTGACGTTTCGGGCCTAGACCCTTCTTCTTCAGAAGAAGGTTTTCTGAAGAAGGGTCTAGGCCCGAAACGTCAACTTTCCTGCTCTTCTGATGCAATATTGGCATGCTATTTGACGAAAGGTGTCTTCGCAAGTGTCCTTTGATGGGCACTTCCTGCCTTCGCGGATTGCTGCAACCCAGAAGTTAGCTCCTCTTCCTTCACAAAGGGGTTGCTGGAACCCGGGGTGCAGTCCTGGGCAGAGTCCAATCCAAACTGAGGCGAATGTCATCACTGAACTGGATTCTGACCTCTTGTGCCTCACTCAATGAATCAGCTAGGTGACATGACAGGAATTTGCTTTTCCATGTGGGTACATTACTTCCGCAGGTACCCTCATTGAAGTCAATGTGATGGCTCACAAAATTGTATGTTGTAAAATAAATTGCAATAATTAGGTTAAGTAAACATTTTGTTTATTTCATAAAACAAAAATTCAGACCAGCTATGAAACAAGTTCAGCTCTTTGGCAACAATGCTGTTTTTTGGGATATGCCCAGAATAAAACCTTCCACTTGTTGCTCACCATCGTAAATATGCTTCATGAGAAGATTCAAATAAGAGCATTAATGCTGTTTAGTTTACCATAGAGCATAAGATACAGGAGAAGAATTAGGCCATTCGGCCCATTAAGTCTGTGCCACCATTCGATCATGACTGATATATTTCTCAAACCTATTTTCCTGCCCTCTCCCAGTAACCCTTGATTATCTTACCAATCAAGAACCTATCTGTAGTGATTGTCATGAGGTCAGCCAGTGGGACCTCCGAGGACACAAGTTCCGTGATAACTGTTGTTAATCTGGTCCAATCAGGCAACCCTGGCTGACATTATAGTTGTGAGTGTCAGGGATACTGACATTCTGGTGCCTCACCCTGTATAAGACCGTACCATAGTCAATGACTGTTCACTTATAAATAAGGGGCAACTTGGTGACGGGATACTGACCTTTGCGGAGTTATTTCACTCTCCATCTCTCTATTAAATATGCTCAATGAGTTGGCCTTCACAGCTTTCTGTGGCAATGAGTTCCATCCTTAATAATGGACTCTAAAATCTTACCAACAAATGAAATCACTCTAACCGGCCTTTGTTTCCTGTCTTCTGTCCCCTTCTCTTCTTAAACAGGGTCGTTACATCAACCAGTTTCCAGTCCTCTGGGATCCTCCCTAGCTTCAGCGATTCATGAAAGATCACCACTGATGCCTCCACAATCTCCTCAGTAATCTCATTCAGAACGCTGGGGTGTAGTCCATCTGGTCCAGGTGATTTATCCACCTTCAGACCTTTCAGCTTCCCCAGCACTTTCTCCTTATTGAAGGCCACTACACTCACCACATTAGTCAATTTCACACAGTTATTGGCAAAGAAAATAAAATGAATTGACAGTTTGTCAAGCATTCCAAAGTTAAAATAAAACCTTTTTATCAAAACCTATTGCTCAGATTGAATTAAGATTATATTGACAGGAGCTCAGAAGAATAAGGAGAGATCTCATAGAAACCATTAAAACCAGATGGGATAAACGAAGGAAGGATGTTCCTGAAGATCAGGGAGTCCAGAACCAGGGGCCACATTTTACCGATTAAGGGGTAAAGCAGTTTGGACTGAGATGAGTAGTGAGTTCTTCACCCAAGGAGTGGTGAGCCTGTCAAATTCGATGACACAGGAAGCAATCAAGGCCAACTATATGATTTCAAGAAGACATTGGAACTTGCAACTGGGACTAAAGGACTCAAAGACTATGGGGGAAAGTGGGAACAAATTCTTGAGTTGGATGATCAGCCAAGATCATATTGAATGGGAACAGGCTTGAAAGGCAAAATAAGAACCTAAGAAATAGAAGCAGGAGCAAGCCATCTGACCCATCTGCCAAAAAATAAGATCATGGCTGGTCTTTTTGTGGGCTTAGCTTCACTTACCCGCCCACTCACTCTAATACTTAATTCCCTTACTGATCAAAAATCTATCTATCTTTGCCTTAAAAACATTCAACGAGGTAGCTTCAACTGTTTCACTGGGCAGGGAATTCCACAGATTCATAACTCTTTAGGTGAAGAAGTTCCTCCTCAACTCAGTCCTAAATCTGCTCCCCTTTATTTTAAGGTTCTGCCCCCTAGTACTAGATGATCTGCTCCTGCTCCGAGTTCCTATGTTTCTAATTGTACTATAAAGAGACATGTTCGAAGAAGAACATTTACCCGATAACTTCAATGGAAAGGCCAAACTAAATAACCAGCAGCTGTTAAATAATCAACACGGGCAAGATGCTCTCACACAGTTCTTGGGAAAGAAAGTGAAGTGAATCTCACAGATTGGAAAGTGAAAGTTCATTAATCAGGATCCTCCAGTTAGTAAAATGTATACTTCTCATCAAATTCCTCCTGTTTTGGAAACATTCTATTTAAATTGTACGTTTTTATTCAAGATGTCCGCAAAAGGAAATACATCTTCTAAAGATTTGATTATAACTGAAGAATCGTTCATGATAATGACACAGGTAGCACTCTCCATTAGCCGCTGTCTATTTGCACAGAGGTGGATTTTAGTGAACAGCCTGAGACAATGAGCTGCTAAAAGACACTGCTGTTGTCATGAGCATCTTCCAGCTAAGGAGCAATGACAGGACCATCTGTTCTCTTCATCCAGGACAAATGTTGAGCTTGCTTTTTAAAGTGGAATTGATTCAAACCCGAGGCAGTTTTTTTTCTGCAATGCCTTGCTGAAATAACTCCACAGACGCTGGTACCCCATCACCAAGTCACCCTTTATTTAAACATGGAGAGTCCTTGACACTGATCCAGCTCCCTCTGAGCCAGCTCTCAGAGTGAGCAGGATGTCTGACTACTCCTGTTCTTATCTGTCAGCCAGGGCTCCTTCTTTGGACCAGATTAACAGCCCCAATCAGGGAACTCTTATTCTAAGAAATCCAGCTGGCTGACCTCATTACAACCATTACATCCCTCCCTCTCTGAGTCTAAGGACATAGGCCAGTTCTGTGCTATGTAGTTCCTCCTGGGGCATTTAGCACCGGGTCAGGTTCCTTCAACTCTGCATATGATACGGGTGGCGTGTAACACAGAGTGGCTTGTCTCTTGCATACGGAGCTTCTCAAAAGAAATTTATTCTCTTCTTCAGGTGGCAAAGGCATCAAGGTGTCTACATCTGCTGTGCCTATCTCAGATTCCAAATTACCTTTAACACTTGACCGAGGGGGAGAACTCACGGGTTCTGAAACAGTCGGAAAGGCTGTTGAAGAGTCAAGTACATTTTGCTCCTACACCGTTTGCGAGTTTGCAGCTTTCATATGGTCCACACGCTTGTTCAGGATCATCACACCTACCCGAACTTTATATGTCACAGCACTTGACATCAGATCGATCTTGCCTTTTACACTTTCAGGGTCATTCCCGTGGTTCCTACACCAAACTTCATCCCTTGAAGTAAACTGTCTTGCTTAGCAGAGTCTTAAGTCTCACATTGGTGTTCCTGATGCTGTTTCACCCTCTCCATCAGGTCCAGGGAGATCAGGTTTAACCTGGTGTGAAGTCTTCTCCCCATCAGCAACTCTGTTGCAGCTATCCCTGTTGTTGTATGAGAAGTGGTACTATAATCAATTAGGAACCGGGGCAGTTTTGTGTCTATTGACGCTGTAAGCTGTTTCTTTAAGCCTGCCTTCAAAGTTTGGACCGCTCTTTCAGCTAGAACATTGGATGATGGATGGTATGGAGCTGTACATATATGTTGAATACCGTCCAATTTTGGGAAATACTCAAATCCCCTGCTGATAAAAGATGGCCAGTTATCTGTGATCACACTTCCAGAAGTCTATGTATTACAAAAGATGTGCATAGTTTTTCTATCGTCGATGCCATGTTTGCTGAACAGACTATGCACGTCCAACCACTTTGAGTGGGAGTCCATAATAACCAGGAACATTGACCCCACGGAAGGACCAGCATAGTCGACATGTAACTGAGTCCAGAGTTTACTCAGCCATTACCATGAATGTGAGGCGCAGCTTGTGGCGATTTTTGTCCTTGGTACTTTGGGCACTGCCCCACCAACACAGCTATGTTAACATCTAACCCTGGTGACCACACATGGCTTCTTGCTAGCATCTTCATCTTGGAATACCCTGGATGACCCTGCTGTATTTCAGCCAGTATCTGGCAGTGACCTTTATTCGGGACAATCAATCTTGCTCCCCACAGCAATACACCATCCGTGATTGTGATCTGATCTTTCTGAGTCCAAAAAGGTTTCAATTCTGGTTGTGACAGACCTTTGTTTTCCCCATCAATACCTGCTGTTTCAGTTTTTCCAGCACCGGATGTTTCTGTGCCCAATGTCTGACTTTATGGGTAGACAATGGTGTAGTGGTATTATTGCTAGACTATTGATCCAGAAAACCAGGTAATGTTCCCGGGACCTGGGTTCAAATCCCACCATGGGAGATGGTGGAATTTGCTTTCAATAATAATCTGGAGTTAAGAGTCTAATGACAACCATGAAACTATTGCTGATTGTCAGGAAAACCCCATCTGGTTCACTAATGTCTTTTAGGGAAGGATACCTGCCATCCTTACTTGGTCTGGCCTACATATGACTCCTGATCCATGGCAATGTGACTGACTCTTAAATGACCTCTGGGCAATTAGGGATGGACAATAAATGCTGGTCTAGTGTTACAAAGTTGGGTAGAGTAATTGTGAGGTGGAAGGGACGAAGCTAAAATGTGTGGTTCCTTTAAGATATTCATACTTTGTCTGCACTTAGAAATCTTAAGAAAAAAGTATGTGTGTGAGCAACAACTGAAGTTGTCAGTACAGAGAGCCTCAAAAAGTGAAGCC
The DNA here is from genome assembly GCA_024137785.1 of Ginglymostoma cirratum. NCBI lineage: Eukaryota > Metazoa > Chordata > Chondrichthyes > Orectolobiformes > Ginglymostomatidae > Ginglymostoma > Ginglymostoma cirratum. Next base: position 36,262,294 of record JAHRHZ010000029.1, on the reverse strand, counting down.
ACTGTATCAAAAAAAAGCCTTACAGATGGCAGGCAAAACAGCAGGCTTGTTTTTGATGTTGTGACAACGAGTTTGAATTCAGCCAATTAATTTAAACAAAGCACCGAGATACATAAAGCCAATTGAATTTAAATTTAATGATGTTGACAACGTGAAACCAATCATATTATAAGAATTTGAGTAGATTATTACATGTATATAAGACGAGGACATTTGGAAAATTGGGGAGAGCTACCTGTCAGAGTTAGCACTACTCAGCTCTCAGGGGAAGCCCTTCTAAATCATCAAAGGCACCACAGTATTTTAGCTCAAAGGCCTTGTCGGAGAAAGTACAGCAGAATTAATGGAAGAAAGGTGTTTGTGAAGAGACTGGAGATGACAGAATATTCTAGAAGACAGTCTGTGTGAACTTGGAGAGAGAAAGTTATGATTTATTGCTTCCTATTAATTGGGTTTATGTTGGTGGGACTTGTCTTTACATAAACAGCATCCCATTAGAATTTAGACCAGTTAGGGAGTAGTTAGTAGTCGAGGGGGGAAATTATTGGTTTGTTAGTAGTCTTGCTAATTTGTTCATTGGGTTAAATAAATAGTTTGTTTTTACTTCTAAAGTAGAGATGAGGGATTTTTCTTTAACCACTCCTTTAAAAGATTACAAGGGGAAAGATGAGCTTCTCTGAGTATTTTGGGGGTAATTATTAGAGGGGAACACCCTACCCCTGTCATAACAAATTGGGGCTGGTGTTTTAGTTTAATTATTGGAGGGATTTGGCAATTCCCTGTCATAACACTAGCCAGCAATGCCCATGGCCCGTGAATGAATAAAAAGTTGTCAGCTGTGACTGGAAGTGTGTCTGGAGAATTTAAAGCCATTACAGACGTTTCCAGTGACAGTATCACTGCCAGAGAGAGGCAGCTCAATGCGTTTGTATTTGCTACTTAGCCTCCTGGACAGTGTTCCAACTTGTAGTTATACACACTTAGTATTAGAGCCAACCACTGAATCTGGCCTGAAGCTATGGGTGGCACTGCCTTGTCCTCTTTAAATAGCCCTGGTAGAGGTTTATGGTTTGTTACTGTCACAAATCTACATGTGTAAAGGTACTGGTGGAACTTCCTGACTCCAAGTATGGCTGCCAAACCTTCCTTCTCTACATGGGTGTATTTACACTCTGCATTAGTTAGAGCCCTGGATGCATACACTATTGGGCACTCCTCTCCTTTAGGCCACGTATGAGCTAATATTACTGCTGCTAAATGGGGAGATATTGCATGTCAATACCAGATCTCACCTGAGGTCATAGAGTGCCAACACCTCATAGGATGATAGCCATTTCTTCATTTCCCTGAAGGCTATGACCACTTCCAAGGCTGACCCTTCTTAAAGAGTTAATGCAAAGGTGCCAGGTTATGAATGAACTTTCTGTAATAATTCACCAGTCCAAGGAAAGACCTAATCTCCAACACTGACATGAGAGCTGGGGCATCTTTGATCACCTTCACTTCATCTTCTAACGGGTGTAAGCTGGTCTTGTTGACTCTGTATCTCAAGTTGGACACTTGAGGTGCCTGGATCACACACTTACCTCTTCTAAGGTGCACATCCAGCTGGGAGAAACGTCTAAGGACTATGTCCAAGTTCTCTGTGTTCCTCATTGTTCTTCCCTATACTTAGCATGTCATCTAGATAAGTGACAACCTGAGACACACCTTGTAAAATATTCTGCTATGTCCACTGAAAACCAATGCAGGATAACGACACTAAAAACCGTAAGTACAGTAAACTTACTGGTGCCCACCACCCAAAACGGGCTTCCCCCACATCCCAATTCCCCAACTCTACCCAGGACCTCCCCCACAATGTACCCGCCGCCATTGGCCACGAGGCCACTGTCAGAGAACCCACAGATGACGTTACATCCGCCACCGCCGGGAACACCACTTCCGGGACAGCGAACGCCACCGCTGCTGAAACCACCACCTCCATCTCCGAAACCAACACACAGACACTACCATCATCGCTGCTGCCGCCGCTTACCCCGCTCCGCCCACCAACGACGCCAACACAACTCCGCCCACCGCTGACGCAATCCTGCCCAGTGCCGACGCCGACACAACTCTGCCCACAGCCGATGCCGACAACGCTGCACCCACTGCCTCCACAGCCAGCAGCTCCAGAGGAGACAGCAACACTGAGCGCTGCCGAGTCTTCACCATCCCCCCAGACCTCCCCCAAAGGGCTCACCTTTGTCCCCCTCCACCCACAGATCAACGAATACCGCTCACGCTTGGATATTGAGCAGTTTTTCCGCCGCCTCAGCCTACACGCTTACTTCTTCAACCGCGAATCTAACCCTCCTTCTACTGACCACTTCTCCTGCCTCCAACACAAGCCCTCCTCCTGGACACCACCCCAAGGCCTCCTACCCTCCCTCGACCTCTTCATCTCCAACTGCCATCGAGACACCAATCACTTCAACCTCTCTACTCCTCTCAAAGACTCCAAACTCTCCCCAACAGAACGTGCAGCCCTCCGCTCCCTCTGCTCCTATCCCAACTTCACCATAAAACCCGCGGACAAGGGAGGCGCAGTTGTAGTATGGCGCACTGACCTCTACATTGCTGAGGCCAGACGCCAACTCTCCGACACCTCCTCCTACCGCCCCCGGATCATGACCCCACCCCCGAGCACCAAACTATCATCTCCCAAACCATCCACAACCTCTTCACTTCAGGTGACCTCCCACCCACCGCCTCCAACCTCATTGTTCCCCAGCCCCGCACCGCCCGCTTCTATCTTCTTCCCAAAATCCACAAACCTGAATGCCCTGGTCGACCCATTGTCTCCGCCTGCTCCTGCCCCACCGAACTCATCTCCACCTACCTAGACTCCATTTTCACCCCCTTGGTCCAGGAACTCCCTACCTACGTCCGTGACACCACCCACGTCCTCCACCTCCTCCAGAACTTCCAATTCCCCAATCCCCAACACCTCATTTTTACTATGGACCTCCAGTCCCTATACACCTGTATTCCCCATGCAGATGGCCTAAAGGCCCTCCGCTTCTTCCTGTCCCGCAGAACTGACCAATCCCCCTGCACTGACACCTGGATCCGCTCAGCCGAACTCGTCCTCACCCTCAACAACTTCCCTTTCAATTCCTCCCACTTCCTACAGACAAAGTGGGTGGCCATGTGTACCCGCATGGGCCCAAGCTATGCCTGCCTCTTTGTAGGTTACGTGGAACAATCCCTCTTCCATACCTACACTGGCCCTATTCCCCACCTCTTCATCCGTTACATTGATGATTGTATCGGCCCCGCCTCGTGCTCCCACGAGGAGCTCGAACAGTTCATCCACTTCACCAACACCTTCCACCCCAACCTGAAGTTCACCTGGACCATCTCCAACACCTCTCTCACCTTCCTGGACCTCTCTTTGTCCATCTCGGGTAACCACCTAGAAACCGATATCCATTTCAAGCCCACTGACTCCCACAGCAACCTAGAATACACCTCCTCCCACCCACCTTCCTGTAAAAATGCCATTTCCTATTCCCAATTCCTTCGCCTCCACCGCATCTGCTCCCAGGATGAGGCATTCCACTCCCGTACATCTCAGATGTCCTCATTCTTCAAGGACCGCAACTTCCCCCCCACAGTGGTCGAGAATGTCCTCGACCGTGTCTCCCGCATTTCCCGCAACTCATCCCTCACACCCCGTTCCCGCAATAAAAACCAAAAAAGAATCCCCCTCGTCCTCACATACCACCCCACCAACCTCCGGATCCAACGCATCATCCTCCGACACTTCCGCCATTTGCAATCTGACCCCACCACCAAAGACATTTTTCCCTCCCCACCCTTGTCTGCCTTCCGGAGGGACCACTCCCTCCATGACTCCCTTGTCCGCTCCACACTCCCCTCTAGCCCCACCACACCCGGCACTTTTCCCTGCAACTGCAGGATGTGCGACACCTGCCCCCACACCTCCTTCCTCACCCCCATCCCAGGCCCCAAGAAGACTTTCCACACCAGGCAGATGTTCACCTGCACATCTGCCAATGTGGTATACTGCATCCGCTGTACCCGTTGTGGCCTCCTCTACATCGGGGAAACCAAGCGGAGGCTTGGGGACTGCTTTGCAGAACACCTGTGCTCAGTTCGCAACAAACAACTGCACCTCCCAGTCGCGAACCATTTCAACTCCCCCTCCCATTCCTCAGACGACATGTCCATCCTGGGCCTCCTGCAATGCCACAATGATGCCACCCGAAGGCTGCAGGAACAGCAAATCATATTCAGCCTGGGAACCCTGCAGCCCAATGGTATCAATGTGGATTTCACAAGCTTCAAAATCTCCCCTCCCCCTACTGCACCCCAAATCCAGCCCAGCTCGTCCCCGCCTCCCTAACCTGTTCTTCCTCTCACCTATCCCCTCCTCCCACCTCAAGTCCCACCCCCATCTCCTATCTACTAACCTCATCCCGCCCCCTTGACCTGTCCATCCTCCCTGGACTGACCTATCTCCTCCCTACCCCCCCACCTACATACACCTTTACTGGCTCCATCCCCGCCTCTTCGACTTGTCTGCCTCCTCTCCACCTATCCTCTCCTCTCTCCATCCTCTATCCACCTCTCCCTCTCTCCCTATTTATTTCAGAACCCTCTTCCCCTCCCCCATTTCTGATGAAGGGTCCAGGCCCGAAATGTCAAGCTTTCCTGTTCCTATGATGCTGCTTGGCCTGCTGCATTCATCCAGCTCCACACCTTGTTATCCAGGATAACGATACCCCAGATGGTGGTCTTCTACATTGGTACAAACCCTTATGGGTATTAAGTGTAGCATACATCTCAGAATCCTCATCTAAGTATGCATGGTTCATGTCCACCTTTGAGAAGGACAGCACTCTCACCAGCTTTGCGTATAAGCCCTCTGCACAAGGGATTGGGTATTTATCCAGCTGCAAAAAGCAGTTTACCATTTGTCAAAAATCCCTATAAAGGTGAACCGATCCAGTGGGGCTCACAATCAGTACGACTGGTGATGCCCATTCTGCAAAACCGTCCTGGTTTGATGATTTCTTCCCTCTCCAGCCTCCTGATTTCTAACTTTACTTTTGCTCATAAGGCAAATGGCACTGAGTGGGCCTTGCAGAATCATGGAATTGCTTCCGGGTCAACTTGCAAGATTGCTTTGGTATATTTGATAGTTCCTAGATATTCTTGAAAATCTTCTGGGTGTTTAAATTGGACTTCAGTCGGGAAATATTTCTAATTGAAAGTTGTTGAGCCAAACCAGGTGAATATTTCTCACTAATTTCGCCCCATCAGGCTTGTGCAGTAATCAGCAGTAACTGAACCAGCCATTCTCATACCACACTGGAATCGAACTTGTACTTTAACTGTAAAGGATCCTCGGTATAGGTTTTCAGTCTCGGCCAGGCCTTGCGCAAACTCAAAGGTTGGAGTCCAGAGCGAATGTTGTTAAAGATTGGTTCTGTGATCACTGAAACGACCATGCTGGTATCGACCTCCATTAGAACTGGGTGACAATTGAACCGGATGTTTACATTAAATGGTTCTGATTTGGGGGTTGTTAAGCTATTTAACTGTTCCAAACCAGGTGTAGGTAGACATTCCAGGGTGCGCACTCTTCTGGATACCAGCCTATGAGTTCTCTTACTCAATTTATATCCAGTGGAACTGTTTTGCTGTCTTGAGTCTGCATACCAGTAGCAAATACAATATCTTGCCGGCCCAAATCCTCAAGGAAACTTTTAACCATTTAGTCGGGGCTTGGCTTTGTTTTGCTGTGGGCTGATCTAGAGTACCTCTGTTCAGGACGTGTCCTGAGTGAGTCTACGCATTTGCCTTCACCCAAGTGGTGTTCCCCAGGCTCAGTCAGACTGGTGAGGGTGTCCACTTCCATTGGAATACCCTGCAACTCATACACTCCACTTGCTGCATTTTCCAATGGTACAGCCCACTGTAGTGCTTGTTTGAAGTCCAATAGGATTTCAGCTAGTAGACACTTTTGCACGGTACAGCAATAATCCCACTCTTGTCATCACTGAAATAACTGCACAGAGGCTGGTATCCCATCACCAAGTCACCCTTTCTTTACCCGTGGAGAGTACTTGACACTGATCCAACTTCCCGACAGCCAGCTCTCTGAGTGAACAGAACCCCTGACACTCCTGTTTATATGTCTTTCAGGGCTCTTTCATTAGACCAGATTAACAGCCCCAATCAGGGAACTCATATTCTATGAGGCTCACTTAGCCGACCTCGTTACAATCACTACACCAGCCCCTCTCAGTGCCCTACCTACAATGCACGTCCTGCTCTCTGTCGAGGAGAAATGCCTGAGATTCCTGGGCTGCCTCAGGAACTTTGTTTTTTGCTCCCTACATCAGCCTTTGCTCAGAGGAAGCTGTGAGCTCCCTCCAGACTTTTGGAAATACATCAACCCTCACCCTCATCTGGTAAAAATGAATGATTTGCATTGAAGTGGAATATTCCATTTCAGGATCATGACCTTTAATAAAGTGAATCATTTGTCTTTAGCACCAGTAGATCCCAACAGATCTGATCAAAGACAGGATGTGTCCAGGGGGTGATAATGTGCTCCTGTATGGTATCAACAACAGCCTGCCATGTTTTCTCCCAGATTTGGGAAGCACTTCATGTCCTGTTTAGTGGAAGATGCTGGATTTCTGATTCCAATACACAGACACCTTAGAAACTCAAAGTCATCAAATCCCGCTTGTCACTTGGAGCTCTTGTGAAATGAACACTCCCTCAGAGTTAAGGGAATTCCCAGCACTGAACTTAATACTTTCTGGTCACCAAAGCCAGCACCTTAAGAATGAAACAACCTTGACATGGACAGAAAAATCTCATCTCAGATCTGACCCCATTTCTGGTCAACTTTCTAGACTGACCTATTACCAGAGCTGGAGCCATTAGATCAAGCAGCCAGTTTCCATGCTGTTACTAACATGTAGATAATTGTGTACTCAGTGAAAAGGAATCTTGCTGAATTATTTAAATCAGTTTGTATTAAACCCAACTGAATTTGAAACCACTCAGGACTAGACCTATTTAGTCTGAATACACTTTCAATCAGCAGTTCCAATGTTTGTAGTTACCTCATATATATTTGTAATTTTTCGGTGAAGACAAGATAAATTTTATTAATTTTCATCCAATAAGACTTTAAGATCCTAAGAAATAGGAATAGGAGTAGGCAGTTCCACCCCTCCAGCCTGCTCCACCATTCAATAAGATCATGGTGATCCGGCATTCCTCTCATCCACCTTCTTGTGTTTTCCCCATTAGCCTTCGATTCCCCAACTAATCAAGAATCTATCCATTTCAGTCTTAAATATACACAAGGACTCTGCCCCAATAGCTCTCTGTGGCAAAGAGTTCCAAAGACACTCAACCTTCTGAGAGAAGAAGTTCCTCCTCACCTCAGTATTAAATTGGTGCCTCTTTATTCTGAGACTGTGCCCTCTGACCCTAGGGTCTTCCATAAGGGATAACATCCTTTCAGCATTGACCCTGTCAAGCCTTTTAAGAATTATGTTCTATGGAAGTTTAGGAAGGTGATACATTAGATCTGTTCTTTTTCTCTTCAAGTACCGATCATGCAGTAAGATTGGTGAAACTGTAATATGTGCAATTTATTTGAAGCTGAGATGATTGATAGATTGTATTCACTGAGAGGCTGAGTACAACACATTTGATTTCTAGTCAACTGTTTATACAGTGGCTACAAACTGTGCAGTATATAAGGAATTATAGTGCGTTTACGATACACGTTCTTAGAGAGAACTGTCAATATCTCAGAACGAGATCAGGCCAAATGTTTATTAATTTCTCAGATTGCAGCAAAACAAGGGCATGAAGAGCAGGAACTCCTTGATTACAAACCACTGTTGAGATTCAGGTATCTCATTAAATCATGATAGGTACAGTTCCACCTTTAAAAATTAAAATGCTAAAAATAAACAATTTTGAAATGCTGTGGATATGGCATTTGAATTGATACAGGATTAATAAGACACAGCCAGGTGAAAGAATCAGATGACTATTATGTCTATGATTAGCTCATGAACCATATCCAGATTTCTTGAGGCATCTACCTCTCCATCTCCTTCAGAGAACTCGATCTAATGCTGCAGGTCAACATGGATCACGTTACAGATTGGCAACATCTGTTGTAAAGACACCTGGCAGCCAACTCCGACCTTAGGGATAGCAGTGCCAGCTGCTGTCAAGGTCAATCCCTTCTTCAAGTTGTTACTGTTCTGCATGACCAAGATAAGGAACATCTGTGACATTAACCAAGGAGCTTCCCTCTCATATATGAGATGATTGGCTGACTGATTGCAAATGTTATACCCTCTGCCGCTGAATGCGAATAACATCAAAATCTGGCTGAGACCTGACACTGGACACGGCATAAGCATTTATAAAGAGGCCACTGATGTCAACTGTGTGGCTATCCATCAGTGATGTGACAGTATTGTGCCAGAAAATGATGTGCTATCTGACAGGTACATTGCATTATGATACCTTTATATGTCAAGCCTCCTGAAGGTGTGAATGTGCTAATGATCATAGGCTGCAGGAACAAAAACAGAAGTTGCTGGAGAAGCTCAGCAAGTCTTCCAGCATCTGTGAAGAAAACTCAGAGTTAATATTTCAGGTCTGGTGACCCACCCTTAGAACTATTGTTGTTGTGTTGATCAGAGGTCGCAGTTTGGGTTTGTGTTTGATTGGTGTGAAAAATCCATAAACGTTGGTACAGACTTGGCTTCATGTGTATCTATTGTGGGAAAGGTTGATAAGTTATATTTTGTGGCAAATGCACTGAATGGTTCTTACACCATGTCTACACCCATTAATGTAGCTTGTGACTTGTACCTCTGAGTAATAAGTAGGCAGATTGTATTCCAAAGATTGGTTAATGCATGCTATATTTTGGAAAGATTTTGCCCTTTTTTTTCAAAAAACACTTTTTCATCACAAAGTTAACCAATGCCAGAGGTTTTTCTGCCAGGGCAAAGCAGATCATGACCTTGCTGCTGATTTCTGTGCAGTTATTCCATTTGAAGGAAAACAAGACTGGTCAGAATCAGAGGTGACGTACTGTTTTGTATTTTTACATTGTTATGTTATGGACTCATTTATTTTCACTGTGAGTGATAGTGTAAATGTAACAGCCAGTAGAGTATCCAATCCATATCCAATCCAAAATGTTTATTCCCGACATTCTAGCAACAGTTTCAGATTTGACCATATTGACTGAAGAATTTTCCAAACTGCTCCAACGATGTTTTATGAGCAGTAATTATCCTCCTGCGATAGAATTTGTTTGTTTGTTAAAAGCATGAAAGCATACAAATTCAATAATTCAGAGACAATGGTGTGTGTAACATTAATGAACAGATATTTTCATAAATATATCTATATGCAGCCCTACCCCTGGATCTAAACAATGTCATCAGGCTTTAGATTTACAAAATGTTCTAAATTAAAATCATCTAAATGAATATCTTTATGAATACCAGGGATTATTTGCCACAATTTACGGAAAATTCAGGATAAGTCAACTGCTTGATTGGCACCACATCTGCAAGTATCCATTCCCTCCACCATCGACGCTCAGTAGCAGCAGTGTGTACTAGCTACAAGATGCACTGCAGAAATTCACCAAATATACTTAGACAGCACCTTCCAAACCCACAACCACTTCCACGTGGAAGGATAGGTGAAGCAGATACATGGGAACACCACTCCCTGCAAGTTCCCTTCCAAGCCAGTCACCATCTTGACTCAGAAGTAGTGTCACTGGGTCAGTACCATGGATCAAAACTAAAATGACGCAGCTCAATGGAATTTTGCTACTTACTTTTAATCACGTAATTGATCAAATTACCTAATAGGGGATGCAGACAACAGCACCAACTTCATAGTCAATTCTACTCCAGTTTGCCTATAGTCTTGTATGTCATGTCGTCAATGGAGTATAACTGGCCAATAGGTGTAATGGTAGATCACCGTTTACAATAACGTCTGATGGAGAGTAATTAACATGAAACATTAACTCTGTTTCTCTCTCCACAGATACTGCTGGATCTGTTAAGTGTTCCAAGGTAATTGTTTGGAACGTTAATGTCTAGCACCAAGAGTATTTGCTTCTCTCTTTGAGAAACATACCATTTCTTCGAACTCCATGCTGAATTTTCCTCATTTTTGCTGGTCTAAGCACCCGGCTCTCAGTTCTCTCATTAATCGACAATAGCTTCCTGACCCCTTCCTCAATCGCTCATGCCAGTTGGAACCTAACTTTTCTGAAAGAAACATTCTTGAATGATACTGTCTCATGATCCTAAGTGACTTTATTTGAGTAAGGCATTTGACAAGGATCCGCACAGCAAGTTAGTCATAAATTAGGTTGCATGGGGTCCAGAGAAAGCTGACTAATTGGATTCAAAACCAGCTCGATGGTAGGAAGCAGAGGGTGATGGTTGAAGGTTGTTTCTCGGACTGGAGGCTTGTGACTAATGGTGTGCCACAGGGGTTGCTGCTGGGACCTTTGTTATTTGTTATTTACATAAACGATCTGGATGGGAATGGAAAGGCATGAATCGTATGTTTGCAAAATATTAGGAGGTAACATTGATAGTGAGGAAGGTTTTCAAAAATTACAGAGGGATCTTGGTCAGATGGGGAAGTGGGCTGAGGATTGGCAAATGCAATTCAGTACAGATACGTGTGAGCATTTGCACTTTGGAAAGTCAAACCAGTGTAGGGTTTATACAGTAAACAGTAAGGTCCTGAGGATTGTTGTGGAACAGAGCGACCTAGGAGTATAAGTATATAGTTTGTTGAAAGCGGTGTCACATGTAGACAGGGTGGTGAAGAAGGCATTTAGCATGCTGGCCTTCATCAGCTGAGGCAGTGAGTGTAGGAGTTGGGACGTTATGTTACAGTTGTATAAGTTGTTGGTGAGGCCGCACTTGGAGTATTGTGTACAGTTTTAATCACCCTGTTACAGGAAAGACGCAGTTAAACTGGGAAGTGTGCAAAGATTTATGAGGATGTTGCCAGGGCTCGTAGGCCTGAGTTATGGGGAGAGGTTGGACAGGATATGACTTTATTCCTTGGAACATCGGAGAATGAGGGGTGGCCTTATTGAGGTGTATAAAATCATGAGGGGCATAGATAGGATGAATTCATAATTTTTTTTTCCCAGGGAAGGACAATTGAAAACTAGAGGTCATTGGTTTAAGGTGAGAGGGGAAGGATTTAAGAAGGACCTGAGGGGAAACTTCTTCAGGCAGAGAGTGGTGCGTTTATGGGATGGGGTAACAGAGAAAGTGGTTGAGGCAGGTACAATAGCAATAGTTAAAAAAAAAATTTGGATAGGTACATGGATGGGAAGTGTTTAGAGTTATGGACCAAATGTGAGCAATTGAAACTAGCTGGTAGAGAAACAGAAGGCTGGAAGAACACACCAAGCCAGGCAGGATCTGGAGGAAAGAAGCAGTCAACGTTTCAGGTGTTACCCTTCTTCAGGACTGAATCTGGGTCTAGGGGGACCGGCAGATAAACAGTTGGGGGGCGAGGGGTGGATGCAGAATGGTGGTGAGAGGTGGACACTGGTAGTAGGTACGACCTTGTTGTCCAATGGGAGGGATGAATCCGGTTGGTGGCTGGAAGAGAGAGTCAGAAGGTGGAATGGAAGGGAGGAGGGGAGGCTGGAAGGGGAGCCGAGGGATGGGTGGGAAAGATATTTGAAATCTGATGGTAACCTGGCTACCATCAGTTATGAAGAAGGGTCATTCGACCTGAAACATTAACTCTGATTTTTTCTTCACAGATGCTGCCAGACCTGCTGAGCTTTTCCAGCAACTTCTGTTTTTGTTCCTGATTTACAGCATCTGCAGTTCTTTAGGTTTTTATTGGTCCAGATTAGATGGGAAGGTACACTGCAGAATTCCCATCATAGCAGATTCTCAACACCCGGAACCTTTCAAAAATTTCCATTTCAATCAGATAATACAAGGATTGCCCACCATGTCAATACCAACCAACAAACACCAAATTAATCTCATTTACTTGCATTTGGCTCAAAGCCTTCTATTACCTGGTATTGTAAGTGCTCATCCAGATGTTTTCTAAATATTGTGGGTGTACCTGTTTCTACCACCCTCTCAGGCAGCACGTTCCATATTTCTACTACCCCCTGGTTAAAAAACACATGTTCTCAGATCTCCTCACAAATGCATGGTCCTCACCATAAATGTATGCCCTTGAGTCTTAGACAAGTCTGCCCTGGGGAAAAGATTCTCAATAGCTACACCGTCTATTCCTCTCATAATTCTGTACACCTCAGTCAGATCCCTCTCAGTTTCCTCTGCTTCAAAAAAAACAAAACCAGCCTATCCATAGGCTAATTCCTGGATAACTATTCAACAGACCCAAAGCTTAATCCTTCATTCTCAAACGCCCACCCTCACCCCAACATGCTGACCCAACATTCCAAATTCCTTCCCTTACCACTCGGCCAAACCCCGCCCACATCTAACTTGATTTGACCCTCCCTCTGCCACACAACAGACCTGTCCCAATCCGCTCCCCTTGATGCCAGGGTCAGAGTAAGTGAGTGCTCTGACAGTGAAGGAAGATCCTGGATGGGGATACAGCCTGGTGTGCTCCCTGAGTGGGAGCAGTGTCCCTGAGCATACAGTGTCCTCGCTGCAATGTTACAATGAGAGTTACCCGGGCAGCCCGAGGGGCAGAGTGTCTTGTAAGTGGAGTGGAGATGTACCATGAGGGTTATTACAGGCTCGCATATGTTAAATCCTAATGTCAGTGGAAATGAGATGTGTATGTGGCCCGTATCCATGGAACCTGCCCTGAAAATCTTGGTGCCCAGTGTCCAACATAGAGGTCATTTAATGTAACTGGTAAGCTGAAGTCGTCAGCTACTAATTCTGACCTCTATGTTGAGGATTGTCAGTTGAGGGTGTTATCGTAGAAAACTGTGTTAATGAGGTGAAATCTGCAGTGAATGAAGTCATTTACAAGCAATTAACCCCCATAATAGAATACTCACCACTGTCCTTTGAGAATCTCACCTCACTGCCTGACAGATGATAAAAAAATGCAGCAAGTTGTTCCTGACATGGGGCAGGGCCTTGCTGGATGGCTCATGTGATTCTGCTACAAATCTCGCCATAAATCACAACATCCAGGCCCCTACAACATTCCACCCAATATGTTTTCAGATGGAATAATTTTATAATTAACTGTGTGTTATTTATAACATCAAACTTCTTTCTGGGAATGAAATATTTGACATGAGCAGTATCAACTGTTCTTCTTCGATAAAGACCAGTATTGGGAATTATTTCATGGCTGCGGTTTGTATGCATCTGGCAGCGTACTCACCAACCACTCTGTACCTCTGCTACCCCCACATCACCCTTCCATACCCGCAAACTAACCCACACCCCATGCTCATCTTTGAAGTGGAACATCACTTTTACCATGTTTTATAACTTTGTCAGTCGGATTGCTTATCACATTCTACATCCCTCAGAAACACATTTTCCTCTCCTCTTGTTTGGCCCTTCACATATTGTTTATCCACATGGAGCTCAGTGGCTCTTGATTCTATTTTAATTTGGTAAAAATACTTTAATTTCAGTCTCATCCCTAATCTCCTAGACATTACCCCAAATTAAAGTTTTATCATTCCTCTGAATCATGGCATTGCAATTTAACTTTTTAAAACTTATTTTGTATCACCCCAAAGATTTTAAGGAACAATATTATTATGTGATTGATATCTTTGTTTATCCCTGTGAACTCTTCAGAATCATTAATGTTACAGTCATTGGAACATTGATGCTCACGGTTTTCACCATTTGTACCTTTGCACGAAAGGGAAGATCTATGACATCCACGGAGCAGCTCTGCTCTGGTTGGAATATAAACTCCTCTTTATTTGTTTTCTATGTTATTTTCCTGGCAATAACTGGAGTTGCTAATGATTGATAGTCTGACCTGTTCACAGATTCCCCTGTTTACACAACCAGATGGAGGGACATCTGCCCCAAAAGATAATTGAAATCTACAACCATAAAATGCATGCAGAATATTTCGGAGCATCAGAGTACTGAACTTATGACTAGATTCTCCTTGGAGACTTGAATAACATGTCAAAATGGAATCTCTAGTGCAGTATTAAGACCAGTGAACTGAGGACATGCCTGTTTGGTCTGGAGGATGTGAAAAATCCTACGCCATTATATTGAAGATGAACAGTAGTTTTACCATTTTGGTTTGCTTTGAATTTATCTATCCTTCAAACAATCTAAACAAAAAACACAATATCTGATCATTATCGCTGCTGTATGTCAGAGTTTACTGTGTGCAAATTGGCTGCTGTATTTCCTACATTATGCCAGTAACTACATTTCTGAAGATCTTCATTGTCTGATAAGCACTCGGAAATATACAATGGCTGTGATAGATGCTTTATTAATGCAATATGTCACTTCTACTATTTGTTTGCCTGAGTGACATCAGAAAAACCATTGGTTCTGTGACTGTGGACCAAGTGATTTGCTGGCCACTCTACTGACTTTTTCATCCCAGGTAACCAACGCTACTTCCGTGGTGATAATTTGTTATACTTGTGTAAGGGAGCAAAGTCTCAATTCAAAACCAAATCTATGATTTTGAACAACCCAATGACCTATCTGTGTTCAGATTTACCTGGGTTTGTCATGTGGGCAATAGTCATGCCAGATGTAGGAATATCAGAAATCTCTATATGGACCTTAACATACTCGCAGAATCTTTTGTTTTTTTAATTTGATCTTCCGATAGTTATCTACAGGAATTAAGAGCTGCAGGAGGCCTCAACTGCATAAGAGATTTCAATCATATCCCCAATGTTATCACATATTCTGCCCTGTCCAATGTCAACAGAAAGCTATTTGCTTCATGATGATATGCTCCACTTTGATTGTGTCTCCAGTGATAACACAGTCATTCTGCTCCTGACACAGTTCTAAGCACAGTGTTTGTAGTCAATAAGTGATACAAGTGACCATACATTTCACTAGAGATCACAAGGTGTAGAGCTGGATGAACA
>JAHRHZ010000029.1:36203220-36246707 GCA_024137785.1 Ginglymostoma cirratum | reverse complement strand
TCTGCATTTCCTACTATCTCTCTCATACATTTCACTGACAGCTTTGAACATCAGGTAAAACAGAGAGCCAAATTTACACAGGGCACCTCATTTTCCTATTTGAAGTTATTTTTAACTGTTTGTCAGCCCAGTCAGCTGAGTAAATCATTTCAGGATCTTTTTATTTGGACAAAGGCAGTTGCTCCTGAAGGACAGTTACTCAATCCGAAACCCTCCTCAGTGTTTTCTCTCCACAGATGCTGCCAGAACTGCTGAACGTCTCCATTTTTCTCCAGCATCTGTAATTCTTTGTTTTATCATCACTTTGATGGAATCTTTTAAGCAATATGTTTCTAAATAGAATTTTCTTCATCATCTATTGAGATGGTTGCTTATGTCCCTGACAATGCCCCTCACATTTTCTACGAGAAACACAGAGTCTGTGTTGATTTTAAAATCTGTATTTGGAGATTTTGGATCAACCTGTTCAGACATATTACGGTGCACCTCTGGTACAGGTGAAGTTTAAACCTAAAAGAACAGTTTTAGCAGTTTCCATGAGAATTCAAGCAGTAGAGGAAGCTTAACATAGGTCAAACTCTGAGTTGTTGAACGGCACACTTTCTCTGAGATCTTCATTTTTTTTGCTCTCAAACCACCCTCCAGGATTTCGGCCTGAAACCTTGTAATTTAAAGGCATGACATAACCACAGCTGACACACAAATGTGGTTTGTCTCTTTACACTTCACTATTTCCAGTGGCAAATTTGCTTGTGCCGAGATCGATATTTATGATTTGAATGTTATTGTTCAATACTGTTATGTAACTTTCTGAGCAGACACTAATGATTTCCTTGCCATTGAACCTTTGTTATAGTTTAAGCACACCATAACCAGAAATCAGTGAAGGAATTTGAAAAGCATTAAATATCAAAGTGAAATGCTAATTTGCTGTGTGACATTGCTCTGGCTGCAAATTATGAAACATATCGCATTTGAAGCTGAAAAATATTAAATCACCTACTGCGGAGATTTCAAAGCAGAATTTCTGTTGTTTAATGTGGGTCGTTAGGCTAATGCTCTGTATAAATCATCTGGTTGTCATAACATTTCAGAAACGTGTTTGTGAAGATTTCCATTGACATCTATTTCTGGGAAATCTTATAAACAATCTAAAGGAATAAATATAGAGGAAATTATTTACAGGGTGACTTGGAATATGGGAGAAAAAAGTCTTCACAAATGTCTTTTCATTATCTCAACATGTACAAGAGCTTTAGGAAATTTCATTTTGTTGGAGTTATGATCAACTATTGAGGGAATTCTCTGTGATGCTAACTGTTTGCAGTAATGTAAAATTTAATGACCCAAAGAATCCTGCCATCTTACCTCCTCCCAAGGTTGGCATCCGACACTGGAACCCTACATGACCCAAACTTATATGCCTACTCTTTTGGCACCCTAACACCAGACTTATCTGATGGTGCTGAGGGTTTGACAGCAGTTGTGAAAGTGGTGACCAGGATCTTTACGTTTCAGAATACAGCAGATGACTGCAGTCAAAAGGGGAGTATGGTTTACCTTCCCCTGATAGTTCTGTACTGCAAGCAAATTATCAGAATAAAAGTACAGCTCTCGATCTGATTGGAGGCTGGATTCGAATCGCTATCAGAAATGCAGAGTGCTCTCCCACCTTTTGTAAAAAGACAATTTCGGAGTTGCAGGCATGTGAAATTGCTACTTCACAGAAAATGTGGCCTGGTATACCCAGCTGCCAATGGTCCAGGATGAGCCCCATTGAATTAGTGGTCATGGTCAGAAATCATACAACACCAGGTTATAGTCCAACACTGGCACTTCAACAATATTGGTCAGGGATGGCAGTCAGGAGTTTGCCAAAAGGTATATTGAGCAATTATATGAAGATTCCTTAAAGGGATGTTGGTAGAAGCTAAAAGGAAGTGGTATCTTATATGCAGTGGCTAATACAAAGCAGTTTTTACAGTTACGTCTGGTGTTAGAATATGAGGCCGACATATTTATGAAGACTAAAATACATTCACCATTTCACTTAGCTTTAATGAGGTTGTGAAAGACAAAAAATCCTTAAGAAAAGTCAAATTGAGAAACAAAATCAAAAATAGGACATAGAATGACTCTAACTGTCAAGTTCCCAAGCCAAAATTGAAATTCCTTCCCCGAGTATTTCTTCCCTACCACTGTGTCTATATGAATATATGACACCAGGTTATAATCTAACACGTTATATTTGAAAACACAACCTTTCAGAGCCTTACTCCTTCTTCAGGTGTTAGTGAGAGAGGTGGTATCAGACACAGAATTTATAAGCAAAAGATCAGCTGGTCAAATGCGAATGTATTGATCAAACCTAAGATAGCTGTTAAATTTTTAATCGGCTAGAAAGGGGATGCGAGGTTTGATTGATTAACATGCAAAACCCAGAATTTCTTTCAAGTCACTGCCCCCAGATAACTGAAGGTTTTATCAGTATACCAGAGGTGACACCTCAGGTCAGACAATGCATTTTAGGTGTGAGGACTTGTTTAGAATCCGACTGTGTTTTAACTTGGAGTCAAACTGGTTTTATTTCCAAAGTCGGAATTTATAAAATGCCACATTGACCCCCTCAAATTGTGTGCTTTTTGAACAAAATAGAATGTATCTGCAATTAAAAATCTACAAAACTCTAAAAGCTTGTGTTTCCAAATAAACCTGTTGGACCATAACCTGGTGTTGTGTGATTTTTGACCTTATCCACCCCAGTCCAACACTGGCAACTCCACATCTTGTGTGAACATATGAATTAGGAGCAAGCGTGGACAATTCAGCTCCTCAAACCTGCTCCACCTTCTACTTCAATCATGGCTGATCTGTTTAGTTTTCAAATTTCACTTTTCCATTTTTCTCCGATAACATTTGACTACTCGACATAAGATCTACCATTACCGGAAAATATTCAACTGACCCCATCACCAGCACCCTCTGAGGTGGTGAGTTCCAGAATCATGCAACCTTTGTAAAGAAAAAAGATTCTCTTCATCTCTATCCTGAAAGGATGACGAATGCTTTTAAAAGAGCGACCCCTAGTTCTGATCTGACCCACTAAAGGAAACATCTTTCCCATGTCCACCTTGTCAAGGATCTGATACATTTCAATCAGATGATCCCTCAACTTCTGACCATCGCTTGAAACAAGTACATCCTGTCCAACATTTCTTCTCAGAACAACCCATTCATTCAAGGTATTAATTCAGTAAAAACTCAAAATCTTTATAGTCCTGCCATACAACAGGAACACTTGCTCATTTAAGAGTATAACCTGAGGGTCACCATGCCTCTCAGTAACCTTAGCCAGTGCCAGAAGTGAACCTGTGTTGTGGGCATCAATTGCCAGCAACCCAGTCAACTGAACTCACTAATACTGTTCAACTCAGCAAGTGTCCTCTAAATCACCTGCAATATATTAACATCCTTCCTTAGATCAGGAAATTAAAGCTAAGCACAATGATGTGGTCTCATCAATTCCCTGTATAACTGATGCATAACATCCATACTTTTATGCTCAATTACATTCATTGTAAAGCTAAACGTCCATTTATGTTCTGGATTACCTGCTGTAACGCACACACACATTTTGGGACTCATACACAAGAACATCTCGATCTCCCTGCAGCTCAGAATTCCGCAATCATTCTCTAATTAAGTAAAATGCTCTTTTTTTTCATTCTCCCTGTCATAATAAATAGCTTCATATTATTCCACATTGTATTCTATTTGCCAGATGTTTGTCCACTCAAACAACTAATCTGTATCTGTCTGCAGAGACAGCAAGAACTGCTGATGCTGGAGTCAGAGTTAACACAGTGTGGAGCTGGAGGAACACAGCTGGCCAGGCAGCATCAGAGGTTAGCACCCAAAACGTCAACCTTCCTGTTCCTCTGACGTTGCCTGGCCTGCTGTGTTCATCCAGATCTGCACTGAGTTATCTCTGTCTGCTACCTCCTCGTTCTCTTAACAACATACCTTCCTGTCTATCTGTGCAACCATAGCTCAAATCCTTTCTCTATGTCACTAATGTAAGTTGTAAAAAAGCTGAGGTCCCAGCACCTCAGACCCCTGCAGGAGCCCATTCTTCAATATTACCAATCTTAAAGAAGATTGATATATCCTCTTCATTTTCTGTTAGCCAGCCAATCTTCTATCCACATTCATGTGTTATCTATGATTTCCTACTTCATGCAATAATCCTTTACTTGGTGTCTTGTCAAATTGGAAACCCAAGGAAAGAACATTTACAGGATTCCCTTTATCGACAGAGCATGTTACTCTTTCAAGGAGCACCAGTACATTGGTAAACATAGCTTTCCTTTCACAAAACTGTGCGGTCTGTTCCTGATTACCTTGAGTTATTATATGTACTCACTTTTACCCTCTTTATCAATTAATTCCAGCACCTTCCCAATGACTGGCATCAAGCAAACTGTTTTCTGCCTCCCTCTCTGATTAAATATGGGATTGTATTTGCTACTTTCTAGTCCGATGGAAGTTTTCTGAATGAGGGATTTTTGAAAAATTAATAATAATGCATTTGTGATCTCATTAGCATCTTCTTTTATCTAGTGGCCTGGAGACATGTCAGCCCACAGCTCTATCATTTGAATAGTAAATGTCTTTTCCCTCGGTTGGGGGAGTTCATAACTAGGGGACATAAGTTTAAGGTGAGAGGAGAAAGATTTAAAAGGGACCTAAGGGGCAACCTTTTCTCACAGAGGGTGACGTGCATTTTGAATGAACTGTCAAAGGAAGTGATAGATGCAAGTACAGTTACAATAGTAAAAAGGAATTTGGATAAGTACACGAATAGGAAAGGTTTGGCAGGATATGGGCCAGGGGCAGGCAAATGGGACTAGTTTAGTTTGGGAAACTTGATCGGCATGGAAAAGTCAAACTGAAGTGTCTGTTTCTGTACTGTATGACTCTATGATCACATGTGTAGTGATTGTAATTTCACTAAGTGTCTCTGTCCTTTCTGCCTCGGATTTACAGCAATTACTGAATATTTTTACTGTGCTTCACAGTAAAGATAATAGGAAACTATTTGTTCAATTCATCTATTATTCTCTTATTAGCTCCCCATTCTCACTCTCTGGAAAACTAACATCCACATCGTCATACAAAGATATCTACTCCCTCCACCACCGACACTCAGTAATAGCAGTGTGTACTATCCACCTCATGCACAGCAGAAATTTACTAAAGATCCTCAGACAGCACCTTCCAAAACAACGACCTCATACAACTGGAGGGACAAGGGCAGCAGGTACATGTGGATATCACCACCTTCAGGTTCCTCTCCAAGTCACTCACCATCCTGACTTGGAAATATATCATTATTCCTTCAGTGTCTCCGGGTCTAAATCCTGGAATTCCCTCCCTATGGGACATTGTGGGTCTATCTACAGCACATGGACTGCAGCGGTTCAAGAAGGCAGCTCACCCCCACCTTCTCAAGGGCAACTTGGGATGGGCAATAAATGCTGGCCCAGCCAGCGACGCCCACATCCCATGAGCGAATAAAAAAATAAGCGGATGTAAAATCCAGTTGTTCTGCGGTTGCTGCTAACTCAGGGTGCCTTAGCTCTGATGTCATCAATTATTAGTACCACCTGTTTTCCCTGATTTGGGCCAGTCAGACTTTGTCAGAAAGAGTCTGTGTACAGACAGATGTACAATCCTCAGTCAGGAGAGCTTTTCTTAGTTTCAGTATACTTTGTTCCCAATAAAAAACGAAAGAACTGAGGATACTGTAAATCAGGAACAAAAAAAAAGTTGCTGGAAAAGCTCAGCAGGTCTGGCAGCATCCGTGGAGGAGAAAACAGAGTTAACGTTTTGGGTCCAGTGACCCTTCTTCAGAACTCAGTTCTGAGGAAGGGTCACCGGACCCAAAGTGTTTAGCTGTTTCTTCCTTCACAGATGCTGCCAGACCTGCTGAGCTTTTCCAGCAACTTTGTTCTTGTACTTTGTTCCCAATATTTGATAGTTATGTTTTTTTTAATATAATTTATTCCTGAATTGTACTTTTCAAGACATTGCAAACAATTTAACTGATCTGGTCATAACTATGGGGCGGGAGAGTGTGATTTCTGTTGGAACCAACACTGAGTGATATTCGTGTTCCCAACAGAGCATGGCCAGGGTTACATCTTTGTGTAAAACTATGAAAAATCCCATGGGAAGATTGACAGAAACTCTGGACAAATATCATAAATTAATGTCACCACAGTTTCACTGAGATTTCTGTTCGGATCTTTGCAAAGATTGATTTGCCTTGGAACGAGTGGATTGTCAATTTTCAAGCATGATACCTGGGTTTAGTTAGAAGAAGAGGTTACAAAAATACGAGGAAAAACGAAAGATAATTTTCCAGCAACAATGGGTTGAATTGTACCTGTTTTGCAGAGGCAGTTTCGAAGCCATATGTTCAGGAAACCTTCAATGAATTGAAAAGTTGCATCTCCAGATACAAGCAAATATTATAACTTTGTCAAGGAAAATTACACAATGTGAAATATCTGCACTGTCTGGGGGCTAGCTCTCCACACTATTGTCCCTAAAGTTTTGGGCATTCCTGAAATTTAACCTTTAAGCAGACTCCCATGTTGAAACTCTCTCCTTGTCTTCCCCGTCCCTCAGCAACACTCACCTCTCCGTGTGGAAATATCAGTCACTGAGTGCTGCAGGCCCCTCGATAGGTCCCTACTGCTTCAGGAAACTAGCCACAGTCCTTCACTAGACAGGGAACTTGGGGGTCACCTGTTAATTACCCACATCCCTTCAACCACTGAGCCAAATATTATAATTTCATCAAGAAAAATCCCACAATGTGAAATATCTATATTGTCTGGGGGGTTTCAATTACTAATCATACAGCCTGTGCTGTGTCTGTTTAGAATTTTCTTTTGCTTATTCACTTACAGGATGTGGTTATCGCTGAGTGGGTCAGCATTTATTGCCCATCCCTAGTTGCCCTTGAGAAGGTGGTGGTGTGCTACCTTCTTGAACATTTGTAGTCCATGTGCTGTAGATAGACCTACATTCTGCTGGGGATTTTGACCTAGAGACAGTGAAGGAACGGCGATATATTTCCAAGTCAGGACGGTGATTGGCTTGGAGGAGGACATGGAAGGGGTGGTGTTCCCATGTATCTTTCTAGATGGAAGTGCAGTGGGTTTGCAAGGAGCTGTCTAAGGACAGTTGGTGAATTCCTCATGTGTAAATAATTGCAGAACATGATCCTTGATTATTTTGCTCGCTATAGATGTTGGCTGACCAGTTAAGAGAGTCCAGGATTTTCTCTTTTTTTCATTCTATAAACTAGAATTATATTTTTTTGGAATTTGGGAGGTGGGGTTAGTCGTGTGAGTCAGTTTTGTAGCT
This sequence comes from Ginglymostoma cirratum, assembly GCA_024137785.1. Classification (NCBI taxonomy): domain Eukaryota; kingdom Metazoa; phylum Chordata; class Chondrichthyes; order Orectolobiformes; family Ginglymostomatidae; genus Ginglymostoma; species Ginglymostoma cirratum. The sequence continues at coordinate 36,239,270 of JAHRHZ010000029.1, read as the reverse complement.
TTTGAGATAATAATCAAAGGAGCTGGTAAAGTCTGGGAGAAACTAATTCCACTGGCAGGAGAATCCAGAACTGGTCAATGAGGCACAAAAAGTTGGAGTCAGATCTTTTAGCTCTGAAATTAAGACATTCTACAAATGGAAATAACGCTAAACATGAAACTCTCTTCAGGACATAAACCTGAGCAAGTGGGTGCCTCTCCAGTCATGGGACACTGTCACAGCTGGAATTGGCTTGCTGTGGTCTCTTCACTAAGTAGATATGTAGGGTGGTTTTGATGGTTGTTCATCAGATCAATAAGATGGAGGTAAAATGGTAAATTCGAGGATCCCAATGGGGGCTATATGTACATTTGAGAGGGCACTGAACATTCAATGGGCATTGGTTTCTGGCTTTACAGAGAGCAGGGAACTGGGAATCATTTCACGGAAACAGGGATGAATGGGTGAGGTTATGGCTTACGTTTACTTGCAATGGTAGAACTGTTCATCACTCAATTCTGTGGATGCCCTAGTGAAGTGCCAATGTCACTCGACTAATAATCCAGAATCCCAGGTGGAAGTTTTGTGACATGAGTTCAAATCCCATGGCACATTAAAAAAAAATTGGTGTAAAGAGCTGGCCTGATGGAGACCACCTAACTATTGTGAATAGTTATAGAAACCAAACTTTTTGAGTAATGTCCTTCAGGGAAGGAAACCGGCTGTCTTTACCTGGTCTGGTCTACATGTGACCCCAGACCCAGGATGATGTGATTGATCCTTAACTGCATTCTGGGTAATTGAGGGGGGATAATAAGTACTGATGCAACCAACAATGTCCACATCTTGCAAAAAAAATTCAGGAAAATTTTACGAGTGATGACTGAATCTCCATCTGGACAAAGTTAATCTTTGAGATGCTTTCCAATAGCTGCTACCTATTAGATTTTAGCTGTGAGCTGACATTCTTCCTTCCATAAATTAATCAGTTCTAAGAAGGAAGCAGATTGAGGTAGCTGAACAGTCTAAATCTGAATGACAATCTTTTTCCAATTTACATGATTAACTTTGATGTTGCATAGATAAGGAGCTGCTTAAAAATCATAAATAAATCATAAAATCCTGATAGTGTGAAAGTAAGTCATTCAGCGTTCCAACCAGGCATACTCCCTTACCCTATCCCCATAACCCAAGGCTAATCCACCTAGCCTGCACATCCCTGAACACTACGGGCAATTTAGCATGGCCAATCCACCTAATCTGTGCATTTTTGGACTGTAGGAGGAACCCAGAGCACCCGGAGGAAACCCACGCGGACACGGATAGAATGTACTTCACATGGCCACCCAAGGCTTGAATTGAATGCGGGTCCTTGGCTTTGTGAGGTGGCAGTGTTAACCAATGAGTCATCATGGCTCCTGTGGATTGAAGGATTTTTTTTCTTTGAGATGCCGTCTGTGTGAGCCACCATTCTCCAGCAGCTTTTCAGTGGCATCAACCCCAGGACCCCAGCACTGTTAATGTGGAACTGGGGAGGCAATGGCCTAGTGGTATTATCACTGTACTGTTAATCCAGAGACCCAGAAAACATTCTAGGGACCCAGGTTTGAATCCCATCACAGCAGATGGTGGAATTTGAATTCAATAAGTATCTGGAATTCAAAATCTAATGATAACCATGAATCCATTTGTTGATTGTCAGGAAAAACCCATTTGCGTCGCTAATGTCCTTTTGGGAAGGAAACTGCCATCCTTACCTGGTCTGCCCTACATGTGACTCCAGATCCACAGCAATGTAATTGATGCTTAACTGCCCTCTGGGCAATTAGGGTTAGGCAATAAACACTCCTAGCCAGAGATGCCCTCATCCTGTGAATGAATAAAGCAAAAAGAAAGCTAGAGAAAAAGCACATGAACCTGCCACGCGAGGAGTTTTACAACTTCAATTAGTGGTACATGCTCTGATTGTTTGCTGTAGAAAATAGAACTGAAAATTTGCAAACAATACTCCACCTATACCTAACCTTTGCTTTATACAATATTTTTAACAATCACTTTGCCCTTGTACTCTGTCTAGAAAACATCTAAAACTTTGAATTCTATGTAATTAGTATGTGAAAGATTTTCATAGCTGGTTTACAAAGTTATTAATTTTTAATAAGAACATGGGAAAACCTAGAAGGTACCTAACACTAAAAACTATTTCCTTACAACAAATCACATTCATTTTGTACAGTCAGGACTCTCGATTTTAGTTCATTTAACCCCCAAGGGCAGTTACATAACCATAAGGAAATGTCTCAATTTATGACAATGAAATTCCTCACTGACCCCAAAAGTTAATCAAATAAAACAGACACGACTATCAACATAACTTTATAGTTGATTTAACTTAACTTTCCCTGGATTATTACAAGTCTACTTAGTATTTAAAGTGTTGATGAAACTCAGCATTTGTCATCACTTCTTTTTGGAAATTGGCAACAAATTCTGGCAGCCAAACTGATGTGATTGAAGAAGCTTTGATTGGTGCTTTTCAGCTACATCAAACTTCTGGGTGTATGAAGCCAGGAAGAGACGGACAAGATGAAGCAAGAGAACAATAGCCCCAAAGTGGGATGTGTGCTACATCTGCAGCACTGCTTTGAAGAAATTGGCTTGTGGCCAGTCACCTCTTAAAGGTGCAGCTCAGAGGGCAGTTAAGAGTCAACCACATTGCTGTGGGTCTGAAGTCACTTGTAGGCTTGACCAGGTAAGGGTGGCAGTTTCCTTCCCTAAACGGCATTAGGGAACCAAATGGATTTTCCCCCTGACAATGGATTCACTATCATCACTAGACTCTTAATTTCAGATTATTATTGAATTCAAATTCCACCAACTGCCATGGTGGGATTCAAACCCTGGTCTCCAGAATGTTATCTGGGTCTCTGGATTAACAGTCCAGCAATAATACCACTAGGCCATTGCCTCCCCCTATGAAAGGTTTAGGTGGATTTGGGCCAAATGCTGACAAATGGGACTGTGTCAGATTGGGATGTCTGGTCGATGCAAATGAGTTGGACTGGAGAGTCTGTTTCTGTGTTGTATGACTCTATGACTCTCTACTTCTAAGAATCTAAACTGATGGAGTAATGAGGTACTGAGAGTGGTGCATTCTTCAATGTGTGATCAGTAAACCTGTGTCATCTGTCAATGAGTTGGATATAAATTGTCTCATAACACTATTTGTAGAGCATCCCAGGGTAGTAAAACAAGAACAGGGAGGATGTTTCCACTGGTGGGTAAAAGTAGAACTAGGGGGCATAACCTCAAAATAAGAGGGGGAGCAGATTTAGGATTGAGTTGAGGAGCAACTTCTTCACCCAAAAGTTTTGTGAATCTGTGGAATTCCCTGCCCAGTGAGGCAGTTGGGGCAAGGTCATTGAATGTTTTTAAGGCAAAGACAGATAGATTTTTGAAAGTAAGGGACCTAAGGGTTATAGTGAGCTGCTGGGTAATTAGAGCTGAGTTTAAGAATAGATCAGCCATGATCTTATTAAATGGCGGAACAGGCTCAAATGGCCTACTCCTGCTCCTGGTTCTTTTGTTTTTAGGTAACAGGGTCTGTGACAAAATTTACATTTCAACATCAGTAAAGAACAAATGAGAGATTTAGTAACCTCATTGCTGCTTGCGGGTCTTTGTTACTGATTTTAGCTCAGGCGTGCAGTGGCTGCATTCTGAAACCTTTCAAATGTCCTAATGATGTGGAAAGAGCTGTAAAAATGCAACTGATTTCTCTCTATAATACCAAACTGAAGCCCCAATATTTCAGTTTTTATTTTTTATTTTCAGTTTTTATTATTTCTGAATCAGGTTAAAAATGGTTAGATCACAAGATCGGAAGTTGCCATCAACAGTGCTTTCAAGTACTGCAGCAGGGGTGGCATGTTGGCTCAATGGTTAGCACTGCTGCCTCACAGCTCCAGGGACCCAGGTTCCATTCCACCCTTGGGTGACTATCTGTGTGGAGTTCACACATTCTCCCCGTGTCTGTTTCCTCTGGGTGCTCTGGTTTCCTCCTACAGTCCAAAAGTGTGCAGGCTAGGTGAATTGGCCATGCTAAATTGCCTATAGTGTCAGGGATGTGTAGATTAAGTGGGTTATAGGGGGTTGGGTTTGGGTGGGATGATCTGAGGGTTGGAGTGGACTTGTTGGGACCAAAGGCTTGTTTCCACACTGTAGGGATTCTATGATCTATGAAGCAGCACCTGGTCAGTGACACACAGTTCAGGTTTTGCCAGAGCCCCTCAGTGCTTGACCTCATTACGGTCTTGATTCAAACACAGACAAAAGAGCTGAGTAACAGCCCCTGACATCAATGCAGCATTCATTGAAGTGTGGAATCAAGGACCCCGAGCAAAACTGGAACCAATATGTATCAGGGGCAAAATCCACTGGTTGGAGTCATACCTGGCACACAGGAGATGGTTGTGGTTGCTAGAGATCAATCATCTCAGCTCCAGGACATCTCTGCAAGGGTTCCTCTGCCGTTATGTTTCAGGACCAACTTTCATCAATGATCTTCCCTCCATCATAAGCCCAGAAGTGGGTTGTTTGCTGATGGTTGCACAATGTTCAGTACCATTCACGGCTCCTCAGATACTAAAACAGTCAGTGTTCAAATCCAACAGGATTGGGACAATATCCAGGCTTGGGCTTACAAGTGGCAAGTGACATTTGTACCACACAAATACCAGGCAATTATCATCTCCAATAAGAGACAATCTAACCACTGTCCCTTGACATTCAAAGGTGTTAGCCCACTATCAACATTCTGGGTGTTACCATTGATCAGAAACTGAACTGGACTCACCACATTAACAGAGCGGTTACAAGAACAGGCCAGTGGCTAGGAATACTGCGGCGAGTAACTCACCTCCTGACTCCCCAAAGCCTGTCCACCATCTACAAGGCACAAGTCAGGAGTGCGATGAAATACTCTCCACTTACCTGGATGGGTGCGTCTCCAACAATGCTCAAGATCCTTGACACTATCCAGGACAAAGCAGCTCGCTTGATGGATACCGTATTCACAAACATCCACAAGCATCCACCACCAACACTCAGTAGCAGCAGTGTGTACTATCTACAAGAAGCACTGCAGAAATTCACCAAAGATCCTCAGACAGCAACTTCCAAACCAACGACCACTTTCATCCAGAAGGACAAGGACAGCTAATACAGGGGAATACTAAAACTTGTAAATTCTCCGCCAAGTCATCAACAATCCTAGCTTGGAAATACATCACCATACCTTTAGTATTGCTGGGTCAAAATCCAAGAACTCCCTCTCTAATGGCATTGTGTGTCCATCTCCTGCACACAGACAACAGCCATTCAAAAGGGCAGCTCACCAAAATCTTCTTAAGGGGCAACTGGCCAGCCAGTGACTCCCGTATCTCATGAGTGATTAAAAAAAAAGATATATCGTGTGGACTGTCTGAAAAGTGGCATTTGTTATTAAACCAGCTGATGGTGAGACTGGGCAAGTTCGACTCCAGATGAAACCTGACTTGATGTATCTAATGTTTAACTTTTGTAGCTAGTTAATGTGATGATTAGTTATTGAACCGTGTTCACTCAGGCTGCAGAAGAAGAAAAGATTTTAGCACTAATCTCAAAATCAACTTCATCTGTGGTAGAGACTTAATCCCCGAAAAATTACACTTCTACCTCAACTTTATAAATCTTCACTTAACTGATGTTTTCCAGTTTCTCTCTCATAAGCCATACGGAACTATAAATTTTACAATTCTCTTCTGAACCCACTGGCTGAGGATTTCACAATTCTAGTGGCCTAAATGTTCTCAATTCTAATAATTTGAAGGTTTCTATTCAGAAACTTCTGGCTTGAAAACTCGGTAAACTAGAATCCAGAGATAGTAGGAACTGCTGATGCAATCTGAGATAACAAGGTGTAGAGATGGATGAACACAGCAGGCCAAGCAGCATCAGAGGAGCAGGAAAGATGACGTTTCGGGTTGAGACCCTTCATCTCCCAGACCGTCCACAACCTCATCATCTCCCGGACAACCCACAACCTCATCACTTCAGGTGACCTCCCACCTACAGCATCTAACCTCATCGTTCCCCAACCCCGCACCGCGTGTATCTATCTTCTTCCCAAAATCCACAAACCTGACTACTCTGGTCGAACCATTGTCTCCGCCTGCTCCTGCCCCACTGAACTCATCTCCACTTATCTCGACTCCATTTTCTCCCCCTTGGTCCAGGAATTCCCCACCTACGTCCGTGAGACCACCCATGCCCTCCACCTCCTCTATAACGTCCGATTCCCCGGTCCCCAACACCTCATCTTTACCATGGACGTCCAGTCCCTATACATTTGCATTCCCCATACAGATGGCCTAAAGGCCCTCCGCTTCTTCTTGTCCTGCAGGCCCGACCAGTCCCCTCCACTGACACCCTCATCGGCTTAGCTGAACTCGTCCTCACCCTTAACAAATTCGCCTTCACTTCCTCCCACTTCCTACAGACAAAGGGGGTGGCCATGGGTACCCGCATGGTCCCAAGCTATGTCTGCCTTTTTGTAGGATACATGGAACAATCCATCTTCCAAAGCTACACTGGCCCTATTCCCCACCTCTTCCTCCGTTACTTCGATGACTGTATCAGCACCACCTCGTGCTCCCACGAGGAGTTCGAACAGTTCATCCACTTCACTAACACCTTCCACCCCAACCTTAAGTTCACCTGGACCATCTCTGATGCCTCTCTCTCCTTCCTGGACCTCTCTGTCTCCATCTCTGGCATCCACCTGGAAACCGATATCCATTTCAAGCCTACCGACTCCCACAGCTACCTAGAATACACCTCCTCCCACCCACCTTCCTGCAAAAATGCCATCCCCTATTCCCAATTCCTTCGCCTCCACTGCACCTGCTCCCAAGATGAGGCATTCCAGTCCTGGACATCCCCGATGTCCTTGTTTATCAAGGACCGCAAATTCCCCTCCACAGTGATCGAAAATGCCCGCGAACATGTCTCTCCCATTTCCAGCAACTCCTCCCTTACACCCCTTACCGGCAAAAACAAACAAAACAGAATCCCCCTTCTCCTCATGTACCACCCCACCAATCTCTGAATCCAACGCATCATCCTCCGACACTTCCGCCAACTGCAATCAGACCCCACTACCAAAGACATTTTTCCCTCCCCACCCTTATCTGCTTTCCGGAGGGACCACTCTCTCCGTGACTCCCTTGTCCACTCCACACTCCCCTCCAGCCCCACCACACCTGGCACTTTCTCCTGCAACCGCAGGAAGTGCTACACCTGCCCCTACACCTCCCACCTCACCCCCATCCCAGGCCCTAAGAAGACCTTCCACATCAAACAGATGTTCATCTACACACCTGCTAATGTGGTATACTGCATCCGCTGTTCCTGTTGTGGCCTCCTGTACATTGGGGAAACCGAGTGGAGACTTGGGGACCGCTTTGCGGAACATCTTCGCTTGGTTTGCAGCAAACAACTACACCTCCCAGTCACGAACCATTTCAACTCCCCCTCCCACACCTCGAACGACATGTCCATCCTGGGCCTCCTGCAGTGCCACAATGACGCCACCCGACAGCTGCAGGAACAGCATCTCACATTTCGCTTGGGAGTCCTGCAGCCCCCGGGTATCAATGTGGATTTCACAAGCTTCAAAATCTCCCCTCCCGCTACCGCATCCCAAAACCAGCCCAGCTCGTCCCCGCCTCCCTAACCATTCCTCCCACCTCAGCCCCACACCCATCTCCTACCCATTAACCTCATCCCACCTCCTTGTCCTGTCCGTCCTCCCTGGACCAACCTATCCCCTCCCTAAGTCCCCACCTACATTCACCTTCACTAGCTCCAACCCCGCTTCTTTGACTTGTCTGTCTCCTTTCCCCTATTTCCTCCGTTATCCATCTTCTATCCACCTCCTCCTCTCTCCCTATTTATTTCAGAATCCCCTTTCCCTCCCCCATTTCTGAAGAAGGGTCTCAACCCAAAACGTCAGCTTTCCTGCTCCTCTGATGCTGCTTGGCCTGCTGTGTTCATCCAGCTCTACACCTTGTTGTCTAAGGTAGAAACCACCTCTGTTGGCCTGACTGGTTCCCCTGAAGGAAACTGAAACAAAAACTAGCCTACCATGTTAGGAGAAACTATTGTACCTTATGAAGTGAACTCTGGGTTCTCCTGATTGAAAACCTCAAACCTTCTGATCTGAAGTCAAAACTAGTGGGGTGGTGAAAAGTGAGGAGGATAGCCTTAGACTACAAGAAGATACAGACAGGCTGGTGAGTTGGGCTACTCAGTGGCAAATGGAATTCAATCCGGATAAATGTGAAGCAATGCACTTAGGCAAGGCAAACAAGGCAGAGGCATACATGATGAATGGTAGGACACTGGGAAGTAGTAAGGATCGGAGAGACCTTGCAGTTTATGTCTACTTGTCCCTTAAAGTAGCAGCACAGGTAGGTAAAGTAGTAGAGAAGAGATACAGGATACTTACCTGTATGAGCTGAGACATAGAGTTTAAGGAGCAGGGAGGTGACGTTGGAATTATATAAGAAGTTCAGAAGACCACCAGTATTGTGTGCAGTTCTGGAATCCACATTAAAGGAGGGATATGATAGCACCGGAGAGGGTGCAGAGGGGATTTACCAGGATGTTCCCTGGGCTGGAGAGTTTCATTTATAAAGTGAGATTGGATAGACTGCGGTTGTTTTCCTTAGAGCAGGGGAGTTTGAGAGAGTGCATGATTGAGATGTATGAAATTATGAGGGGCATTGTTAAGGTGGACAGAAACTTGCCCCCTTGGTGAAGGGATCAATGTCCGGGGGGATAGAGTTCAGGGAAGGGGCAGAAGGTTTAGACAGTGGTGAGAATCTAAGCTCACTGCCTGTAAGGATGACAGAAGCAAAAACACTCACAATACTGAAGAATTATTTAGATTTATATTTATATTTATGCAATGCTAAGACATAGAAGGTTATGGGCTAAGTGCTTGAAAATGGGATTAGAAAGTATAATTTTTAACTGTCTGGCACAGACCAAAATGGGCTGAAGGACCTTTTCCTGTGCTATAGACCTCTATAATTCTATAACTTAACAAATTGCCTTAGTATATTTACTCTTCCTATCTTTAACTCAATAATGTAACAGTTTATCCATTAGCACTGCAGGGATTCCCTCTCGTACTTGAGTACAGTCATATGACTTCTTGGACCTGATCTACTTAGATCACTATCCAAATGAATTTCTGATCTATTAAAAAAAACTCCTTCACAGAATTGATTTAAATCTATCTGATCCAATCTTTTAAAACAATTCCAAATTCTGGAAATGGTAAGAAGGTATATATTACACAGCGCTCATGACACATTGTACATGTATGCTCAGTGATCCTATATGAACTTTCTGATGGATGTGAATAAACTACATTGTCTCAAAATGGAGGTGCCTAAACAGCACCATAACTATTTCAGATTTTTAAAAATTATTTTTTCCCCACTTTCAAGAAGAGTGGGATTTCTCCAGCTCTGTGCTGGGGCTTTAGGAGCAAGCGGAGGCTGGTGGAAGAAGGCTGTTCCTGAACACAATCCTTTTACTGAGAGGATGTTATGTAACTGCCCACTGAAAGGAGACAGGCATTCAGCTTCCACGTTAATGATACCATTGAGGTGGATCCTCAGGTCAGCTGGCATTTTGTCATTTACAGTGGTGCAGCCCATCAACGCTTCCATGTGGGATGATTGCCCAGGTCATGGAGACAAGCTGCCTGTGGCTGGTCAGCTGTTAGATATGGAAGCTTCATGGCTCAAAGAGCGGTCATGGGCAGGAAAATCCACCCTGGGCTAGCTGTTCACACTACCTCTTTGTCTCTCAGGATTGATGTTTTTGTCACAGCTCTCCTTTCTTGTGCTCTCACAGATGTCTCAGCAATGCACACTCTCTTGATAGATATATACCTCTAGCCAATGAGGCACTCGAGCCCTCTGCTTTGGCCACAGCATCAACACCACACACATCGTGTTTAATTGGCCAGCCAGCTGGATTAGGAGGCCACTTCTGGGAAATCAGCTGGGTCAAATTTGCTGCTGACAAGCCTGGGCTAGTGACCACCATTGTGTGTTAACACTGGGCTTCCGAAAACTCCAGAAATCTCTCGCCCATACTCATTCAGAAAGAAAGAGATGTTTATCAAACATCTTCCTCAGTATGTCCCAAAGCAAGTTCTGTGTAGAAAAACACTGTGGCCAATTTGTACACTACAAGGCTGCTCAAACTGCAAATGAATCAATGCCTAGATAATTTATTTTGACTTGTGCTTGCTGAGATAGAACACATCCTGCTATTCTTCAAATAGCCAATGTAATCTTAGGCAAACAAATATGGCCTCCATTTAACTTCTGATTTCTGATAAAGCAGCTCAATTGAAATGACTCCTCATCAAAATGGCACAGAGTTGACTTTCCTCCTCAGTTCTCTGAACAACTCACAGAAACATCGTTTGGATGAAACCACCAAGGAAATACAGTTCTTAAACAACAAGAGCTAGTATCATCCTGGCAATATAAGCAGAGCCTGGCAAGGTTTAAATAAAAAGTGGGTTATCATACAATGCAGTGTGCAGCCTATTATCACGCAGGAACTCTGTGTTGGGTGGTGACTAAATGACTAACAAATCCAAGCCATAACGTTAGACCCTGTTCAACTTATTGACTAAAATTCAATTCATATTTTAGCCTGACAAACCTACTCTGGATGAAGGAGCAACATTTCTTCAGGATTACAAGGTTGGCTGCTGGAGTAATTTACTGATTCATTGCATTGTACTGTATCGTTCAATCCGTACCAGACTTCAGCAATCCCACAATGGAACAAGCTGCCAAAGGAAATTGGCACAGCCCTATCACGGGAAATGTTCTACTCATCTCAAGATTATTTTGATTTTAGACATTTTCGTTATCAGGATAATGATTTAAACAGGTCCAGTCTGGTTGAGCTAGCAGCAATGTTCCCTCTAAGCTGCATATCTGCACAACCATTGGGTGATTCCACACACACCAATCAACAACATGTTAGCTTCCACCTCCAGGTGTTTCTACCACAGATGAACCTCAGCAGAAATAATAATTAGAGGGAAATTTACCTCATTCTCCTCCATAAACTTTGATGGAACATGGACACTGGCTTTTGACATCACTAACAGACAAAAATTTGAAAATAATCTTCGAAAGGGAACGTCAATTTATGTAGCATGAGAAGAAGATGGTGATTTGTTTGACCTTGGTTGGCATGGAGATACAGCAAGAACTAATGAATTGTAAATCTCAGTTCACTGGTTAAACGCAGAGCAGGCAGGTAGATGATGATTGATCAGGGCATTGCCAAGGGGAAAGCGATACAGACTAGTCTCCTTCACATACTTCCAGATGTGTTGGCCTGGATTTCAGGAGAAGGCCTTGAATCCAGAGTCATCTGAATCAGAAGCAAGGACATTAGCTGCTAAAGCTGGACATAAAATAGTGATATTGATTAGAATAAAAACAAAAATTGCTGCAGAAACTCAGCTGTTCTGGCAGCATCATTCTGAAGATGAGTTAGACTGGACTAGAAACATTAACTCTGTTTCTCTCTCCATAGCTGATACCTGACGTGCTGAATTGTTCCAGCACTTTTTGTTTTGTTTTATTTTAAGCTGAATTTCTCTCTTTTCTTTGAAAAAAATCTACAGGCAAATTTTGGTGTAGTCTTGCCCCTAAGACCGGGTTTTACAGCAAAATTTATAGGCTCAGAAATACATGGATTTTCCTCTGCAGAGATCTTTACATTTTAGATCATTTGTAAAAGATTAAAGAAAAGCATGTTTTAGATTGAAGAAATTGTTGAACAAAGAATCATGTTTGGCAATGTAATAAAATGGCATAATTACAAGAAAATGACTTGGGGACATATAGTGCCTCATTCTGACTGGGTTAATTATCCCCAAGGACATGATTAAGATCTGATGTTTCACTAGCTTCAGGTCTACTTGATTCTTTCATTAACACAACTTCAAATTTTTGGCAGTGAGAAGAGGAGATAGATATTCCTCACCTTGTGGAACAAGTAATTAATTATGAGTAATTGTGATAACATTATTGTGCTAAATATCTTCATCTATTGGATATAGGTAAAGGCTAAAGCAGAAAATGTTTAATGAATTCATCTGAAAAATGAGCAAAGAATTCTGAAAAATTGTCATGATATGAAAGAATGCTGATGACCTATTGCAACTGCTACTCAAAATGTTGGTTTCCATATTAACTGTTCTGTGGAAACAGAATGTATTTTTTAATTTGCAGTTATGAACTGAGTTATCAGATTTACACTTGAGTAATGTCATATTTTTTCCCTTTTGTCAGTTGAAGAAAGGTGCCATTTACCTCACAAATGGAGCTGACTCCAGCAAATGTGGATATGGGTCACAAAACTGAGATGATTCACAGTTAGTTTGGTGAAAATTAATTATTGGACATTTGCAAAACTCTTTATTTACATTCAGATTTGAAGCATCCACAGCATTTTGCTTTTCTGACACATTTAATTCCTCCAACTTGGCCCATCTTTCAGAAGTTTTGTTCCGCTCTCTCACAGCATTCCCATTTGCCTCTTTCACTTTTATGCTTGTTTCCTTACTGAATGTCACCAGATATGTTTTATATCAAAGTCATGATATTTTACGAGATAATATGGACCACATTGTGATGAAATAAAATTGTAGTTTTATTGGGTCTGCAGAAATTCCACTGGGTCTGGAAGATCCATGGAGACCCTGAGTGAGATTGGGACTATAATGTTCTTTTACTCAGTCAGACCCAAAAGAGCAATGAGCTTTTAAGACTTGCTCATAGGAAGAGACTTTTAGAGCATGATTTAATATTTATTTTAAGTGAAAGTAAACTTGATCTAATGCTCAGTTCACTATTTATTTCTCTATTCATCAAACTTTATTCTTTTCCTTTTCAAGGTAGAAATATATGTGGCAAGATCTTTCTGTGGTCAGTGATATCAACTGGTAGCTCAGTGAAGGGACCGTAGCCGGAGATTGAACATGGGGATTTAAAGGGCTGAGAATCTTTGTCTGTGGTAAGCCACAATCCTGGTACTGTCACAATGCAATTTGGTGACATTAGGGTGGAACATTGGCTCAGTGGTTAGCACTGCTACCTCACAGCACCAGGGACTCAGGTTCAATTCCACCCTCAGATCATTGTCTATGTGAATTTTGCATGTTCTCCTCATTTCTGTTTGGTACTCTGGTTTCCTCCCACAGTCCAAATATGTACAGGTTAGGGTGAATTGGCCAAGCTAAATTGCCCATAGTGTCCACAGATGTGCAGGCTAGATGAGTTAACCGTGGTGGGGACGGGGAAGGGGCAGAGTATCCTCTTCGGAAGGTGGCATAGACTTGATGGGCTGAATGGTCTATTTCTGCACTGTAGGGATTCTATAGCTATCTGAACATTTGAAGCGACTCCCTGGACAGCAAAATACCTCTGGCGAAGATTTGTTTGCTTTAGCCAGAACAAGGTACTACGTTCCTGAAATGCACTAGCTCTTTGTAACAGAATTTAGCTAAACTGTTAGGCATCCTGTGTCGCCTCAGTTAGAATTAGACAAAGCTGCTGATTCTAAGTCGTTTTTACTTCTCTCCTCATTGTGGATCTTCTGATATCTGTGCTCAGTACGCAGTTTCTGTATGTGAAACTACACACCACACCCAGTAATTTTTAAATGTAATCTCCAGGTCAACATCAATTTCTCCCAGGACGAGAACAAACCAAGCACAATATGAACAAATCATCCCGACTCTTACCCCTTCTGGAACCTTGACAGCAACATTGTAAGAGTCACATTTTCCCACACAAACTTTTACGGCCTCACTCAGTGAGGGTTTAAATTTAATTGCAACTTTAGTCTACCGAGGATATTTGTGTTGAGTTGGCTAAAACGCATTTCTATAGGCAAAAGCAGAAAATGCTGTAAATGTACAGCAAGACAGCAATATATATGGAGAGAGAAACAAAGATTATTGTTTGTATCTTAGGGTAGTTTGTTATGTGTTATTTTTGTCAAGTTTCATGGACGGTTTCTCTTTGTGAGGACTATTCCCACGCAGTTCTAACAGATTTCACACCAGGTCCCATGCCATATGCTTCCTATGAGATTCTGCCCTGTTTTTCTTGTTGCTATCCTTTCATCAGAACCAATTGATGTTGGACAATCCCACAATGCAGAGAGAAAAGAAATCATTGCTGATGTCAAAACATCATGCTGTTATGCTATACATTGACCAAGCATTATTTTTGAAATGCCTTCCCGTAAAGAGATAAGACACATAATTAATACCCAAAATGGTGCAATATATTGCATCCTTTTCAGATTTTAATCTGGACTATGATCTGTGTTTTCATTCATAATTGCATTGATGCAGCTTATCGTGAGTAACTACATAAAAAGTTGTTAAGTTTATTCTTTTTATTTCCATTGTTCAACAAATTCCTTCCAATTACCTTTTAAAACACATCCAAGGTTTCAACAGACTAAAATCCAAGGCAATTTTATATCTTGTAGACTTAACAAGTAGGTATATTTTTATTGCACTCTGAGTAAAATCTCAAAATAGATGTAACTTCCAGCAAATTCAGCAGTATTCATTTATTTGCCAAAAAAAATCAATCAGAATATATTAAATTTGTGGTTCTGCTTTGTGCAAAAGCAGCTTGGGAACAGAAAGCCCTGCTGAAATAAATATGTAAAGTATTCACTGGAGCCTTCTGAAAAGCAAAAATTTGAGTTTTTTTTTTCACTTTGATCCTTCAACTGGAAGATCTGAAGCTATTGCAAGATTATTTCACATTGTTGTCGATCTTGTTTGTGTTTTCTTTGTAAAATCTTCAAGGCCATTACCAGGACTGCCTAGAATTGAGGTCTTGTATCCTCTTGAAGAATATTTTGTCTCTATATATTTCATCTTTTTTGAGAAATGACATTTTGTCTTGAATTACAATGAACAATTCTTTCTTCTTGGAGTAACCAACATACTAAGAAATGTCGTGGTGGGTAATTTTCACTTTGGGTACATAGTTCCTGTGGACTATTTCTGACTGAGCTCAAGAACCTTTGGATTTTGTATTGAGATCTAAGGTATTAATTATCACTAACTATCAAAGATACACTACTCACCCAGAGCTCGCTGATGGGATGTTAAATTTATTGGATGCACAGAGAATGCGTAAGTTGTGAATTGTAGCTCTTGTCGAATTTGTGCTGGTGTATTACTGAGACAGGAACTGCTGAGTCTTTGATTAGTAATAATTGGACTGTCCATCATTGACTGTGGCCTGAGACGTGCTGACCAGTTGATTCCTGACTCCTGCTGCACATACACTGCCCGAAGTACAAGTGTCATTCCCTCCTGCCTCAATGAATCAAGAATTTTTGAAGATTGCTATGAATATTTCAGCCATATCTTTTGCATTGAATATGTTGAGTTCTCCCATCATTGAGGATGGGGATATTTGTGGAGCCTCCTCCTCCAGTGAGTTGTTTAATTGTTCACCACCATTTATGACTGGATGTGGCAGGACTGCAGAGCTTAGATTTAATCTATTGGCTATAGAATCATTATTGGCTCCCTGGCTTGATGGTAATGATAAAATGGAGAGTATATTGTGCCACAAGAACACATAATTGTACTGGAGTATGTTTCTGCTGTGGATGGCCCACAGCAAATTACAGATGTACAGTTTTGAATTTCTAGATCTGTTTAAAATCGAGCAGTAGTTATTCCAAGCGGTTCTATACTGATAGCCATGCTGGTAGTACTGCACAATGTGATGGATGGTGTTATCAATGTCAAGGCAGAACTTCATCTCCACAAGGAACGTATGCTCATTTCTCTTTCTGATACTATCATGGACAGACACATCTGCAGCCGGCAGATTGGTAAGGATGAGGTCAAGCATGTTTTTCCCTCTTGTTGGTTCCCTCACCATCTGCCGCAGACTCAGTCTAGCAGCTTATGTCCTTTAGGACCTGACCAGCTCGATCTGTATTACTCCTGCTGAGCCACTTTTGGTGATGGATGTTGAAATCCCCCAGCCAGAGTGCATCTTGTACTTTTACTACCATCAATTCTCCTCTAAATATGAATCAATATGGATCAGCACTGCTTCATCAGCAGAGGATCTGTTGGGAGTACTATGTGCTCATCATATGGGTATTTTCCAGTTTATGTTTTACTTTATGCGTGAGACTTCATGGGGTCTGGAGTCAATGTTGAGGACTCCCAGGACAACTCCCTCACGACTGTAGACCACTGTGCCACCACCTTTGCTGGATGTGTGCTGGTGGTGAGACAGGACATATCCGGGAACAGTGATGGTGTTGCCTGGGATATTGTCTGTCGGGTATGATTCGGTGAGTATGACTGTGTCAGACTGTTGCTTAACTTTCTATTGAACATGAAGGGTTGACCTGCCAAGTGTGTGTAAAACGAATGTTTC
Source organism: Ginglymostoma cirratum (assembly GCA_024137785.1). Classification (NCBI taxonomy): domain Eukaryota; kingdom Metazoa; phylum Chordata; class Chondrichthyes; order Orectolobiformes; family Ginglymostomatidae; genus Ginglymostoma; species Ginglymostoma cirratum. Next base: position 36,222,699 of record JAHRHZ010000029.1, on the reverse strand, counting down.
TTCTGACCACAGATAATATCAGAGATAAAAGGGACTGCAGATGCTGGAGAATCCGAGATAACAAGGTGTGGGGCTGGATGAACACAGCAGGTCAAGCAGCATCATGGGAGCAGGAAAACTTGACGTTTCGGGCCTAGACCCTTCATCAGAAATGGGTAAAGGGAAGAGGGTTCTGAAATAAATAGGGAGAGAGGGGGAGGTGGATAGAGGATGGATAGAGGAGAGGATAGGTGGAGAGGAGGCAGACAAGTCGAAGAGGCGGGGATGGAGCCAGTAAAGGTGAGTGTAGGTAGGGGGGTAGGGAGGAGATAGGTCAGTCCAGGGAGGACGGACAGGACAAGGGGGCGGGATGATGTTAGTAGATAGGAGATGGGGGTGTGGCTTGAGGTGAGAGGAAAAACAGGTTAGGGAGGTGGAGATGAGCTGGGGGGATAAAAGGTACTGCAGATGCTGGAGAATCCGAGATAACAAGCATGGGGCTGGATGAACACAGCAGGTCAAACTATCCTCTCCTCTATCCATCCTCTATCCGCCTCCCCCTCTCTCTCTATTTATTTCAGAACCCTCTTCCCCTCCCCCATTTCTGATGAAGGGTTTAGGCCCGAAACGTCAAGTTTTCCTGCTCCTATGATGCTGCTTGACCTGCTGTGTTCATCCAGCCCCATGCTTGTTATCTTGGAGATGAGCTGGGCTGGTTTTGGGATGCGGTTGGGGGAGGGGAGATTTTGAAGCTTGTGAAATCCACATTGATGCCATTGGGCTGCAGGGTTCCCAGGCTGAATATGATTTGCTGTTCCTGCAGCCTTCGGGTGGCATCACTGTGGCATTGCAGGAGGCCCAGGATGCACATGTCATCTGAGGAATGGGAGGGGGAGTTGAAATGGTTCGCGACTGGGAGGTGCAGTTGTTTGTTGCAAACTGAGCGCAGGTGTTCTGCAAAGCGGTCCCCAAGCCTGCGCTTGGTTTCCCCGATGTAGAGGAAGCCACAATGGGTACAGCGGATGCAGTATACCACATTGGCAGATGTGCAGGTGAACATCTGCCTGATGTGGAAAGTCTTCTTGGGGCCTGGGATTGGGGTGAGGGAGGAGGTGTGGGGGCAGGTGTAGCACTTCCTGCGGTTACAAGGAAAAGTTCCGGGTGTGGTGGGGCTGGAGGGGAGTGTGGAGCAGACAAGGGAGTCACGGAGGGAGTGGTCCCTCCGGAAGGTAGATAAGGGTGGGGAGAGAAAAATGTCTTTGGTAGTGGGGTCTGATTGCAGATGGCGGAAGTGTCGGAGGATGATGTGTTGGATCCAGAGGTTGGTGGGGTGGTATGTGAGGACGAGGGGGATTCTTTTTTGGTTATTGTTGCGGGGAAGGGGCGTGAGGGATGTGTTCCGGGAAATGCGGGAGACACGGTCGAGGGCGTTCTTGACCACTGTGGGGGGAAAGTTGCGGTCCTTGAAGAATGAGGACGTCTGAGATGTGCGGGATTGGAATGTCTCATCCTGGGAACAGATGCGGCGGGGGCGAAGGAATTGGGAATAGAAGATGGCATTTTTGCAGGAGGGTGGATGGGAGGAGGTGTATTCCAGGTAGCTGTGGGAGTCAGTGGGCTTGAAATGGACATCTGTCTCGAGGTGGTTGCCCGAAATGGAGACAGAGAGGTCCAGGAAGGAGAGAGAAGTGTTGGAGATGGTCCAGGTGAACTTCAGGTTGGGGTGGAAGGTGTTGGTGAAGTGGATGAACTGTTCGAGCTCCTCGTGGGAGCATGAGGTGGCACCGATGCAGTCATCAATGTAACGGAGGAAGAGGTGGGGTTTAGGGCCAGTGTAGGTACGGAAGAGGGATTGTTCCACATAACCTACAAAGAGGCAGGCATAGCTTGGGCCCATGCGGGTACCCATGGCCACCCCCTTTGTCTGTAGGAAGTGGGAGGAATTGAAAGAAAAGTTGTTGAGGGTGAGGATGAGTTCGGCTAGGCGGATGAGGGTGTCGGTGGAGGGGGATTGGTCCGTTGTGCGGGACAGGAAGAAGCGGACGGCCTCTAGGCCATCAGCATGGGGAATACAGGTATATAGGGACTGGACATCCATAGTAAAAATGAGATGTTGGGGACCAGGGAATTGGAAGTTTTGGAGGAGGTGGAGGGCGTGGGTGGTGTCACAGACGTAGGTAGGGAGTTCCTGGACCAAGGGGGTGAAAATGGAGTCTAGGTACGTGGAGATGAGTTCGGTGGGGCAGGAGCAGGCGGAGACAATGGGTCGACCAGGGCATTCAGATTTGTGGGTTTTGGGGAGGAGATAGAAGCGGGCGGTGCGGGGTTGGGGAACGATAAGGTTGGAGGCGGTGGATGGGAGGTCACCTGAGGTGATGAGGTTGTGGATGGTTTGGGAGATGATGGTTTGGTGCTCGGGGGTGGGGTCATGATCCAGGGGGCGGTAGGAGGAGGTGTCAGAGAGTTGACGCCTGGCCTCAGCAATGTAGAGGTCAGTGCGCCATACTACGACTGCCCCTCCCTTGTCCGCAGGTTTTATGGTGAGGTTGGGATTGGAGCGGAGGGAGCGGAGGGCTGCACGTTCTGCGGGGGAGAGGTTGGAGTGTTTGAGAGGGGTAGAGAGGTTGAGACGATTGATGTCTCGACGGCAGTTGGAGATGAAGAGGTCGAGGTAGGGTAGGAGGCCTTGGGGTGGTGTCCAGGAGGAGGGCTTGTGTTGGAGGCGGGAGAAGGGGTCAGTAGAGGGAGGGTTAGATTCGCGGTTGGAGAAGTAAGCGTGGAAGCGTGGAGGAGGCACCTCTTCCTCTGTTACATTGATGACTGCATCGGTGCCGCCTCATGCTCCTACGAGGTGCTCGAACAGTTCATCCACTTCACCAACACCTTCCACCCCAACCTGAAGTTCACCTGGACCATCTCCAACACTTCTCTCTCCTTCCTGGACCTCTCTGTCTCCATTTCGGGCAACCACCTAGAGACAGACATTTCAAGTCCACTGACTCCCATAGCTACCTGGAATACACCTCCTCCCACCCACCTTCCTGCAAAAATGCCATCTTCTATTCCCAATTCCTTCGCCTCCGCCGCATCTGCTCCCAGGATGAGACATTCCACTCCCGCACATCTCAAATGTCCTCATTCTTCAAGGACCGCAACTTCCCCCCCACAGTGGTCGAGAACGCCCTCGACCGTGTCTCCCGCATTTCCCGGAACACATCCCTCACGCCCCGTCCCCGCAACAATAATCAAAAAAGAATCCCCCTCGTCCTCACATACCACCCCACCAACCTCCGGATCCAACGCATCATCCTCCGACACTTCCGTCATCTGCAAACAGACCCCACCACCAAAGACATTTTTCCCTCCCCACCCTTATCTGCCTTCCGGAGGGACCACTCCCTCCGCGACTCCCTTGTCCGCTCCACACTCCCCTCTAGCCCCACCACACCCGGCACTTTTCCTTGTAACTGCAGGAAGTGCTACACCTGCCCCCACACCTCCTCCCTTACCCCAATCCCAGGTCCCAAGAAGACTTTCCACATCCGGCAGATGTTCACCTGCACATCTGCCAATGTGGTATACTGCATCCACTGTACCCGTTGTGGCTTCCTCTACATCGGGGAAACCAAGCGAAGGCTTGGGGACCTGCTTTGCAGAACACCTGCGCTCAGTTCGCAACAAACAACTGCACCTCCCAGTCGCGAACCATTTCAACTCCCCCTCCCATTCCTCAGACGACATGTCCCTCCTGGGCCTCCTACAATGCCACAGTGATGCCACCCGAAGGCTGCAGGAACAGCAAATCATATTCAGCCTGGGAACCCTGCAGCCCAATGGCATCAATGTGGATTTTACAAGCTTCAAAATCTCCCCTCCCCCAACCGCATCTCAAAACCAGCCCAGCTCATCTCCACCTCCCTAACGTGTTTTTCCTCTCACCTCAAGCCACACTCCCATCTCCTATCTACTAACATCATCCCGCCCCCTTGACCTGTCCGTCCTCCCTGGACTGACCTATCTCCTCCCTACCCCCCCATCTACTTCCACCTTTACTGGCTCCATCCCCGCCTCTTCGACTTGTCTGCCTCCTCTCCACCTATCCTCTCCTCTATCCATCCTCTATCCACCTCTCCCTCTCTCCCTATTTATTTCAGAACCCTCTTCCCCTCCCCCATTTCTGATGAAGGGTTTAGGCCCGAAACGTCAAGTTTTCCTGCTTCTATGATGCTGCTTGACCTGCTGTGTTCATCCAGCCCCATGTTTGTTATCTCTTTCTTCTGACCACGTGGGGTTCCTCTGAAGTGAGCAATTTTGAAATGATACCCAGTGTGTGAGCAGAAATATAACTAAACTCAAAGCTATCCTCACCACACCTTTATACATTCACTGGCATCTTTCTTCTATTTGCTTGCTGGTGAAAGCAATTGTTGATTTTTTTCTTAGAAAGCTGGTACAGCATTTCAGTCACTTGAATTAGCGGTTTCTAAGGTGAATGAATATTTGCATCATTATAATTTGTAGATTCCAAAGCTGTAGTGATCGGAGCCTGGTGGACATTTTTGATTATAGGACCTTGAATGGGGTTGTCAACCTGAGCCACTCAGGAGGCACCGGCTGACCAGTGTAAACAGGGGATTTAGGGACTCCCAGCCTAATTGCCTGTTTTTCAGCGCTGTGGAGTATGTGGACAATCTGTATAGTGGTTGTGGGCGTTTGCACTCCTTTTTGAGCTATCTTCAGAACCTCCTGTCATGTTTTTGGCTGCACTTCAGCCCCATGCTCCTGATCTTTGTGCAACCAGTGCAGAGTGGGGTGGGTTGGTCAGAGGATCTCCACATGAGTCTGCTCCTGGGCCTGGCCAGTCTGGTCATTAATAGATGCAGGCAGTGGGCCATAAAGAGGTTCGTTATGGCCAACTGCCTGCCCCTTTCCATGGTTATGTTCTTGCCTGGGTGTCCCTGAAGAAGGAGCACGCAGTGTGCACTGGTGCTCTCGATGCCTTTTGGGAGAGGTGGGCACCACAAGGTATAGAGTACTTTGTTTCCTCCTCCAGTTCCACTTTGATTTGATCCCTACCCTCCCGTCCTCACCTTTTCGTTCACATCGCCATTGCCCCAGGGGGGCTCTGCTTGTTATTGGTTCTTGGATCACATGGATGTTTTACCTGGTGGTGGACTATCATAGAACATAGAAAATAGGACATAGAACGTAGAACATAGAACATAGAACAGTACAGGCCCTTTGGCCCACGATGTTGTGCCGAACTTTTACCCTAAACCTAAGGTCTATATAACCTCCGCCCCTACCTTATACTATCATCCATATGCCTATCTAATAGCCGCTTAAGTGCCCCTAATGAGGCCAATTCCACTACCCTCTCCGGCAATGCATTCCACGTCCCAACCACTCTCTGAGTAAAGAGCCTACCTCTGATGTCTCCCCTATATGTACCTCTACTCATTTGGGGTGTCATCAGCCTGCGTCCTTTTCCAGGGGACCGTGGAGAACATTTTACAAGGGCTGCCCCAGGTTGCCATTTTATAGAACCCTACAGCACGGAAACAGGCCATTCAGCCCAACAAGTCCACACCGCCCCGCTGAAGAGGATCCCAACCCAACTCATTTCCATGCCCCTGCATTTCCCCATGTCTAACCCACCTAACCTAAGCATCCCTGGACACTGTGAACAATTTAACATGGTGAATCCACCTAGCCTGCACATCTTTGGACTGTGGGAGAAAACTGGAGCACCCAGATGTAATCAATGCAGACATGGGGAGAATATGCAAACTCCACCCACCTGAGGGTGGAACCGAACCTGGATACCTAGCGCTGTGAGGCAGCAGTGCTAAACACTTTGCCGCACATATATATGAATAAAAGGGAAGACCAATAAAGAGCACTTGGAGAACATGGACATAGTGCTTATACATTTTGCCCTGGCGCATGTACGCCTTAGAAGGGAAAAATGTGTGTTCTAGGTTCCCAAAGTGACCTACTTGGGTTATAAGGTCAACAGAACTAGGTCACACCAGTTGGAAGAGAAAGTAACGGTGAAGAAAGGTGCCCCAGCTCACACGCCTGAACCAGAGCTTATGTCTTTCCTTGGGTTAAGAATGGAAGTAAGAGTGATTGTCCCGAGTAAAGGTCGCTGCCAGATACTGGCTGAAACACAGCAGGGTCATCCAGGGTTTTCCAAGATGAAGATGCAAGCAGGAAGCTATGTGTGGTCACCAGGGTCAGATGCTAACATAGCTGTGTTGGTGGGGCAGTACCCAAAGTACCAAGGACAAAAATTGCCACATGCAGCACCCCCATATTCATGGTAATGGCCGGGTAAACCCTGGACTCAGTTACATGTCGACTATGCTGGTCCTTCCATGGGCTCAATGTACCTGGTTATTATGGACTCCCACTCAAAGTGGTTGGACGTGCATAAAGTCTGTTCAGCAAACACAGGGATGACAATTGAGGATCTGCAAGCATTGTTCATGATACACGGACTCCTGGAAGTATTGGTCATGGACAATGGGACGTCATTTACCAGCAGGGAGTTTGAGTATTTCCTGAAATTGAATGGCATTCAGCACCTAAGCACAGCTCCATTATCCAATGGTCTGGCAGAAAGAGGGGTCCAAACATTAAGGGCAGGCTTGAAGCAACATCGTAGAGCGTTCTTTGATACCAAACTGTCCGTGTTCCTCTTTGATTATAGAACCATCCCACAACAACAGTGACAGCTCCAGCAGAGTTGCTGGTGGGGACAAGACTCCACACCAGGTTAAACCTGATGTTCCCAGAACTAGGGGGGTGTGTGTTGGTGAAACAGTAACAGGAAAGCCAATGCCAACCACATACCCCCTCTAAACAGGAGGGACAATTTAATTTGGGGGATGAAGCTTGGTGCTGGAATCATAGGAATGGCCCTGTATGGGTACAAGGCAAGGTTGATGTGAGGTCAGGTCCCGGGACTTAGAAAGCTCGGGTAGGTGACACAGTCCGGATCAAACACAGGGATTACCTGAAAGCTGTTACCTCACAGACAGGTCAGGAGCAAAACATACCTGGCCCCTCAGAAACCATAGGTTATCCCCCTCTGTCTACTATCAAAGAAACCTCAGAATCTGAATTGGATACCATCTCAACGCCATTACTGCTAGAAGAAAAAGACCAAAATCTCCTGAGATGATCTGAATACAAGGAACAGGCTATGGTGTCATACATGCTGCCCGTATCAGAAACCAAATCAGAAGAACTGGACTTGGGGCAAAAAATGTCACTGGAAAAGCTGCAAGGGAAAGCTCCCACATGCCTGGACTTGGGGCTGAGTGGGAGGTGTTGTGGTGAGGGGTGGGTGTGAGGGAGATAGTGATTAGAACCAGGTGAACCTTGTTAACTAAGAGGTCATTGATTTGGGTTGTTAACCTGGGCCAATCAGGAAAGCCCTTGCTGTCTAATATAACCAGGAGATGAAAATCACTGCAGTTCAGATGACTAACCCTGAGCTGATTGGCCATAGTTAGTGTTACTGTGCGCAAGTAAATATAGGGTGACTTGGTACCAGCCTCTGTGCTGTTATTTCAAAACCCATTAAAACAGAGACAACCAACCTGCAAAATCTCATCAGAGATGATTTATGAGAATGTGAATAAGTCATACCTGCTCACTCATTCACAGAACATCCAGAAACTACATGGGTAAGGACCAAACATTAGATGTAACCATTTCATACACTAGGTTCTGGTAAAAAGAGGAACTCTCCAGCTGTGACCGAATCCAGTTGAAACCATGCAAGTAGAATCCACAAGCCATGACAATATCTGAGAGATGAAGGGTCTAGGCCCGAAATGTCAAGCTTTCCTGCTCCTATGATGCTGCTTGGCCTGCTGTGTTCATCCAGCTCCACACCTTGTTATCTCTCAATATCTAAGAGACTTTGACAGCTGGGGAGAGGTGATCATGTGATGATACCTGTAGTCCTCTTTCGTTTTAAGAAGCTGCTTTTCTCCTCACAACAGAACAGAAATGAAGGAGATACCAAAGACACAGAACCTCTGAGCTGGTAACTCACTCTCGTGTGCTCTCTCTCCATCCTCCATTTTGAACCCCTATGTGCTGATTGACCTCTCACCTATCACAGGTGGAATTTTAAAAAGCAACCCATTAGCCGATGGCCCTATAATAATCAAGAAAAATCCCTTATTGATGTACCTAAATTATCTTGAACCCAGATGGATTTCTGACCCCTGAGCTCAGCCTCAAATCCTTAAATCATCAATCTACAAGACCTAATCGAATCCACCCTCTGTAGACCCCTTCTCCTGCCCCCAACAAACCCCATCCTCCCAGACACCACCCCACTACCTCCTACCCTCCCTCAACCTCTTCATCTCCAATTGCCGTTGCGACATCGATGGCCTTAATCTCTGCACCCCTCTCACTCACTCCAACATCTTCCCCCATGAAACACGCAGCCCTCGCTCCCTCTGCTCCAACCCTAACCTCACTATAAAATCTGTAGATTAAGGGGGGCACAGTAACGGTATGACGCACTACCAGCTCCACACATACTCTCTCTCGCCTCCTTGACCTGACGCAATCTGACCATCTTCTCTCCCACTTATCCTCCCCACCTTTCCCACTACAAAACCCCAACACCCCTCACCTGCATTCACTTATCACCATCTCACCTACCTTCCCAAGCCCCACCCTTCTTCCGTCCATTTATTTTCCAGCTCCCTTTCCCCTTCGCCACTTCTGAAGAAGGGGCCTGACCCGAAACGTCAACTTTCCTGCTTCTCTGATGCTGCCTGATCTGCTGTGCTCCTCCAGCTCCACACTGTATTGACTCTGACTTCCAGCATCTGCCATTCTAGTTATCTTTGAGTCTACAAGACCTGCATGTGTTTCAAATTTACCACAGTCTTAAAAGGACTGATTCAAAAAACAGTTTAAAAAACTGGTGAGGTCGAACAAGGTGTGAAGAAAGAGTAGGCTCATTCCTTCATGCAATGTGGGATGACTAATATTTGTTGCCAATCCCTATTTACATTTCAACTGAGCAGTTTGCTTGGCCATTTCAGAGGGTAGTTGACCACACTGCTGTGGGTCTGGAGTCACATGCAGGCAAAACCAAGTAAGGATGGTAGATTTCGCTCCCTAAACGATATTATTGAACCACATAATCTTTAATGACAATCATTTCCATGAGATCTGCCTTTCGCTCCCGATTTATTCATTGAATTCAATTCTAGATTTATTAAAGTTTCATCAGCCGCTGTGGTGAGATTTGAACCTATGTATTCAAAGCATAAGCCCTGGTCTCTAGATTACAAGTCCCTGGATGCCATCGTTCCACCATCATGTCCCCATAGACAACCCTTGCTCTTGTAATTGTAACAACAAGAAAGAGTACATAGCAATCAGCACCAGAAATCCCAATTGAGTTTCCACTCAGAGGTTTGGGAACAGAAATACTAATTCACACACTCCGACAGAAACCCCAGTTAATTCAGTCCAGAAATAAACTTGGGATCTCCCCCATGACCAGAACTCAACTATTCACTGCATTAACTATTGAACCTGTCAGATTCTTATCAATGAAAATTGGAATATTGTATTTTAATATCTGAGAGTATGTGAGTATTTCTCTTAGTTTTTACTTGAATGAGATAGTAATGTAAGGTTCCAACAGTCTTTTCAGATTCAGTAAATAGAATTAGGAAAGCAATTGAACAGGAATGAGTTATCCTGGTGCCTGGGTGAATGTTCTTTCTTTATTACAAACAGATTGGTACAACCTGAATATGTTTACATGTAAACTGATAGTGACTGAATCTTAACATAATTCATTCATCATATAGTTTTAAGATGTTCAGAAATGGCTTCTTTATCTGAATCTGGAGCAGTGAGATATCTCACTGATAGCTGTGAATCATTTCCACAAAGTAAACTTCTGTAATATTCCATAAAGGGATGAATATACATTTTTTACCTGTTTGTTATCAAATCAGCCCTGAGCCCCATCTCAATATATTCTGACAAATTTGATTTTAATGAAATACAGTCATTTCTCACAATGATTTTGTTCACCCTTTTGCTTTTGCAATCTCAATAAAAGGTGCGTTCTCACATTCATCACCTTACCTTCTCCAATTTCAGTTTAAGTTGGAATCTTGACCTTCCATCATTCTTATCTTGTGTGCTGCCACAAAATGTAGCTCTCATTTAGTCACTGGTTTCCTCAATATTCAAAATATGGATGAATATTAATAAATGCAAAGTGGTGGAAATGGCCTGATGCGATGTTTGAACAATCTTGGGGATGCAATATATTTATGATCAATTTATGACAATTGCTTGAAGCAACAGTTCAGAGTAGAAATGTCATTATTTCTACACTTTCTGGAATGTTTTCATCTGTACTATGTTTCTAATTGAGTCCCTGTAAAAAATAAAATGATTAAGAAATTAATGAGTAGATTAGTTAGAATCAAAAGCAAAGCAGTGAGTGTTGATTTGTCACCAAAGATATTCAACAAGAAACAAAAGATTAGGAGTGTATGTGATACTTAAATAAAAACCCAGAAATTGCTGGAGAAACTCATCAGGTCTGGCAGCATCTGAGGAGAGAGAAGCAGAGTTAACATTTCAAGTCTGATAAGAAATACAAAATCTCTCCACGTTTTCAGCATCTGAAGTATTTTGCATTTATTTTAGTGGTGTATTTAAAGGTTCAGAATACTACAAATTCAAGTTTGGAGGAATGCCAGGTAATACAATGTTGATAAAACAGAGAAAGAGGTGTGGTTGACTACCCTTGCTCCTAACTTTACTGGACTGAGTGAACCTACTGTACGCAGAGTAAGAGGAAAGAATCTTAAATTATACAGTGATAAAGAGAATCATTCAATTTATAATGATTTTTCAATAAAACTATTGTTGCTAAGATAATTGCCATTTTGTAGGTTCAAGGAAATCCTGTCAAGGATGTTGTTTCCAAAATGCGAAAGCACATTTTACTTCAAATAAAACATGATGGCTCAGATGTGTAGGTGCCTGTGTTGGACTGGGGTGGACAAGGTCAGAAATAACACGACACAAGGTTATAGTGCAACAGGTTTATTTGAAATCACAAGCTTTCACAGCGCTGCCCCTTTGTTAGGTTGAAGTGAAGGGAAGCAGACATGCACAGACTTTTTCGGCAGAGGGAACAAAAGATCATAGTAACAGTGTGAGTAGAGTGTCAACAGGCTAAATGACAAGTTGCTCCAGGTGATTAAAGGTGTCAGACAGCGTGAGCACAGTGTTAACAGCTGAATAACAAGTGAAAGTTTGACCTATAATCTGATTAATTGAGGCAGAGGTAATTACAAAAAACAAAAATAAATTGTGCTGACGATAGACCAAATAGTTGGAGTAACATGATAGTTATAAGAGTCGCATGCTGAGGGTCTAACCAAAGTAACAAACTAATTAAGTTTGAAAGATCATAACAATTTATTAAGGTGATGATGATAAAACAGGGCAGTAAGGAAGATTTTACACACACAGAAAGTGTGATGGTGTCATCTGTAGTGCGACATGAACCCAGGATCATGGTTGAGGCCATCTTCATGGTTACAGAACTTGGTTGTCAGTTTCTGCTCGGTGATTCTGCATTGTCATGTATCTGAAGGCTGTCTTGAGAAAAGCTTACCTGAAGATCTGAGGCTGAATGTCCTTGACCACTGGAGTGTTCCCTGACTGAGAGGGAACATCCCTGTCTGGCAATTGTTGTGCTGTGTCTATTCATTCATTGTTGTAGCATCTGCATGATCTCTCTCCCTTAATTAGTTTGTATAGTTTTGGATGACTAGTTGCTTTGCTTAGACCCTTATCACGCAGTGCTTATACCTATTACATTATTCCAGCTGTCTCCAGCATCACCTTATTTTAATTATTTTGTAATTATTTCTCTGTGTCAATTAATTGGATTGTAGGTCATCCCTTCACTTGCTATTCAGCTGTTGACACTTTACTCATACCGCCTGACACTTTTGATTACCTGCAGAGAATTGTTATTCAACCTGTCGACAATCCACTCACACTATTTGTATGATTTTTTGACCTTTTGCCTATAAATTCTGTGCCTGTGTATTTCCCTTCACTTCACCTGATGAAGGAACAGCCCTTGAAAGCTTGTGATTTAAAATAAACCTGTTGGACTATAACCCGGTGGTGATGCCTCAGAGGCATTGATACTTAAAAATCGAGATGCATTTTGTGTTCAAAATCAAGAAACCCACGAATACCATGATACAGTCTACCGTAAATACTAAGGGGAAAGGTGCCCGCTTTAATGGACCCAAAGAAATGTCTGAAACCATTTCAACTGTGATGTTTGATTGGAATGCAACAAATGCTGCTAAGCAGATGAATTCCAACCACTTTCTGTGAGGAATGAATTTTTACCATAAATAACTATCCCGTAACAATACCGGAAAACATTCAGATCTGGCACAGCAGTGTGTACCTTTCACAAGGGTTCATCAACCCTGGGAATGTTTGATGACAGAGCCAATGTTCTAATCCAGGTGTGAAAGAATGGATGGGGAATTGTGAGGGAAGTTGTCACTGATTTGCAAACTACAGTCAGCAGGTGGCAGCTTTGTCTGAGATAACAAGGCGTAGAGCTGGAGGAACACAGCAGGCCAAGCAGCATCAGAGGAGCAGGAAAGCTGACGTTTCGGGTCTAGACTCTTCTTCAGTAATGTATCATTTATTTGTAAAGAGATTTTGTAATCAGCAATTGGCAATGTACTTGAGACCTTTCCCAATAAGCAAAGACCAGTCGGAGCAGTCTTTGTACTGTATTTGCCGGCTGAATGTAAGGAACCTATTACTGGCACGCATTTTTCCAGTTGCTATGACCGCTTGGATAATCTTCTCTCCACCCTCTTCTGAAGACATGTATTTAGAGTTGCACAAAACTGATTTACAATATAGCACAATGGCTCAGAACATCAACCATGATCTCTTCACCGTTGATGTATCATTTAGGCTTTAATTTTTCCCAGTGAGAGATTTAATCACAGTGCCATTTAGATTCTTGCAGGAAAGTGAGGGAGGAGAGGGGAGACTCATATTCACAGTCTTGCAAATCAGGGCAAACTGTTTTGGAATTGTGTTTCACTCCTTTCTGCACATTAAAAGTCATGGCAATGGCAATTGTTACTTCACGTGGCAGTTAGACTGAGAGAAGCTGATCACCAGCACTTCAATCTGAGACCCACATCGATCTTCCACCAATCAAGAAGTGAGAGAAATGAAATCAGCCTTTCCAGTCAATAAGAGTGAGAGTCAGGCCAAAGGATGCCTTCACAGGGCATTTGTCACAACCTATCAACCAGCTACTCAGCTTGTCCAATGTCCAATCCTTGTTTATCCAATATAAAATAAAACAAAGAACTGTGGAGGCTGGAAATCTGAAGCAAAAATTGAAATTGCTGGAGAAACTCAGCAGGCTTGGCAGCATCTGTGAAAAGAGAAACAGAGTGAATATTTTGAGTCCAGTCACCCTTCTTCAGAACTAGATAGTAGCTGGGAAAAGGTTGTAAATGTTATAGAGCCTTGGAGTCACAGAATCATAAAGCACTGAAACAGACCCTTCAGTTTAACCAATCCATACTGACATAATCCCAAACTAAACTAGTCCCACCTGCCTGCACTTGGCCCATATTCCTCCATGCCTTTATTATTCATAAATTTATCCAAATGTCTTTTAAACATTGTAACTGTACCTGCGTCCATCACTTTCTCCGACAGCTCATTCAACACATGCACTATTTCCTGTGTAAAAAAAAATTGCCCCATGTCTTTTTTAAATCTTTCTCCTCTCACCTTGAAAATATGCCCCCAATCTTGAAATCTCCCACCCTAGTGTAAAAAAAACCGCTGCCATTCACCTTATTTAAAACCATCATGATGTTATAAACCTTCATAAGGTCACCCCTCAATCTCCTATGCTCCAGTGAAAAAGTCCCAGCCTATCCAGCCTCTCCTTATAACTCAAACCCTTCATTCCTAATTACGTCCTGGTGAATATTTTCTGAACCCTCCTCCAGCTTGATAATATCCTTCCTATAATGAGTGACCAGAACTGGACACAGTGCTCCAGAAGAGGCCTTACCAACATTCTGTACAATCTCAACATGATGTTCCAACTCCAATACTCAATGGTCTAAGCAATGAAGGCAAGTGTGATAAATGCCTTCTTAATCACAAAAACAAAGTTGTTGGAAAAGCTCAGCAGGTCTGACAGCACTTGTGAAGGAAAAAAAAGAGTTAACGTTTCAGGTCTGGTGACCCTTCCTCAGAACTGAAGGAACCCCAGTTCTGTGGAAGAGTCACTGGGCCTGAAACATTAACTATTCTTTCCCTCACAGACGTTGCCAGACCTGCTGAGCTTTTCTAGCAACTTTGTTTTTGTTCCCGATTTACAGCATCCACTGTTCTTTGTTTTTTATTTAGCCTTCTTAATCACCCTGTCAACCTGTGATGTAAACTTCAAAGAACTGTGAACCTGAACCCCTTGGGCTCTCGGTTCTACAACACTACCCAAGGCTCTACTCTTAATTGCATAAGTCCGAAGGGAGTGAGGTGGTAAAGAGTAAAAGATAGGCAGACACAGAGTCTGGAGGGAGAGAAAGACAGTTGGGTCGACTACAGAGTGGATAATGGTGAGCCAGCGAAACAGAGAAGCTGTTAATAGGGAACACAAGTAGCTGAAAATGGGTTGGAAACAGCCCATGTCATGACAGGGCTTCCAGTATGGGAGTGAGTAAAGGACCTGGAAAAAGATGCCCAGGTCCGAAAATGATTGTACATGATATTGATTCCTAGAGGCTGTAGGGTCCCCAGTGGATAATGAGATGCCGTTCTTCCAGCTTGTGCTGACCTTCACCGCAGTACTAGAGCAAGTCCCGAAGAGATGTTGGAAATATGGTGGTGTTTTGAATGTGGCAGGCAACTGGAAGCTCGGGTCACTTTTCTTGCTTCCTTGTTTTCCTATCCCTCAGTGACAATGCTTTTCAGAACATAGGAACACATAGTTAGATATACAGACTGTGAGCCAGTTCTGCTATTCAACGAGATTAAGACTGACCTGTGATCTAACACCATTCACCTGCCTTTGCCCAATATCCCTTAAATTCAATTTATAGCTTGAGCTTCCCAACAAATGGAGAGCCTTACTGGCGATTCCAAAGCAAGTCCAAAACGTGACTTTTATACTTTAGACCTAGCAGGAGAAGATCTAAAGCTGCCAGAGTTCTTTGGGGGAGGTAAGATGCCCCTTTGGATTGCTAAAAGTGGACGTGATTCAAAGTTCAATCAAAGGGTCCATGCTGGGGTGGAGGGATCATGCAGTGTACTGGAGCCCATTGGTATTGAGGTTTCGGGCAGACTACCCAAGAAGTGACCCACAGGACCAGGGCTGCTGAGGGTGTTCTTCCCAGGTACAAGCTCACCTACCTCAGCTGCAACTTCCACTGGGTTGGAGACCACAGGTCGGGTAGACCATAATAAGACCATAACAAATAGGAACAAGAGCGGGCCATTCAGCATTTCACGCCTGCTTCATTTTCAATAGGACCATGGCTGATCTGACATTCCTTAAGTATACACAAGGACTCTGCCCCCCACAGCTCCCTGTGGCATTCAGTTCTAAAGACTCACAACCCTCTGAGAGAAGAAATTCCTCCTCATCTCAGTTTCAAATTGGTGCCCCTTTATTCTGAGACTGTGCCTCCTGGTCCTAGACTCTCCCACGAGAGAAAACATCTTCTCAGCATTGACCCTTTCAAGCCCTTTAAGAATCTTATATGTTTCAATGAGATCACATCTCATTCTTCTAAACTCCAATGAGTAAAGCCCCAACGTGTTTAGTCTTTGGTCATAACACAGACCCTCCATATCATGGATCATCCAAGTGAACATTCTGGATGGGAGTGGGGGGCAGAGGGGGAAGTGTGTTGGTGAGGTGGGGAATGATGGGGCAGGAGAAGGAAGGTATGACTGGTAGGTGAATCCTCTTCCAGCTAAATGCGAATTGGGACCACCCTATCTCCTTGTGAGGAAGACACACCTGCAGTGGAGCAGCAGACGTTAGGCTATTTCATAAAACAAAAGCTTATGTTGTTGAAAGGTAATGTATTAGCATGGATGTTGGAAAATGGACAGCTTGGCAGGTATAATAGAGGAGATGAATGTTATTTAAATAGAGAAAGACTGCAGAAAGCCACAGCACAAGAGCGATTTAGGATTCCATAAATCACAAAAATGCTATCAACCAAATTCAGTGGCTAATAGGGAAAACGAATGAAATGTTGGTCTTTATTTCAAAGGAATTGAGTATCAAAATGGAAAGTCATGGAAAACCTATACAACAGACTAGCCAGACAAAAGCTGGAATACTGTAAAGACTTTTGGACCCTATACTTAAGGAAAGATATACTGACATTGAAGGCTGATCCCAGGTATGGAGGGATATCCTTATGACGAGAGGTGGAGTAGGTTGAGTCTGTACTCATTGGAAAACAGAAGAATGACAGGTGACCTTACTGAAATATACAAAGTTATTAGTGGACTTGACAGGGTAGATTCAGAAAGTTGCTTTCCCTTGTGGGAGAGTCCAGGTCCAGGGTGATGATGCGTGGAGCGTTTTAAACAGTGATACCTTCTTCCTGCACTACTGCACCTTCCTCAGGGCCATGGGCACTGGAGGTGACCTGGGTAATTATCTCCAGCCAAGCTGGCAGGGTCTGGTGTCCTGGTCACCTCTGGCAATCCAAAGGAAAGACATCGCTTCCAACTTGAGTTGCCCAACTGTCAGGCCCTCCATGTTCCTATTGGTGAAACAATGTGCCAACTTTCCTCTCCCAGCTATTTCCTTCTGAAATACAATATCGCAAATAACTTCCAATGGTTTGGAAAATCTACGAACTCTCAACATCAAGCTGAACAATTGAACTCTAAATACTTCTTAAAATCCCAAAACAAATAGATACTGACAAACAAAAGAACATTGGTACAAACACAGGGAATGGTGAAGAAACTTGAAAAACAATTCTGAAGTGCCATACCAGAGTCGAAAGGTTAACTCTGTTTCCCAGATGCTTTCAGTCCTGCTGAGTTTCTCCAGCACTCTCTGCATTTGTTTCAGATTTCCCGCAACCACAGTATTTTGCTTTCAGAAAAGGAATATTGGTGCTATAGGCAGAGAGCAAAAACACTGGATGTGCTACATCTAATTAACTCATACACTCCCTGGGGCACTGACTAATCAAGGAAACTTTGATGTAAATTCACATGAGGAAACTGTGCAAAATGACAATATTTACATTATCCAGTTACTCCCAGGCAGACAAAGCACATTTTTATTTTACTTAATTGACAAATTTGGAAGAAACCTTCCAAGTTTCTGAAACACATCTTTCCTGGGATGGTAGGGTTGACATTTGTAGAAAGATTAGATCCGTTAGAAAGATATTCACTGGAGTTTAAAACAATTATGGGGATCACATAGAAGTTCTAACTGGGCGAGAGAGGGTAAAGACAGAAAGGATGTTCCTGAATTCTTGATGGTGGGGGAGTCCAGAAGGAGGGTTCACATTAAAAAGGATATAGGGTAAACCATAGATAATAGGAACTGCAGATGCTGGAGAATCCGAGATAACAGGGTGTAGAGCTGGATGAACACAGCAGGACAAGCAGCATTATAGGAGCAGGAAAGCTTGACGTTTCGGGCCTAGATCATCCAGCTCTACACCTTGTTATATAGGGTAAACTATTTTGGATTGAGGTGAGGAACAATGTCTTCACCCAGAGAGTGGTGAGTCTGTAAAATTCTCTGCTACAGGAAGTGGTGGACGTCAAACAATTGAATGTTTGCAAGGGGGAGTTATATATAATTCTTCGTGGTAAAGGTATTGGGGAGAAAACAGGAACAGGGGACTAAATTGGATGATCAACTGTAATTGTAATGACTGGTTGAGCAGGGCTTGAAGGGCTGAATGGCCCCCTCCTGCTCTGATTTTCTATGTTTCTCAATAGTGCACAGTAATTGTGATAATTTTCTTTTCAGGGCTACATTCATAATTAATTATCTCAATAGAATCCCTACATTGCGGAAGCAGCCAATACTAACCCTCCAAACAGCAGCTCATCCAGACCCACTCTATCCCTATAATCCACAGTTCCGACAGCGAATCTACCTAACCTGCACATTGTTGGAGTGTGGGAGGAAACCAGAGCATCCGGAGGAAACCCAAGTAGACACAGGAAGAGCATTCAAATTCCACACAGACAGTCACCTGAGGGTGGAATTGAACCCAAGTCCCTAGCGCTGTGAGGTAGCAGTGCTAACCACTGTGTTGCCCTATTTGACTAGCTGTTAACTTAATAATTTAATGTGTCGGTGGGAAGCACATACTTCCCCATTACCGATGGACAGACTGGCCTGACAGCGCCATGTTTACCAAAGCTGGGTGTGGGCAGAGGGACAACTGTCCACCAAAAAGTTATTGGTCAACAATTGAGATATTTTAAGGGCAATTTATACTCCTCTTAAATCCCACACAGCTGCAGAAACAATACCAGATAAAGTGAAACAGGAGTGGGTGGGAGGAATCACACTGAATGGAGGAAACCCAGCAGCAATTCTCACCATTAGGACCATGGGCAAATGTGGCAGCCTTGATTATCTCTCTCCCTTTCTCTCTCTCTCTGTCTCTCTCTCTAGCTATTTATCTGTTTGTCTCTCTGTTTCCTTCTCTTTCTGTCCACCTCCCCCGCTTTCTCTTTATCTCTCTGCTTCTCTCTGTGTCTCCCTCTCTTTGTCTGTTTCATAGAACATAGAACATAGAACAATACAACGCAGAACAGGCCCTTCAGCCCTCGATGTTGCACCGACCTGTGAACTAATCTAAACCCATCCCCCTACACTATCCCATCATCACCCATATGCTTATCCAAGGACTGTTTAAATGCCCCTATTTAAATGTTTCAGTTTGTATCTGTCTCTCTCTCTCTGCCTGTTTATTTGTGTGTCTCTCTCTCTCTGTCTCTCTCTCTCTCTGTCTCTGTCTCTCTCTCTCTGTCTCTGTGTCTCTCTCTCGCTGTGTCTCTCTCTCTGCCTGCCTCTCACTCTCTCTCTTTGTCTCTCTCTCTCTGTCTGTCTCTCTCTCTCTTTCTCTCTCTCTCTTTCTCTCTCTGTCTCTCTCTCTCTGATTGTGTCAAAAACAGCAAGTGTTGGAGATCACAGCAGCTCAGATATGTTTCTTTCTCTCCCTCACTTTTTTGCCCTTGCCCTCTCTCTCTTTCTCTCTCTCTCTCTCACACTGTTTCCCAATTTCTCTCTCTTTCTCACTGTTTCCCTACCTCTCTCTCTCTCACACTGTTTCCCTATCTCTCGCTCTCTCTCTCTCACTGTTTCCCTATCTCTCTCTCTGTCACACACAC
>JAHRHZ010000029.1:36174417-36203210 GCA_024137785.1 Ginglymostoma cirratum | reverse complement strand
CTCTCTGTCACACACACACTGTTTCCCTATCTCTCTCTCTCACACACACTGTTTTCCTATCTCTCTCTCTCAATCTCACTGTTTCCCTATCTCTCTCTCACACACACACTGTTTCCCTATCTCTCTCTCTCTCACACTGTTTCCCTGTCTCTCTCTCTCACTGTTTCCCTAGCTCTCTGTCTCTCACTGCAGGTATCAGCTGCTTCCACCTCAGGTGGGAATGGATGGAAGTCTCTAAACTCCTGCTCCTACGATGCTGCTTGGCCTGCTGTGTTCATCCAGCTCTACACCTTGTTGTCTCGGATTCTCCAGCATCTGCAGTTCCTCTTATCTCTAAACTCACGGGCCCTCTTACTGTCCCTAATTACACAGTGAGGGTGTTCTCTGGCTGCTATTTGGCCAATCCAGCAGAAATCAATGGTTCCTGCTCTCGACACGGCCTGGGGTTGGGACTTGCATTTGAGTTTGATGACAGAGTCCCAAACGCCATCAGCAAACCTCACACCATGCATTGGTTCTGTCTGCTGTATCTACCAATTAGCCGGCTCAGCTTCGAGCTGTGATGTATCACACTTGCATTCTGCAGTTTTACTGAGTACTGACAGCAGACAGTTGTTGAGAGACAAGTGAGAGTGTCGTGAAAGACAGCCTGAAGACATAACACTACACTCTTTAAACTGAGATGAAAATACTCAACAACCATGAGGCTTGCCTGAGTGATCAAGCTCATTCTTCAGTAATCCATGCTTCAGATTTCCAATACTTAACCAATGAGATCCACACCATCATATTTCAGTAAATGATTGTGCCACTATTTATTATACGACACTATGTGTAAATAATAAACAGTCTGTGTTATTTCAGTCAATAGCTGGAAAGATTATTATTTTCTGAAATTCTGCAAAAGGAATCATTCACATTCCACTCATTGTTCATTTCTGTTAATCTCATCACATTGCTTCTGTTCAATTATTCCCTGGTCTATAACATGCCTTGATCACTTTCAAAATCTGACGCATTTCAGAATCTGAGATAACAAGCATGAGGCTGGATGAACACAGCAGGTCAAGCAGCATCATAGGAGCAGGAAAACTTCCTACTTATAAACGGTTGTAAACATGATCTGTTTCCAGTGATTAATTTGAAAAATAGAGTTTGAAAGCATGAATATAAATTAAACATTGAGCACTGCCTGGTCTACAAGACCCTGAAAATAATCAAAATTATAATATTCTGATGTAGAAATCTCAAAATAACGTTCTCACCCATGTCAACTCAATGCTTTTTGCTGAAAACTTTCACCATGTTCATATCCCAGATTCAATGTAATTATCTTCCATCTAAGATGACCTCCGTTCTGATGTTAAAAATTGGGCTATACATCATTGCATAATAACATGTCATATTTCAGAAGCTCATCAATTGTAATTAATCCCAATCTGAAGTGTGTTGATGCAGAAAGTTTGGTTTACAATGAGTAACAGTACGTGGAATATCACACTAAACTATGTTCAGTTCTACTGTGGATTTATAGGTGGCCCAAGTGAGAGTCGAGACCAGGGTGGATATTAGATATTACACCTGCCAGGCGTGGTTTGGCCAAAGCAGTAAATGTAACATAGATTAGGTCACCATCTTATCACCATCCCTGAGCTCTGAACTTTAATATGGGCGCGGGGGGAGGGTGGTGGGGGGGAAGGTGGTAGTTTGGTGGATGGGGGGAGTGGGGGGAGGGTGGGGGCGGTGGAGGGTGGTGGGCTGGGGTTTGCGGAGTTGGGGGGGATATGGGTGATGCCCTAGAGTCAGTTGACCTTGTTTATTCTGGGATATCAGTGTCATTGGCTGGACCAGCATTTCTTACCCACCCCTAATTACCACTGAATTGAGTGGCCTGACTTGGCCTTTTCAGTGACCAGTTAAATATTTCTCTGGGTTTTTGTTTGATATAGAAACTAGACCAGGTAAGGAGGGCCAATTTCCTACCCTTAGGGACATCACTGAGATTTTTTTTAACAATTGATGATTGTTTCAAGGTTGACATCATTGAGATTAATTTTACAACTCAACTTCATTGATTGAATTAAAATTGCATCAGTTACTATAATGAAATTGGAACCCATGTCCCAGTGCATTATTCAAACCCAGAATGGAAGCAGCATTAATACTTGTAAATGATGTATACTGATCTGATTTGTTTGAAATACTTTAGAGGAGTGTTTCAGAATGATTGGTACATTCATTTCCAAGTCTTACTGTTTTCTTACTGATTTTACTCTCTGGGTGATGATCCCAGTTACAGTCCCATAACCTACCATCTCCCCACCCATTGTAAAATGCAATAAGGCCTTTATATTCTCCTGTCTATGCCTTAAGGTTTTTTTGTGCAGCTAAGTAGGACTAGGTTTCCTGATTTTTAAAAAGTGCTTAAAACAGGGGGAAGGAGAGGCAACCATTTTTGGAAGAATTGCTTTTGACTATAGGGGTCACACTTCCAAAACGACTCTGCATCCCCAGCCCCCAAGAAGATTATAACTTTCCTTCCCTCCAATCGGTATGCAGTTTAAAAAAACAGCTCCAACACTCCTTCCCTACGAGGTCAGACAAAGCATCCAGATGTTCCTTCCTCTGGGATCTGTGGGCCTTCTGTGTCAACTTGCCTGTGATTCCTGGAGCACACATGATCGAGATCTGGGACAGTTCGGTCTGGTCGAGCTGCTGGCCAATCAGATTGCCGAGTTGCTCCAGAAAGTGGGTCTCCCTGGTATTGAGGGGCAGAATTTCCATCACAGTTCAGTTTGCCCCTCTGTGGTCCTTTCTAGCTGTGGGGGAAGTCTTGATATTAGTTTGTTAGTGCGGCACTGACGATCCTACTGGGATGCTGGTTCAAAGCTTCCAATTCTATGTACAAGGGTCATCAGTTCTGTGCAGAATACATAATAGGTAAATGGGACAAAGTGGATAAATGGGACATAGTGGGTAACTGGGCATGCAAGAGCAATCTCTTGGCATGGGATGTATATGTGACCATGGTGGATAGGTAGAAAGGCATAGCTTGGAAAGCAGGGGATCTAATAAGGCCTTTTAACCCAATATTCCCTCATCCAGATGACTGTTCATGACTCTGGGCTTGAGTGAACCACAAGTTCTTTAGTGTTTTAGTTTTCTCTCTCACACTCAAGGTATCATTCTCCAAGTGATGGGGTGGCAGGTCTGCTAATGTATGAAAAGTTGCAATAGCAAGTCACCTTAGACAAGTCAAGAACAAAACAAAATATAACCAGGAGATTAGAATCTCCTCAGCTCAGGGGACTGACTCTGAGCAGACTGGCCACAGCCAGCGTATTGTGAACGTATAAATAAAGGCTGACTTGGCGACAGGATACTGGCCTCTGTATAGTTATTTAAGCATACCTTTCAGTTGCATTTGATCTCCCGCAATGCATTGCCTCACTTTAATGAATTATAGTAAAGAACAAAGAACAATGCTGCACAGGAACAGGCCAAGGAAAAGGAAAGACAAAAGGAATTTCCAGGAGATTGGAATCTCCCCAGTTCAGCGCACGGACTCCGAGCTGACTGGCCACTGCCAGTGTATTGTGCACAAGTAAATAGAGGGTGACTTGGTGACAGGATACCAGCCTCTGTGCAGTTATTTCAAAAACGACCCTGTCAAGCACATTTGGATGATGTATCATAATCAATGTGCTTTACAAATGTAAGTGGTTAATCCTGACTTGTCCCTGTGACCTTTCTCACACATGCTTGTGGGACAGCATTAATCAGTTGTACTAGGCTCTGGTTTGCAGATTAATATCTTGATTCAGAGAGAAGGAAAACTAAAAGTTAAATATTATATTTAGGGGGATGGAAAGGAAATGAGGACATTTCTAGAATATGAATTAAAACTGTAGCCGATATTTTCTACAATTCTTTCAGGGTTCACTATATATGATTGGAAGCATCAAAAACACAATATTGGTCTTTTCTTCTGTTCCTGTTGAAAATGTAAAAGAAAATTATAGTTGACTCCCGAGATTTGTTTTAAAATTGAACAGCCACAGAGTTAGTATTTCAATTTATCTTCCTGCTTTTTTGTCACTAACTGTCTGCCCAAGGTATGTTTTGATTTAAAGTAGCAAAGGTTCTATTAGTACAAGAACAGGCTTGGAGCCTTAGGACTTTATAATCAAAAAGTCTCACTCACAGCAAATGTGTTTAGCCCATGGTAACACTGATAAGTGCAGTTTAGCTGGAAGCTAAATAATATCAAAGACGAGTGGTTCAGGGAAGGTCTTGGGATTAATTTGGGATATAATAATTACATCAGAAGGTTAATACCACTGTGCTCTTTACTTCTTTTGTTTTAATCTCTTCTAATACATTCCCATATGTTGGAATGGTATTTTATCGATAATGCTCTAAGAACAGGAGAGAGGGAAAGGCTGATGGAATCAGAGTGCATTTTACATTCATGGAGTCATAGATTTCTGCAGAATGGAAATAGGCCCAACTTGTACGTGCTGGCCATCAAAAATCTATCTGCTCTCACCCCATTTCCCAGCATTTAGCCCATAGACTCACAAACTGTGGGGTTTCAAATGATCATCTGAATATTTTTAAATATTGAATAGTTCCTCCCTGTGGCATCCTTTGACGAGTAAAAAGGAAATTGTGTTTAGCTCAATTGATTGGAGCTCCTTAAAGAAGTAAGACATCTGTGAAAAAGGGGTATTGATGGATACATTGTTCTTATATTCCAGAAAGCATTTGATAAGATACCACATCAAAGATTATTATGGAAAATAAAAGTTCATAGTGTAAGGGATAACATGCTGTCATAGATAGAAAATTCGCTGACTAACAGGAAATAGAACATTGGCATAAATTGTTCATTTTCTGTTTAGCAAGATACCTGGAATGGTGCTCACAGGGATCTTAGCTGGGACTTCATCTTTTAAAAATTCTAAAAGTGACAGGAATGAAGGGATACAAGGAACAGGTTGCTAAATTTATGAATGATGCAAAGATAAGTTGGAAAGTAATCAGACAAAGATGTTACACAGGGATGCAGGTAAATTAAGTGAGTTGGCAGAGATTGGACATACAAAGTGGAGAAATGCAAAATTGTCTAATTTGGGAGAAATATATTTGTTTTAAATTATTAAAATAATGAGAAATTGCAGAGCTCTGAGATGCAAAGTGACCTGGGTGCCCTAATGCATGAATCACAGAAGGTTAGCATGCAGGTACAACAAACGATCAGGAAAGCTAATAAAGTATTATTGTAGATTGTGAGGAGAACTGAATGCAAGAGTAAGGAGCTAATAGTTCAGGTGCATTGGTCAGACTGCATCTGGAGTACAGTGCACAGTATCAGTCTCTTAATTTAAAGAAATGTGTAAATATGTTTGAAGCAGTTCAGCGAAGGTTTACCAGAATAAAACCTTGAATGTGTGATTTTTTTTTGTAGAAAGGTTGGACAGACTGTTTTTGTACCAGTTGGAGTTCAGAGCTGTAAGAGGTGACTTGATTGAACATAGAACTGTACAGCTCAGGAATAGGACCCATGGTCTACCGTGCCCATATTGACGACAATGCCATTCTAAACTAATTCCACGTCCCTGCATATGGTCCATATCCATCTATTCCCTGCCTGTTCATGTGTCTGTCTAAATATCTCTTAAACATTGCTATTGTATCTGTTTTAACCATCTCCTCTGGCAGCATGTCCCAGGTGCTTACCACCGTCTGCATAAAAAACATGTCTCACACATCTCCTTTAACTTTCCCCATCTCACTTTAAGTCCATGCCTCCTAGTATTTGATATTTCCGCCCTAGGAAAAAGACTCTGACTATCCATCCTATGGATGGCTCCTATAATTTTATAGATTTCTATCAGGTCGTCCTTAGCCACCATCTCTCTAGCGAAAACAGTAGGGGTTTTTCCAACCACTCCTTATATCTAATACACTTCAATGCAGAAAACATCCTAGTAAACCTCTTTTGCACCCTCTCCAAAGACTCCCTATTCTTCGTATAATGTGGTGTCAAGAACTGCACACAATACTCCAAATGTGGCCTGAGTAAAACCTTATCCAGCTGCAAACCGACTTGCCAATTTTTATACTCAATGCCCCGACAGATGAAGGCAAGCACCACACTTTCTTTACCGCCTTTTCCACTTGTGTTGTCACTTTCGGGATCTATGAACTTACACCACAAGATCTTTCTGTATATCGATGCTCATTAGGGGCCGATAGTTTACTCCATACTTTCCTCTTGCATTTGACCTTTCAAAACGCATCATCTCACACTTGCCCAGATTAAACTCCATCTGCCATTTCTCCACCCAACTTTCCAACTGATCTATATCCCGCTGTATCATTTGACAACCTTCCTCACTATTCAACACTTTCTGTCTTGTCTGCAAACTTACAAATCCGACCACCTACATTTTCAACCAAATTATAAATAGCAGAGGTCCCAGCGCTGATCCCTCTGGAACATCACTGATCACAGACCTCCAGTCAGAAAAGCTCCTCTCCATACCTACCCTGTCTTCTATGACCACGCCATTTTATTTTCAACTTATCAACTCACCCTGGATCCCATGTGACTTAATCTTCTGGACCAGCCTACTATAAGGGTCCTTGTCAAATGCTTTAGTATTCAGTCCATGTAGACAACATCCACTGCCCTGTCCTCATCAATTATCTTCATCACTTCCTCAAAAAAGTCAATAAAATTTGTGTGACAAGACCTTCCCCACACAAAGCCATGCTAGCTATTCCTAATAGGTTCATTGTTTTTCAAATGTGAATAAGTTTTGTCTCTCAGAATCTTCTCCAATAATTTCTCTATCACTGATATAAGGCTCGCCAGCCTATCATTTCCTAGATTATCCCTCTTGCCTTTCTTAAATGTAGGGATGATGTTGGCTATTCTCCAGTTTTCTAGGATTTTGCCCGTGGCTAAAGAGGAAACATAGATCTCTGTCAAGGCCCAACAATCCCCTCCCTTGCGTCTCATAGTATCCTGAGATATATCCCATTTGGGTCTGGGGACTTATCTACCTTCAAGACACCCAACAACTATTCCTTCATAACAAGAAATCAAAGAACTGTAGATGCTGAAAATCAGAAACAAAATCAGAAATTGCTGGAAAATCTCAGAAGGTCTGGGAGCATCAGTGGAGGAAAATCAGAGTTAAAGTTTTTGTTTGAATGACCCTTCTTTAGAAGAAAGATCTGTTCTGAAGAAGGGTAATTGGACTAAAATGTTACCCTAGCTTTCTTTCCACAAATGCTGCCAAACCTGCTGAGACTTTTTCAGCAATTTCTGATTTTACCCCTTCGTAATATTGACATGCCCTAGAATATCAACATACTCGTTCCTAAACTTAGCATCATCCACGTCCTTCTCCTTGGTGAACACTGATGCAAATTATTTATTAAAGACCTCATGCACTTCCTGTGGCTCGATGTATAAATATTTTCATTGTCCTTGAGTGGACCTACCTTTTCCTTAGCTACCCTCTTGCTACTAATATATGTACAAAATGCCTTGAGATTCTCCTTCATCCTACTGGCCAAGGTCATTTCATAACTGCTTTTATTCTTCCTAATTCCTTGTTTAAGTTCTTTCTTGTACGTTCCTCAAGAGCCTTGTCTGATTTCAGTTTCCTAAACCTTGCATATGCTTCCTTTTTTCTTTTTGATTAAACTTCCAATATCTCCTCGCATCCAGGGTTCTTAAATCCTGCCATCCTTATCTTTCATCCTGACAGGAACGTACTGGACCTGAACTCTGATCAACTGGTCTTTAAAAGATTCCCACATGATAGATGTGATTTGCCTTAAAAGTGCACCTTAATCTAATTTCTCCAGTTCCTGCCTAATACTGTTGAAATTTGCCTTACCCCAATTTAACACTTTCACCAAAGGCCCAGTCTTATCTTTATCCATAACTATCATGAAACTTACAGAATAGTGATTTCCGTTCCCAAAATGCTCCCCCACTGAAACTTCCATCACCTGGTCAGACTCAATTCCCCAGTACAAGATCTAGTACCACCCCTTCCCAGTTGAACTGCCTACATATTGTTTCAAGAAACTTCCCTGGATGCACCAAACAAACTCCGCCCTAGCTAAGGCCCTGGCACTATTTATTTATTTATGCTTCAATATTAGGGAAATTAAAATCACCCACTGCAACAACCCTGTTGTTTTTACATCTTTCCACGATCTACTTATATATCTGTTCCTCTATTTCCTGCTATCTATTGGGAAGTCTATACGTAACCCCATCAGGGTGATTACACCTTTCTTATTCCTGAGTTCTATCTATATTGCCTCACTAGATGACCCCTCCAAGAGGTCCTCTCTTAATACAGCTGTGAATATCCTTAATCAGCAATGCAACCCCTCCACACTTTTTACACCCCTACCTGTCTTGTGTGAAACATCAAAACCCTGAAACGCTGAGTTCCCAGGCCCATCCTACTCTCAGCCGCGTTTCTGTAATGGTCACAACATTATGGTTCCATTTACTAATCCAGGCTCTAAACTCAACTTCTTACCTGTTATACTTCTTGCATTAAAATAAATATGCTTCAGACCGGCAGTCCAATTGTGTTCATTAACTGGGCCAGACTGTTCTTCCTGCTGACAAAGATAGAAGTTGCAGGAAAAGCTCAGCAGATCTGGCAGCGTCTGTGAAGAAAAAAAGTCAGAGTTAACGTTTCACGTCCAGTGACCCTTCCTCAGAACTGACCTGTTTTTGTTCCTTATTTACAGCATCTGCAGTTCTTTCAGTTTTTCTTCTTCCTATTAAATTCACTTGAGTTAAGCTTTACCTTCTCCTCAATCGTTCCATATGCTGACCTACTGCTCCGGCTCCCACCACACCCCGCCAACACCCATCCAACCACATCCCGCTCCCCTGCGACACTACTTTAAACATTCCTGTGTGGCACTAACAAACCTCTCTGCCAGGATATGGGTGCCCCTCCAGTTTAGGTGCAGGTCCCCCTTGCCACAGAAGACATCCCAAAGATCCACATACCTGAAGAGATAGTAGGAACTGCAGATGCTGGAGAATCTGAGATAACAAGGTGTAGAGCTGGATGAACACAGCAGGCCAAGCAGCATCAGAGGAGCAGGAAGGCTGACTTTTCGGGCTGTGTTCATCCAACTCTACACCTTGTTATCTCCACATACCTGAAGCCTTGCCTCCTACACCAGCTCTTTAACCACATATTTAACTATACTAACTTCTTATTTCTAGCCTCAAGGCACAGGAAGTAATTCCAAGATTGCAACCTTCAAGGGGGTTTTCAAATTCCTACCTAAGTCCCTAATTCCCTTTGCAGGACCTCATCTCTCTTTCCGCCTGTGTTGTTAGTACCAGATGGACCATAAGCTCTGGCTTCCCACACTAGCCCCTTCAGGATATCCTGTGCCCACTCAGAGAAATCATTGACACTGGCACCAAGGAGGCAACACAACATCCTGGAGTCTTGGTCACGCCCACAAAAGTGCCGATCTGTGCTCCTGACTGTGGAGTCCCCTGTCATTACTGCTCATCTACACTTGGACCCTCCCTGTTGTACAACCGGGTCGGTCATGGTGCCACTCACCTCGCTGCAGCTGCTGCTTTGCCCTGAGGCCATCACCTCACCAAAAAGTTTCCAAAACAAATTCCCTACCTGAGAGGGGAATAGTCCTGCAATGCCAGCCTGCCTCTCCTGGCAGTCACCTACCTATCTGGCTGAACCTTTTGGTGTGACCACATCCTGGAAACTGTTATCTATCAAACTTTCTGCCTGCTGTATGCTCCTCAATGGGTCCACCTGATGCTCCAACCGATCCCCGCACTCTGAAAGGAACTGCAAGTGAACACATTTCCTGCAGGGCATCATTGTCAGGGAGACTTCATTTCTACCTGATCTCTCACATCTCATAGGACGAGCAGACCACTCCACCGACTGCCATAACCTCTCCAGCAACTAGTGAATTAAAAATAAAGGAAAGGGCTTATCTTGCAGCATCTTAATGCTACTCACTGTCCTCAGCCAAGCCTGAGCCTCTCCAAAGCCCACATCTGTCATGTATAAAATCCTGATGGTTCTTGGCAGGGTGCAAAGGGAAAGAATGTTTCATCTTCTGAGGAAATCTTGAACTAGGTGTCACTGTTTGAAAACAGGGGTTTGGCCTTTTACAGCAGAGATAAGGATATATTTTTCTCTCTGATGGTCTTACGTCTTTGGAGTGTTTTTCCTTAAAAGTCAGTGAAAGTAAGCCTTTGAATATTTTTAAGTTGAGGTAGACAGATACTTAATAAGCAAGGAGTGAAAGGTTATCAAGAATAAGCAGGAATATGGAGTGATCAGATCAGTCATTAACCTATTGAACGGCAAAGCAGACTCCAGGAACAGAGTGGCCTGCTCCTGTTTTTGATTGATATGTTCATATTGTTATGATCCGAGCTGATGCTATTACTGAACAAGTCAAATCCTGGATTTGATAGATCATGTCTTGTGTTGGTTTTAATGAGATAATTCCTCACTGCAACGTAAGTATATAATGCTGCAGGCTTCGTTTTAACAGTATAATGAAAGTTTATTAAACAAAAGAAATTAAGATAAAACAGAATAGACCAAACTATTTCAATGCAAAGAACCTTTAAAGATTTTGAAGCACACAGCAGAAATCTAATTCTATTATTCCTGAAGCAAGTCTTTACAGATGCATAAACATCAAATGACAGTATTCTGTCTTTGTACAGTACTCACACCCGAAGAAAAAACTTTCTCTGACATCTCAAAATGTTTTATTTAATTGTGACTTAAACTCCCTGGAAAATCTGATAATCTTTTTTGGGGGGGTTTTCATACATCTGAGTTTGAATGTTCATGACTTCATGGTTTTATCCAAGCAGTTCTGGTCTAGAATATTGTTAAATTCGTTACTTTAAGGTGATCTAGTTTTATTATCTTCTCCCCTTCTTACAGCACTATTTTATTCATCCACCTTTATACAAGGACTTCCTCAGAACTGCTCCAACACTGGAAAATCAATAAAACATGTTATTTTCCCAAAGCTTTAGATGATTCCACTCATCTTAAAAATAATTCCAAAGTTTTGTAACAGAAACCTTTACGCATAATTGTTTACATGGTTGAGTCATAAACTCCTCAAGCAAATAGAAATCCATTAAATCTGAAAAATAATTCCTCAAGCTATTTTAACGGAAGTCACCATGGCTATAGAAGTATTTATAAATTAGTCAGTAACACTTCGGACAGACTGGAAAACCCATATATCACAATTTCAAATTTCAAGAAACAAAAATAAAGATATATGACATTATATATGAATGTAAATTACACAGTATACATCACATTGGCCAGAATCTAATAGGACTCTGAGTGATGTGGGCCATGAGCGACGTGGGTCGTGAGTGACGTGGGCCCTGAGTGATGTGGGCCCTGAGTGATGTGGGCCCTGAGCGACGTGGGTCCTGAGCGACGTGGGCCCTGAGTGACGTGGGCCCTGAGCGATGTGGGCCATGAGCGACGTGGGCCGTGCGCGATGTGGGCCATGAGCGACGTGGGCCATGAGCGACGTGGGCCCTGAGTGACGTAGGTCCTGAGTGATGTGGGCTGTGTGAGATTTAGGGAAACTGTTCAACAAGGGCGATCTCAGCATCGAGATTATCCCCTGGAATCTTTTACATTTTTCACAAGCATCGTGGTGAGATTCTTGCTAAGCATCACCAAGTTCCTGATTCCTGCACATTATTGCTGTTAAACACCTTGTTAAAAGCCCAGCTTGCCTTAATATTCTGTTTGTGATTGCAAGGAAACGCTTCAGGAAAACTCACTGTAGAATCTGCTGCTTGCTCCAAATGACTGCCATGTTACACATTTGGCACCAACATTTCAGGGCATGTTCGACGGGCATTGCCAACAAGCATTCCATATCAATGGGCATTGGCATTTAACATGTCCTACATTTAAGAACCCCTATGTAACTCTCACTTAGAGGACACTCTGCCCATCAATCATGTCCCTCAGGCTGCCCCAGTAACTCTCATTGTAACGCTGCAGTAAGGACACTGTGTGCTCAGGGGCATACCCCTTACTCAGGGTCTACACCAGGCTGATTCTCCACGATCCTCACTCCCTGTCACAGCGCTCACTCACTCTGAGCCTACCTTGACGCTCCGTGTCACTGCCTTGTTTTTTTGCACTTTACTACCTCAGCCAGAGATATAAGGCTCACATCACAAGGGATTCATGGTGGCCTGGCTAGATGGATAGAAAACTGGTTTGGTCATAGAAGACAGAGGGTAATGGTTGAAGGATGTTTGTCAGAATGGAGACCGGTAACTAGTGGTGTTCCACAGGGATCAGTCTCAGGCCCCTTGTTGTTTGTAGTGTATATAAAGGATCTGGAGGAAAATGTGGGTGGTCTGATAAGCAAGTTTGGTGAGGACATGAAGATTGGTGGAGTTGCTGGTAGGTGCTAATGATTGTGAAAGTATTCAACTGGGTATAGATAGATTGGCAACTTGGGCACAGAAATGGTAGATGGAGTTTAATCCAGGCAAATACGAGGTGATGGATCTTAGAGGACCAAACTTAGGTGTGAATTATATTCTAAGTGCCAGACCCCTTAGGAACATTAACATACAGACAATCTGGGAGTGCAGGTCCACAGTTCCCTGAAAGTCGCCACACAGGTAGCCAAGGTGATTAAGAAGGCAAATGGCATGCTTGCCTTCATCACCCTGGGCATGTAATACAAGAGTTGGCAACACAAGTTGCAGCTATATAAAACACTTGTTATGTCACATTTGGAGAATTATGTGCAGTTTTGGTCACCACTCCACTAGAAGGATGTGGAAGCTTTGGAGTGAGTACAGAGAAGGTTCAGCATTTTGTTGCCTGGTTTCCAGGACATTGACTATGAGGAAACGTTAAAAAGACCAGGATTGTTTTCACTGGTGGCCGAGAGGAGACCTGATAGAGGTCTACAAAATAATGAGAAGCATAGATAGGTGGATAGTGAGAGGCTTTTTCCCAGGACTGAAGATTCAATTACAAGGGGACACAGGCTCAAGGTCAGAGGTGGAAAGTTTAATGGAGATGTGTGAGGGAAGTTTTTCACACAGAGTCTCGTAGCAGCCTGGAATGTATTACCAGAAGAGATGGTGAAAGCGGGAACATTGAAGACATTTAATAGGCACCTAGATGGATACATGAATAAGGAGGGAATAGAGGGATATGAAATCGAGAAATGGCAGGTTTGTTTTTAAATTAATTAGGGCATGATGGTCGGCACCAGCAGGTAGTGTGGACTGTGCTCCGTGATGTACAGACAAGGCCGTCACTTTCATTGCTTCCTACCCCAACCCATCCCAATCATGTCATGGCTGCAGAACCCTCTTTCTTATTTAAAAGTTCAAAAAGTTGAAAGGAGGGTGCATTCATCTTCTATTTCTCTTTTTTTCTGAAAAGACACAAGTTAATTCCTATGACCTCAACTTTTCTCTCAATCTCAGTGAAACTAAAGAACTGATCATTAACTTCAGAAAGAAGGGAGGACAACACACCCCCATCTGCATCACAGAACTAAGGTTGAGATGGTGGAAAGCGTCAAGTTCTTAGGATTGGCGATAACCAACGACTTTTCCTGGACTTCCCACGTAGATGTGACAGTCAAGAAGGCACAACAACGCCTCTCCTTCCTCAGGCAGCTCAGGAAATTTGGGCATGTCCATAAGGTCCCTCACCACCTTCTCCAGAGTCACCAAGGCAAACTGTTCAGGTGCATAATGGCCTGGTATGGCAACTACTCTGCCCAGGACCATAAGAAACTATGGAAGGTGGTGTGCACAGCCCAGGCCATCACAGAAAGCAACCTTCCATCCATGGAACAAAAACGAAGCTGCTGGAAGAACTCAACGGGTCTGGCAGCATCTGTGAAGGAAAACACAGAGATACCTTTTCGGGCCCAGTGACCCTTCCTCAGAACTTCCATCCATGGATTCCATTTACATGGCTCGTTGCCACGGTAAGGCTGCAAGCATCATTAAAGACTCACCCTACCCTGGTAAAGCTTTCCTACAACCACTTCTGTCAGACAGAACACACAGAATCCTGAACGCACACACAAGCAGTTTCAGGAACAGCTTCTTTCCAGCTGTTATTAACTGATGAATGGACTCTCTAACTTCAAATAACGCTGATCTTGCTAATGTTGACCTTGCCTAGCACATGCTCTGTGTGACATAACCTGTATGCTTCTGTCTAAGACTTCTTTTCATCCAATACTTGTTTGCTATGATCTGCCTGTACCGCTCATAAACCAAGCTTTTCACTGTATCCAAGACACATGGCAATAAATCAAATCAAATCACCTGTTGAAACATAGAAACTGGGGGTAGGAGTAGGCTATTGGGCCCTTTGAGCCTGCAATGTCATCCAGTGTGATCATGGCTGATCATCCAACTCAAAACCTTGTTCCTGCTTTCTCCCCAAACCCTTTGACCCTTTTAGCTCTAAAAACTATCTCCCTCCTCCTTGAAAACATTCAATGTTTTGGCCTCAATCACTTCCCATGGCAGAGAATGCCACAGGGTCAACGTTTTCTGGGTGAAGGTATTACTCCCCATCTCAGTCTCCTATAGGACCCCTTGTTGGCCTTCCAGATTTGAGTGCCACACAGCTTCCTTAATTGGACTCTTCTAGTTACTAATTGGTCAGTTTGGGAAACACACAGACAGGTGCCTGTTCCTACACAGTGAAAGTGTCCTTATTCCCATGTGACCCAATATTGAGGTCCTGTCCTGAAACCCAAGAGCCTGCCTTAGGTCTTCACAGCACTTGTGCAGTGTTGGCCCGTCTGGGTTTTTTACACCCTGCAGTTAATTGGAGTCTCCTTAGTTTTCACTTCTAACCAGAGAGCTATCCATGCACACAGAGAGTTGATTCTCCTGCGGACTCTTTCCTTGGACTAGAATGAACTTGGCAGGGTGAAATAATATTTGGCAGGGTCATGTTGGATCAGGAAGTAAAGCATTTTGAGACAACTTTGAAGATGTGAATCTAAAGTTGAATTTCAAATGTTTGGCAATACAAAATCATTGAAATTATAAATCAGCTTTGTCTCCTTTTGTAATGATTCAATTTCTCAGTGTTTCACTTAACATTCCAATTTGTTCGATAAGTTGCATATGCTTGCAGCTTTCAGGGTATCAGGAATTGTTTGTTGCTTCGGACTTACGGTTTCTGAATGAAAATTCTCTTTGCACAATGTCGAAGATGGTTCACCTTTTCGGTCCAAGTAGCAGTAGACAAGAGCACTTGCCTTTTAGACCATTCATACAATGCAAAAAGAAAACTCACGATCAGAACTACAACTCTTCCTGCAGTCCTAATTTCAATTTCTCCCAATATTGACATCTACTAAAGAAACTTTATTGCACATTGTTATATCAATATTTACTAACATCGTCTAGAAAGAAATTACTGCAAAAACTCATAGCAAACCATCAGAAATGAACATTACCAGCCACAAAAAATCCATTTTACACGAGTCTGTGTACATTGAATAATGTGCGGTATTCTGCCTTTTACAGATCTCTTCAAAGTGATTAAAAATGAGTCTAGTTCTATCAGAAATATATGTGTTTTTCAGAAAAAAATTAAAAGGCTCTGGGTGTAGATTAGACTGAGGAGCAATTACTTGGAATAAGGTTATCTTAAGGACATCGCAATCATTATTTTGCAAAACATTTGTTCAACTTAATTTGTAGGTGGCTGTGATAAGACCATAAAACAACAAGGTACAGGAGAAGAATTAGACCATTTGGCCCATCGAATCTGCTCCACCAGTCAATCATTGCTGATATGTTTCTCAACCCCATTCACCGCCCTTCTCCCTGTAATCTTTATTTCCATTACTAATCAAGAACATATCTATTTCTGCTTTAAAGGCACTTGGTGAGTTTGCCTCCACAGCCTTCTGTGGCAATGAGTTTCACAGATTCACCACCCACTGGCTGAAGAGATTCCTCTGCATCTCAGTTGTAAAGGATCATTCTCTCATTCTGAGGCTGTGCCCCCAGGTCCCAGTCTTTTGAGATTTAACATTTTGGGATATCATTGCTATTTAATAATTCTGGGCACAATGACGGTCTGGTTGATATTTTTAGACATGCCATTGCTAAAATTGATATCAGATATTCTCTCAATGTGTCTCAATTGATAAAAGAGAGAAAAAAAAGCAACAAGAAGGAACCCTCGAGCTTAAAAACATTCAATTATGAGCGGACTCTGTCATTTCTAACACAGTTTTGGTGGTTGAGAAAATAATTTTGTTGAAAACCCTCACACTGCCGCCTCAACGACAGAATTTATCAAATATTCTTTAGACTTTAGACATACATTTTGGATTTGATCAATAACAAGTTGATGTTAGAGTCTTAGAGTCATAGAGATCTACAGCAAAGATCCTTTGACCCACCGAGACTGTATGTCAAAAATAAGTACCTAACAATTCTAATCCCATTTTCTAGCAGCTGGCATCAGAAGTGCACGTCTAAATACTTCTTAACTGTTAAGAGTGTTTCTGCCCCTTTACACAGGTTTTGTACAGTTTTTCAGCATGACCTCTCTGCTGTTGAACTCAATGCTTCAGTTAATAAAGGAAAGTATCCTATCTGCCTTTTAACCACTTTGTCCACCTGTCTGCCACCTTTAGAGACCAGTGGACATTCACACCAAAACCCTTCAGATCCTCCGTTCTTCCCAAGGTCCTACTGTTCATCATATTATTCTCTTGCCTTGGTTGTTCTTCCCCAAGTGCATTACCTCATATTTATCTAGATTGAATTACATTTGCTACTAATCAGCCCATCTGACCAGCTGGTCTATATCGTCCTGTAATCTAAGGCTACCATCTTCACTATTTACCACCCCACCAATTTTCATATCATCCATGAACTTACAGATAAAACCTTTTACTTCCACCACTTGCACAGCTTCATTCCCTAAAACTAAATCCGGGACCGTACCCTCTCTCTCATAGGGCTTCCTATGTATTGGCTGAAAAAACTCTCCTGGGTACATTTTAAGAATTCCATTCCTTCTTAACCTTTCACACAATGGCTACCCCAGTTAATGTTGGGGAAGTTGAAACCTCACACTATCACTCTCCTATTATTTCCACACTTCTCTGAAATTTGCCTACATACCTGCTCTTCTATTTCCCTCAGACTGCAAGGGAGTCTTTAATAGATTCCCAGCAACGTGATTGCTCCTTTCTGCATTTTAAGATCTACCTATACAGCTTCATTTGAGGAGCCTTCTAAGATGTCATTCCTCCTTGCTGCTGTAATTTATCCTTTGATCAAATTTGCAACAGCCCCTCTTCTTTTACATCCTTCCCTGTCTCACCTGAAGACTCTATGTTGACAGAGACATATCAGGTTTTGTTCACAGAATCACTGAACTGTTACAGCACAGAAGGAGTTCATTCATCCCATTATCTCTGCACCAACTCTTCAGTTAAACATCATTTCCCAGTGGCAGTCTCCTGCCAGTTCCCCATATTCCTGCACATCATTTCAATCCAAATAATCATCCAATGCTCCTTTTGAACCTGCTTTCACCACATTTCCAGGCAGTGCATTCCAGACCCTAACTACTCACTGCGGAAAAGATTTTGTTTTCTGATTTTGCATGTACTTCTTTTGTATATCACTTTAAACCAATGTCATCACATTTTTGCTTCTTTTACATGTGGTAACAGCTTCTCACTATCTAGTCTATCCAAATCTCATGCTTTTGAAAACCTCTCTCAGATCTCCTCTTAGTCTTCTCCTCTCCAAAGAGAACAGTTCCAACTTCTTCAATCTAACCTCAATGTGAAGCTTCTCATTCCTGGAACCATTCTTGTAAATTTCATTTACATTGTCTCCAATGCATTCGCCCACAACTGTATCATATACTCCAGCTAAGCTTTAACAAATGTATTATGTAATGTGAATGTCATCTCCCTGTTTTTGCACTGTATGTCCCTCTTAAAAAAGCTGAGGACACTGTATGCTTTGTTACCTGTTCTCTCCACCTGTCTTGTCACTTTCAATAATTTATGCTCATGTACACCTGGGTCCCTGTCTCCTGCACCCCCTTTAGAATTGTACCTCTATTTTATGTTGTCTTTCAATCTTCATCTGGCCAAAATGCTGTCACCTAGTACTTCTCTGCATTGAAGATTATCTGCCACCCAGTGCCTTGTTGTCTCAGTTATTTAGTTGGTGCTATGCTACAGAATATCCCTGTGGTAA
Organism: Ginglymostoma cirratum; assembly: GCA_024137785.1. Classification (NCBI taxonomy): domain Eukaryota; kingdom Metazoa; phylum Chordata; class Chondrichthyes; order Orectolobiformes; family Ginglymostomatidae; genus Ginglymostoma; species Ginglymostoma cirratum. Next base: position 36,184,852 of record JAHRHZ010000029.1, on the reverse strand, counting down.
TTCAGTCACACTGAATCACTAACATATGCTGAGAGGTAGCTTACTATCTATAACCAGTCATTGCTCCAAATGAAAGGAGGAAAGTGTGGAGGAAAACATTGTGCAAGTTGTTCATTTTTATCAGTTGAAAAGTCAAATACATCAGAGGCTGAACGTTAATGGTGGAAATACCAGCAAATCAGACAGTATCTGTGAAGAGAGGAATACACTTAAGCTTTTAGGCCAGTGACTTTTTAATGATGTTTTAATGTTTTGCTTAGTCTCACTTTTTAGTGGCCAGCTTTGGCAGCTGATCACATTGCAACATCTCGGTCAGAGTCAGTAAAGAGAGCAAGGACATAAAGAAATGGAAAAGAAGGTTTCAAATCATGAGAAAATTGCATCTTTGTGGAATTCAGACTTACAGTGGGAAGAAGCTACCCCTAACTGAGACACAATCCTCTTCGGGTTGCTTAGGAATTTCCGATCATTGTAACGCAGAACATCAGAAAGATTCAGTTTCTTCCAAAAAACAGCAAGGAGTGCAGGTACTAGGTTGTTAAAACAGAGATGGATGGGAAATTGTAACTATCATCACTCTCATGTAAGCAGGACATAATCAGATTATTGCCCTTTCAACCTTTTACAACCCAATGTAACTCACAGGAGCTTCCCAAAGGAAGATCCAACAGTGAGAAGTAAGACATTAATCAAAAAGATAGGTTTTTACGAACATGTTCAAAGTGGAAAGTGAGATTTAGAGAAGCAGGAGGGTTTACGGAGGGAATTCCAGAGCTCGCTGCCCAACCAGGTAAAGGCTTGGCCAGAAATGACCAAGAGGCCAGAATTAGAGGTATCACAGAGAACTTTGGAGGATTGTGGGGCTAAAGAAGGTTAAACAGGTAGCAGGGGAAGAGGCTGTGGAGAAATTAGCAAATAAGGATGTGAATTTTAAAGTTGGGACATTGTTTAACCAGGGGCCAGTGTGAGTCAACGGCTTGGGAGTGAGAGGTGAATGAGACTTGGTGTGAATCAGGAAGGGGGTGACATGGAATTGGGATGCCCTCAACATTCAGATAGATAGAAGGGAAACTAGTTTGAAAGCTAATGAAATATTTCAGTTCAGAAATAACATAGGCATACATAAGGGTTTCAGCTGCTGATAGGCTGAGGCAAGGTAAAGGCTGGTAATGTTACAGAGGTGCAAATTAACAATGGTGTGATTCCAAAGGTTGAATATGGCATCAATATTCTGAACAGTGTGGTTTACTTTCACATTAATAACTTGGAGGAAGGAAGTGAATGTACTGTTGTCAAATGTGTAGGTGACACTATAATAGTTGGAACAGAAGGTTGTGGGAGGGACACAAACAGTTCACAGGGAGATAGTGATAGGTTCAGTAAGTGGGTGAAATGTTGGCAAATGGGAAGTTGTTCATCTTGGAAGGGAGAACAAAAGAACAATACTATTTAAAAGGAGAAAAACCTCAGAAAGTGGCAATACAAAGAGAGTTGGGGGTACTTGAGTACAAATCACAAAAAGCTAACTTACAGGTGCAACAGATCATCACGAAGGTTAATGGAATGTTAGCCCTTAATTCAAGTGGGGGTTGGAGTATAAGAAAGGGAAATCTTATTGAAAACATATAATGTGGTGTTGAGACTACGTCTAAAGTACTGTGAGCAGTTTTGGCCCCTTATTTAAGGAAAAATATTATATCATCAGAGTCAGTTCAAAGAAGGTTCACAAAAATGATCCCTAATATGGACCGATTGTCTTATGACCAAAGATTAAAAGAGGCTGGAGCACTACTGACTGGAATTTAGAGAAATTGAGACATGATCTCATTAAAAGGTATGACTCTTAAGGGGCTTGACAGGGTAAATGCCGAGAGGCTTCCCCTCCTGGGACAATCTAGGACCAGTGGGCATGGTCTCAGAATAAAGGGGTGCCAATTAAGGATTGAGATGAGGAGGAATTTCTTCTCTCAGAGGGTTGTGAGTCTTTGGAACTCCTTGCCCCAGAGAATAATGGAGGCAGAAGACTTGTGTGTATTTTCGACTGAGATAGATAACATTGATTATGTTGAATGGAGGAGCAGCCTTGATGGGCTGAATGGCCTCCTCCTGTTCCTATTTCCGGTTGTCTTCTAGTCTTATAGAGGTGGAGATCCTGTTCAGCATGATGCCCTTCAGCACATTTCAAATGACCTTTCCTTCTTTCTTTCCTTGTCCCATTACCATGGAGTTACTGCATTTAGTTTGAATAATTGAACTAAGAGATTAGTTTCTCAGAAAATTTGTTCACTTACAAGAAGATGACCACCGAAAGTCAAAGCTTCACATGGAAGGAAATAGAGTGACAATAGATTTAGCATGGACCATGGATAACCTGCAGTTGACATGGATCGAACAGTGATTTAGTGTGGAGGTAACATGGATTTAGACATACATATTAAATGGTTAGGAACAATGATTCCAAAATGTAATATGAATATTTTAAACAAGTGTTTTGGTTTGAAGCTGTACCATCTTTAAGGGAAAGAGGTAATTGCTTGTATCTACCATTCACAAAAACTGGCTGGCAAATTATTACATGGCAAGCTCCCATTTCTGTGGACGTTATGCTCCGAGTGTAAGATACCAGTCTTTCTGATTTCTGATTTGAGTGGGGTGGTCTTATCAAACAGGTTTTAATTTTCATTCAATTAAACATTTCCCCTGGAAGGGTTTCCACCAGGGAGGATGAAAATATGTCTAAGGTTTAAACTCACTGTCACCTGTTTACAGAATTCCCTTTGAGATATTTATCAGCATTAATGCCCATTGTAGAAGGTGATCAGTGAAATGGAGATGGTGGGGGTGGCAGGGGTAACAAAACTGTCTTATTCCTGAACCCTGAAGGATGAGCTGTTTCCCTCCCTGGCAGCCTTCAAGGTATTAAGGGAGATTAACTTGGACAGTCTCAATCTGATCCCGTGTGAGTTTGAGGCTGGACGTCGAATCATTTGGTGTTTTTATGTCAGCCTGTCTCCAGAAGCTAACATGGGGAATGGAACAATCACATTCAGAAAGCAAACAAGACAATTCAGAGACTGAAGATTGAAATGCATTGATGACCTCAGCTCAGCGATAAACTCAGTTTAAAATTGAAATTAACATCAGAGGCAAACAGTAGGAAGATTCCTATTCTTTCCCAAGGCAAACATCTATCAACCCAACAAACACAAAGCGCAGATCAGAACTCAAAAGCCCCTGTGTATCAATATTATTGATGAATGCCTCAGCACAGTGGCTCAGTAGTTAGCACTGTTGTCTCACAGCATCATGGACCCAGGTTCAATTCCACCCTCAGGCAACTATCTGTGTGGAGTTTACACATTCTCCCTGTGTTTGTGTGGGTTTCCTTCAGGTAGTCTGATTTCCTTCCACAGTCCAAAGATGTGCAGGTTAGGTGGATTAGCGATGGCAAATGTGTGGTTATAGGGGAGTGGCTCTGGGTGGGATGCTCTTTGGAGGTTTAGTGAGGACTCAATGGGCTGAATGGCCTGCTACCACACTGTAGAGATTCTATGATGAAATGTGGCCTCCCAGAAACAATCATTTGAATTTTGGCAGATTGTAAAAAAACACTAAGAAGACAACATGAATCTTGGGGAAACTGATGGGGGTCATTGTATGGGATTAGATAAATATGCAATTAGATACAAATAAATTAATGCGAGCCAGTCAGCTTGGCTTTTCAAGGGCAGGTCATGCCTGACAAATTTGGTTGAGTTCTTTGATGAGGTGGCACAGGCAGTGGAGAGTAGTGTTCTGGATGTTGTATATTTGGATTTTCAGAAAGCATTTGATACTGTGCCACATGGCAGGTTGGTTAGCAAATGAGAAACGTTTAGGATTGATGGGTCCTTGGCAGCATGGATTAGAAGTTGGTTAAAACATTAGCAGAGGGTCAGTGTATATGGGCATTTCTCAGACTGGAGATGATTTGAATGTAGTGTTTCCCCAGAGATCCGTGTTGAGATCTTTGCTCTTTCTGATTTATACAAGTGATTTAGAAATGGGTGTTGGGGGCAACATTTCTAAATCTGCAGATGATAATCAGCTAGAGAGAATAGTGAATTGTGAGAATGATGCTGAGTGACTTCAGAGGGACATTGACAAGTTGGTCAAATGGGCAGACGTTTGGAAGATGAATGTCAATGCAGAGGAATGTGAGGTTATGCATTTTGGTAGAAGAAACACAGAGAGACAATACAGGCTGAATGGTACAACTGTGAGGAAGTACAGGAGCAGAGGGGCCTCGGGGTTCATGTACATGATTCTCTGAAGGTGACCAGGCAAGCTGAAACAGTTGTTAAGAAGGCTTATACAATGCTTGGGTTGATAAATAGAGGCATAGAGTATAAAAACAAGGAAGTAATGCTACATCTCTACAAACCATTGGTCAGACAACATTTGGAACATTGTGTTCAGTTCTGGTCACCTTATTTAAGGAAGGATGTTAAAGCCCTGGAGACAGTTCAAAGACAATTTGCTAGAATGAAAACAGCAATGAGGGATTTTAGATTCAAGGAAAGAGAAATTAGGCTTATTCTCCTTGGAGCAGTGACAATTAAGAGGCGACTTTATTGAGGTGCTCAAAACGATGAACAGTTTTGACAGGATCTAGAAGGATATTCTGTTTCTACCAGCTGGTATATCACTAATTAGGGGTCACAATTTCAAAACTGTCAGCAAGAGAGCTCGGACTGAGATGAGGAGAAACTTCTTTACTCAGAGAGTTATTAGGATTTGGAATGTGCTGTGTAGGATGGTAGAGGAGGCAGATTCCATCGGAGGTTTCAAAAGAGAGCTGGCTATATTTTTGAAAGTGATGGAGTTAGAGGGCTACAGAGACAGGGCTGGAGAGTGGGACCAGATGTGATAGCTCTATTGGAAACCAGTACAGACATGATGGGTTAAATGGCCTCCTTCTGGACAGTGAAATTCCCTGATTCTGTCATTCTATGAAGATAGATGATTGAAATAATTAACAAATGTATCACATGTTATTTAGAGCAGTCACTCATGAAATAACTCCACAGAGGCTGGTATCTGTCATCAAGTCACCCTTTATTTATACGTGGAAATTTGTTGACACTTTTCCAGCTCCCTCAGCGCCAGATCTCAGAGTCAACAGGATCTCTGATACTCGTGTTTATAGCTGTCAGCCAGGACTCCCTGATTGTGGCTGTTGATTTGGCCCAGTGCAGGAACTCATACTCTGTGAGGTCCACATGGCAGACCTCGTCACAATCATTACATTCCAGCACCCCCATACATCACCGAGTCCGAGGTCATAGGCTGCTTCAATTTTTTTTAGCTCCTCCTGGGGTATTTTGTCACCGGTCAAGTTCCTTCAACTCTGCCTCTGATAAAGGCTGCATATAATGCCCAGTAGCTTGCCTCCTGCACTTACAGTGTCCCCATCATGGGCTGAAGGGCCTGTTCCTGCATTGTACAGTTCAAAAGAAATTCATTCTCTTCTTCAGGTGGCAATGGTGCTGAGGCTGCAACAACCAGTGTGTCCATCTCAGATTCTAAGATATGTTCAATGCTTGATGGAACGGGAGAACCAATGAGTTCCAGAACAGTTGGAAACACTGTCAAGGAGCTGGGCACAATTATCTGCCGCAGTGGTTACAAGTTTGCAGCTTTCATATAGTCCACGTGTTTGTTCAGGACCATCACACCTACCTGAACTTTATACGTCACTGGATTTGACCTCACGCTGACCAAACCTTTTACTCATGCAGAACCTTTCCTCCTCCAAACTTTGTACCCTGAAGTAAACTGTCTCTCTCGCTTAGCGGAGTCTTGTGTCCAGCATTGCCTTTCCTGATTCTGTTTCATCCTCACCCCCAGGACCAGGAAGGTCAGGTATAACCTGGTGTGGAGTGTTCTCCCTTTCAGTAACTCTGCTGGAACTATCCCTGTAACTGTAGGAGATGTAGTCCTATAATCAGTTAGGAATTGGGTAATCTTTCGAGGCTCTGGGCTGTTTTTTAAGCCAGCCTTCAAAGGTTAGACTGCTCTTTCTGCCAGACCATTGGATGGTGGATGGTTTGGATCTGTCGTTAAATGTCATATCCCATTCAAAAGTCAAATCAAAACACTCAAATACCCTGCCGGTAAGCAATGGCCCATTATCTGTGATCTACACTTCCGAGAGGCCATGTTTTGCAAATTATGTGCACAGTTTTATATTGCCACCTCTGAGCCATTTTGAGTAGGTCCGAAATGACGAAGAACATTGAACCCACGAAAGGACCTGCATAACCGAGTCTAGGGTTTGCCAATGATATAGCCAGTTGTAAAGCCTGTTGAAGCCGAGTTGGACTTCAGCTATTAGGCCCTTTTGCATGGTTACATCATTAATCTCACATACCAAAAGGCCTCTCAGCATTTTATTAAGGATTGAACTAATGTCATGTGATTCTACCAGTCATTTTAATCTAGTCAAAAATCCCAATACGGGTTCCCCAATTCTTGAATTGCTGAGTAAAACTGATAGAATTTCAGAATTTGAGGAGACTTGGGGTCATAATATTCCAGAAATAGATCCATCAACTCTTGAAAGGTTTTAGAATCTTCTGCCCAAAGGAAAGATAGGCTCCTAATAACCAAAAAAGCTGCAGGTTTACAAGCTGTCAGGAAACATACTCATTGCTCTTCATCTACCTTAAAGTCATTTATCTGGGGAAAAAAACGTGTTTTTTCCACAAACTGGCCCCAGTCTTCGGTGGCAGAATCGAATAAGTCAATCTTCGTAAACAACAGTATGATACCAGAAATGCTTACACCAAAGTGAAGACTACTATTGTGAGCAAATTTCTTCAGACGTGTGCTTTTCTCTGACCACCACTGAAATAACTCCACAGAGACCGATATCTCGTTACCATGTCACTCTTCATTTACATGTGGAGAGTCCTTAACACTGGCACAGCTCCCAAAGAGCCAGTTCTGAGTGAACAGGATGTCTGACTTTCCTGTTCTTATCTGTCAGCCAGGGCTCCCTGATTGGACCAGATTAACAGCCCCAAACAGGGAACTCATATTCTGTGAGAACCACCTGGCTAACCCCATTACAATCACCACACCTCAGTTCTTGCACAACATTGTCAGTCAGAAAATCAGTAATCAATTAGTATTATTTGTAATCAAATATTACAGAAGCATGTTAATCTAATCCTTAGTGTCCCAGGAAACAGACTTGTGTTGGATCCTGAGCATTAAACAAAGCAGTGAATACTGCTGCACTGAGGAGAATCCATCAGTACATTCTGAAGTGTTGGAGGCTGAGAGTTGACTCTGTCAAAGGGCTTGACAGACAAATCAGTGGCAGAGTGTTTTCCCATGTGTGGATGGTGTAACCAGATAGCTCTAAATCTCAGCATAAAGGAGGGTAGTTTTTTGAGTAAGGTAAAGATACAGTTCTCCACTTTTAGCTCTCTGAAAACTTGGGGAATTCTCTACCTTGGAAGTCTGTGGGTTCTCCACTATTGAAGATTAAAATACAATTCAATGTTTTCTTTCACTTCCACTGCAAGAATTGTCGACATTGGGGAAACATTAAAAGTGATATGATTGCCTTACATAAAACAGTAATGTTTGATGAAATTTGTTCTTTTTAGGAATAACATATACAGAAAGTTAGTTACATACAGAAAAAAACACATCATGCCTGTTATCCAAAAGTCTGAATGGTTCAACTAAACATATGCTTTTTACTTTGAATTGTGCAGCAATCTCTGAATCAAGTGACAGTGCTTTCTTTGCTGAGAAAAGGTGATTATCCACTGAGTCTGTTGATATGTCCCCCTTCAATAACATGCAGCATTGTCTCTGCCTCTCCATAAATGCAGAAAGGGATTGGATTGAGATCCCAGCGCTGGAGGTTGCTGTGCAGTGGCCCTAGTTTGTCCTGAACCTGTTTATTGAGGACCACACCAAAGGCTCTGTGGACTTCATTTCCACATTTCCATTCGTGGAACCCCTACAGTGTGGAAACAGGCCCTTTGGTCCAACAAGTCCTCACTGACCCTCAGAGCATCCCACCCAGACCCATCCACCTAACCTACACCTCCCTGAACACTATGGGCAATTTAGCATGGCCAATCCACCTAATCTGCATATCTTTGGACTGTGGGAGGAAACCCACACAGACACAGGAAGAATGTGCAAACTCCACACGGACAGCCACCTGAGGGTGGAATCAAACCCAAGTCCTTGGTGCTGTGAGGCAGCAGTGCTAACCACTGAGCCACCATGCTGCCCCAATAGGCTCCAAGACAAGGGGCATTTTCTTTCATTTCTTGTTTGATGAATCAGGGCAACTGTAATTTATTTACTAGAAGCATATTTATGTCACTCTGAAGGCAAAATGTTTGTTTCACACAATCGGTCTGATGAACGCAACACCACGGGATATTATATTGCATGAACAAGTATTCTCATTAAACAAAAGGTCCAGTTGTATTACTGTCCACTAATAGTTAGTAAGTCGTATTGCACATTAGGAATTCTGAACGGGCAATGTGAGGCAGTTGATAAAAATGCTACACTGCTAGTGTCAGGTTATTATATACATTTAAGATAATTATTCTTAAGCTTTAAATAAAAATTTATCAGCACAAAATAAGAAAGAGGAATTCGGAACAGAAACAAGTCATTTGACCCATCAATCCTGTTATTCAATAAGATCATGACTAAACTGATGGTGTCCTCAATTCCATCTTCCTGCCTGTCCCTCACAATCCCCTTTGATCCTCTCATCAACATTGAATATAGTCAATGGTGCAGCCTTGACTGCTTTCTGGGAAGACAATTGCAAAGAGTAATGAGTCTCTCTGAGAAGAAATACCCCCTCAGCTTTATCTTAATGGGAGGCTGTTTTTAAACTCTGACCCTTAATGATGAGGCTCCCCCACAAGGAGAAACCTCCTCTCAGTATCTATGTTACTAAACTGTTAATCATCTTATATGTTTCTATGTAACCAACTTTTATCCTTCTAAATTCCATTCAGTGCAGGCCAAATCTGCTCTGACTTTCTTCACGAGAATTCATTTCTTGTGAAATGAAAATTCAATGAAAACCCATTCCTTCTGTCCTGCATAATTATTCACATTACTTTCTCAATCCTTCCTTTACTGCTTCATTTACAGTAACTATAGAAAATCACTATATCTCCAAATCCTAAGATATTTGTTGAATATTACAGGACAAGCTCTCTCTTCCTACCTCCCATAAGGAAAACTGTCACAGTTACTAGGCTGACAGACAGGGGGAAGCGAAGGATGTTACCTGGACCAAAGACATGTCTCTGAGACAAGATATTGCTAATGTCAATGGAGTTTGGGTGGGATCTGACCTCAGAACCTATATATCAATCAACATTCTGAGAGTTATGCGGGATGTCCTCGCAAGTGATATGCCAAAGATGGAAGTGGGAGGGATCACCTTGAATATCTGTCCATTGCCAGTGGACAATTGGATAAATGGTCAGTGTAAAGGTCCCGGAATGAAGGTTGAAACTGGATTGTCGAGAGGAAATGATCATTTTGGATAGAAAAAGACTGTTTGAGGTGGTCCATGCTGGTTCCAGCCTAACAAATTGGTAAACTCCTTGAGACTATGAAAAGAGGAGATCTTTTTAAACTAATCTGGGCCAGCATTACCTGAGCAAGTTAGCTAACTGAAGAAGAAATCAGAAGAATTGGTCACTTCCTACTACTGTCTAGGAGAAGTTGGCATTGTTTTCCCTGCAACTCAGCACAATCAAGGAGACAGAGCGTAGAGAGATGGAGGCTGAAGTTACCAAACAGGTGAGAGACACAAAACCAGATTCATCTGATCTGGGCCCGGTGAACCCTTCTCAACTACAACTAACGAAAAGTGGCTGACAGGAGATTATCGCTGCTGTGCTCGAGTGCAACTTGATGCAGGAGCTTGAATGTGGAGTTTTTCATCACGGGAAGACTGCTTTGCTGGAGCTGTTTCATGGCCTGATAAACAAGCAGATTCTCCTACTCTTACCACTTCTGTATATGTATTGCAAAGATTTGCAAGTTGATAAACAACCTGTTTAACCATGTTATGATTGGACCTAGGCATGGCCATCAATTCATGTACGAGCAAACTCAGATGTAAGGTCACTACCCAATGGACCACGAGACTCCGACATACTTCATCTCCAGGACAATGTTTCTGACAGGCCAGCACACCCTTAGTAAACTAAAACAGAGAACTGCTCTTAGTGCTGCCTCATCAACAATACAACACTCCCTCAGCACTGACCCTCCGACAGTGCGGCGCTCCCTCAGCACTGACCGTCCGAAAGTGCCCAGTCCCTCAGCATTGACCCTCTGACAGTGCGGCACTCCCTCAGCACTGACCCTCCGACAGTGCGGC
>JAHRHZ010000029.1:36134005-36174017 GCA_024137785.1 Ginglymostoma cirratum | reverse complement strand
CTCCCTCAGCACTGACCCTCTGACAGTGTGGCGCTCTCTCAGTACTGACCCTCCGACAGTGCAGCTCTCCCTCAGTACTGACCCTTCGATAGTGCAGAACTCCCTCAATTTTGCACAGATTGTAATAATTTGTCCATGACTTTGAAAATCATTATCCTTATTTTGTCTGAGGAATGACAGAAAGAGTAGACAGGAATGTACTGTTCCAAGAAGTTCTTTCTGGAAAGAGCAGAGAAGCCTGGAGAGAAACCAAAAGTTCTCTTTTTTAACTGAAACTGAAACAGAATGTGCTGGAAAAATTCAATGAATGTGGCAGTATTTAATTTGATCTGATTTGATTTATTGTTGTCACATGTACCAAGATACAGTGAAAATTGTTGTTTTGTGTGCTATACAGGCTGATCATACCATACAAAATGCAATGGGGTAGCGGAACAGAGAGCAGAATACAGTGTTACAGCTGCAGAGAAGGTGCAGAGAGAGAGCGAACAACTTTTGCGAGGTCCATTCAAAAGCCTGATAACAGCGGGGAAGATAACAGTGAAGAATACCTGTGGAAAAAGACACAGAGCAGTTCTGAAGAAGAGTCATACAGGACTCAAAACATTATCTCTGTTTCTCTTTTCATAGAACCTGCCGGGCTGTCTCAGTTTCTCCAGCATTCTTTGCTTTTGTTTCAGAGTTCCAGCATCAGCAGTATTCTGCTTTTATCTGAGTGTTTTTGTTTGTTGCTTTCCTTGGCATCAGTCCTGCTAATTAACATTCATTAGGTGTGACAGTTAGTCTGTTTGTTCAAAAATATTTAAAGGCAGAAGCAGTTTCAGTGTTTGCAAAAATAACACCTCTTCACAGCCTGGAAGTTACATTCTGTATCCTGCCATTCAATGCTTCACAATCTCCTAATATATTTCTGTTTGCATTATTTAAGGGAAGGCAATAATTTGGTGAAACTTTAGGTTCAAAAGCTGGTTAAAATAATTTCTCGGAGTTGGTGAAAAAAAAATCCAATTTGCCATCATGGCTCTGATAGGTTTGATTCCTAATGTTTCCTTCATCCCAAAATGAGAGGAGAGACCTTTATGGGTTAGACTTCACTTCTGCTGAGAAACAGGTATTAGAAAGTTAAATGGATTGAAGCATGTGTCTGAACAACGATAATCCAAAGTTCCCACCAGGTTTTTTAAGAGAAGGAATACTGTACACTAAAATAAAACTGTGGATGCTGGAAGTCTGAAATGAAAAAAGGAAATTGCAATGGAGAGAAATCAGAGTTAATGTTTCAAGTCCAGAACTTCAGAACTGTACACATTCCTCTGTTATCGTCCCTTATGACTGGCTGAAGTTATCAATATGGCCTGGGTCTAGCAAATCATATACACCACGATCCAGTTCCTAGAATTTACTCTCTAGAAAGGGAATGTGTTAATGAGATGTTTATGTTATACTTAAGGGCTGCTGTAGCAGTTCTGTTGTCATTGTAAGTGCGAATCATTCTTCACTGACTGCTTGTATTGTCAAGAAGCAAAGGAAGGTGATATTCCAAATTAGCTATTTAAAGACACAACTGATGATGGTCTATGTTAATATAAGCAGTAATGTCATTATAAGCTTGACTCGTACTCAAGTCGGTAACACTTCAGCTGATTTTCTGATGAAGGGTCTAGGCCCGAAATGTCAAGCTTTCCTGCTTCTCTGATGCTGCTTGGCCTGCTGTGTTCATCCAGCCCCACACCTTGTTAGCTCAGATTCTGCAGCATCTGCAGTACCTTTTATCTCTAACACTTCAGCTCCATTGTGATTCTTAATGTATAAAAAAAGCTGACCAGGCAATCCATAAACCAAACACCACACATTCTGGAAATCTGAACAAAACACACAAACTACTGGGAAACCCAGAAGGTCAGGTAACACCTGAGGAGAGAAACAAAATGACTGGTTTGGACTCTTGTGGAGTTAGGAGTAACATAGCAGAGGGGTGAAATTGGCAGCTGGGTCCTAAATCCAGGATTCCTGATCCTACCTGTGTGGTTTCCAATTCCCAGCAATGCCATTTGAAGATGGAGACAAGTTCAGGTCCTGAACTCACACCCAGCATTCCCAAGCCAGCTGGTTCTCAGGCAAGCCCTGTTCTTTATAATTGGCTGAGATCCCAGAAATCAATTAGATTGTTGAAACATCTGATCCTCAAGGAACATGTTGCTTGATTGACAGTTCTTGTTTTCTGATCTGTTGATTACACAATTTTGATTTACAGAAGCTTTAAAGAGGTTCGCTGCTCACAGATTTTTGCTGTTATTACCCTGAAGGATCTTGGTAGACTCACTTATTGGTCTGGGCCTGCAGGGAATTTGGTTATTTAAAAAAAAACTAGAACAGTCATATTAGACGTGAAATGTTTATACTTCTCTGTGCACAGATGGTACCAAGCACGCTGAGCTTCCCCATCACTTTCTGTGTTTTAGTTTATGAATGAATGACTGCTTTTTTAAAGCAGCTTTTAGCACAGTCTATCAACCCCAATGGATTAATTCATTTTGTAGAGTGAGTAAATGGGCAGAGCAGTGTCATAGCCGGGCATGGATGATATGAAGGATATGAGTGCAAGGCTACAAAGTGACATGCATTGTGCCTGCGATGTGAGTTGGTAGGGTGTGCGGAGTGAGGGCGAGAGGGCTTTCCTGCTTTTATTATATTTGGGATAAAATTCCCCTGAATTGGCAGCTGTGTGTTGGGGGCTTTTATACAGCCTGCCCTTGCATGCAGTAGCCCCAATAGCTGCCTCTGAACTCTCTGCCAACAGCACATGGTACCTGCCCAGCCCAGTATGCACCTTCTGTTCGGTGATCACTTTGTTAGAGCTATCTGTTTAGTGAACCCTATGTTAGAGCTATCTGTTTAGTGAACCCTATGTTAGAGCTATCTGTTTGGCCCCGATATCTTGCTTTTTCCTGATGGTCATGGAGAGCATCTCCCTGGAACTATTTAACCAATTCCCTTTTGAATTTTACTATCATGCCTGTTTCCATTGCTCTTGCATTCAAGATCACAACAATGCACTGTGTAAAATTTATCAAACTCCTTTTTAAACTTCTCTGCTCTAAGGAATACAGTTCTAGCTTCTCCAGTCCCTCCACAGAGATAAAGCCCATCATCCCTGGTGCCATTCTGGTTCTTAAAGATTGTACCCTCTCCAAGGTCCCAACATTCTTCTTAAATTGTTAAATCCAGCATCGACACACTTCTTCAGCTGGGGTTCGGCTGAATCGTTTTGCTTTTGAACTCTGTTTCTCTCACCATGAGCCCTGGAGTCCAACATACTTTATCAACAACTTTCTCAACTTGATCTGCCACCTTCCAGCTTGTAAATATATCCAAGTTTCCCCATTTCTGCACTCTCTTTTAAATTGTAATATATATTTCTGTCTTTCACCCAAAATGCTGCAGGCTGTTGTGAAACTTGAAAGGGTTCAGCAAAGATTTACAAGTTATGTTGCCAAGATTGGAGGCTTTGAGCTACAGGGAGAGGCTGAATATGCTGGGGCTATTTTCCCTGTTATGTCAGAGGCTGAGGGGAGTTTATAAAATATAGAAGTTTATAAAATCATGAGGGGCATTGATAGAGTGAATAGCCAAGGTCTTTTCCACAGGGCAAGGGAGTCCAAAACTGGACAGAGTAGGCTTAAGGTGAAAGGGGAAAGACTTAAAAGCGACCTAAAGGGCTATTTTTTCACACAGAGGGTGGTGCGTGTATGGAACAAGCTGCTAAAGGAAGTACTGGAGGTTGGTACAATAACAACATTTAAAAGGTATCTGGATGGGTATATGAATAGGAAGGGTTTAGAGGGAAATGGGCCAAATGCTAACAAATGGGACTAGATTAATTTAGAATATCTGGTCAGCATTGATGAGTTGGACCAAAGGGTCATTTCACATGCTACATATCTATCCATTTAACCAATTAGCTTGGCTCCTCCTCAGATTTGTTGTGATCCCGAATATTTCCTGCACTTCTGAGATGGATATTTTTATATCTGTTGATTTCTATTGGAACCATTTGGTAGACTCGCAGTCACCAATTCTTTGTTATGGTTTCAGTATAAGCCAATTTCATGTGGGGGAAGACATCCAAGTGACATATCAGGTCGAAGATAGGCTTAATCCTGATACACAGTAAAGAGGTTTATTCCATGTTACTTAACAGCTAGTTACATTACATCTGAGATATATGATGATCTCTCATTGGACATCAGCTCAACGTAAGAGCAGATTTGCATTTTAGATACTAAAACATTCTCACACATTATTGGAAACAAGCACAGAACTGGTTAACTCCTCCCAAGGCAGCCCTTTTTGGTCATTTTTCTAATTAACCAGCACAGAAATGATATTACACAACTCTGGAGCAGATGTGACTTGAACCAGGCCTCCTATTCCAGAGGAATAGTCACTACCACTGCAACGCAAGTGTCCTCTCATTCCTCAAGGTATATTAATTTTCTACTTGACTTGTACAGAGATGTTATTACTTATTTCTGGAGCACATGGGACTTGAAGCCAGGCCTCCTGGCTCAGCAGTAAGTACGCTACTACAGCTGGGCGGAGTCTATCTTAAGATATCAATTAATTAATTCAGGTCCTAACTGCCTCATATAACACATGTGCCTGGACAATGCTTTCATCCTTAAAATAAGCATGCACTATTGGTATGGCTTTCAATCCATGCCCCACCTGTCAATTTAACTCTGTTGCCAATTTGCATTGATTCAGCACTTTTAAAGTACGCTTTATCCTAATGAGCTTGCACAGTGCCCAATCTAATCTGAGGCAGTGTGGATATTGGTTACTGATTCTCCAATTATTTTTAAGCTACAGTAATAAATAGATTCCCCATGAAATAAGTCAGAAAAATGAATGATCAAGGCCATTATTAGCGAGGCTATTTCAGTTAATTGTAGGCACACTGTAATTTTCTGAACAGTTAGAGGTACAAATTAAACTCAGCAGGATGCCAGCAAACAAATATGTCAAGATGACAGTAACGAGACATCTGTTTCTGTCAGAGAACCTGCCATCCATCTCACAAAAATTCACCCAAGGCTCCTCAGACAGCACCTTCCAAACCTATGACCACTTTCATGTAGAAGGACAAGGGCAGCAGATACATGGGAACACCACCATCTGCAGGTTCTCCTCTAAAGCACTCACGATCCTGAATTGGAAATTCATTCCTTCAGTGTCACTAGGTCAAAATCCTGGAATTCCCTCCCTAAGAGCATTGTGGGTTAATCTATAGCACATGGACTGCAGTGTTTCAAGGAGGCAGCTCACACCCACCTTCTCAAGTGGATAAATTGGGATGGACAATAAATACTGGCCTGCCAGCAATGCCCATATTCCACAAGTGAATTAAAAAAAAACAGGGAAGGTCCCCATCCTAAAACTGTAACACCTTTTGTTTTCTTTTTTCACATGTACAGCCAAAATCACTGGCCAGGTCAGCATTTGTTGCCCATCCCAAATTGCGCCTTGAACTAATGGCCTACCTCGGCCATTTCAGAGGGAAGTTATGAGTGAACCACATTTCTCTGAGTCTAGAGTCATATGTAGGTCACACCAGGTAAGGACAGCAAATTTCCTTTCCTAATGAACATTAGTAACCAGCTGGGCTTTTACAATAATAACCCATGGTTACGTTGGGTTATTGTTACTGAAGTGAGCTTCATACTTCGGATTTATTCAGGAGCTTTTTTGTTTAAACTCCACCAGACGCCATGGCAGGATTCGAACCTATGCTCAGGAACAAAAACAAAGTTGTTAAAAAAGCAAGGGTCAACGGACCCGAAACGTTAACTCTGTTTTTTCCTTCACAGATGCTGTCAGATCTGCTGGGCTTTTTCAGCAACTTTGTTTTTGTTCCTGATTTACAGCATCCGCAGTTCTTTCAGTTTTTATTTAGTATTTGGACCTATGCTGTCCACGAATTAGCCTGGTCCAACGATGAGTGACATTTCCTTTAATGTCATCATGTGACCTCCCCACTGCCTATCCACACACCCCCACTTCCCCAACTCCAACCAGCTTGATACTGTTGCTGACGGCAAGATCATTGACATGATAACAGAACATTTGGAAAGTATTGAGTCACAGTGGAAAGCATTAATAGGATTGGGAAAAGTCAGCATGGGCTTATAAAGGCAAGCCTTGTTGAAAAAAATCTACTGGCATTTTTACGAGGATATAACTAGCACCATATAAGGAATAAGAGAGTGGACGTATTGTATGTGGATTTTTAGAAGCCTTTGATAACAATAGCTGTTAGTTATCAAAGGGATGAAAAGTGATCATGGGACACAGCCATGTTGTGGAGGTACCTGTGTTAGACTGGGATGAACAAGATCAGAAATCAGATGACACAAGATTATTGTCCAGCAGGTTTATTTGAAATCACAAGTTTTCAGAGTGTTGCCACTTCATTAGGTGAAATGAGAGAGAAACACAGGAACAAAACTTATAGGCAGATAGATCAATGGGCTGAGAGATCAAAAGATCTTACAAATGATGTGAGTTTTGACAGGCCAAATAATAGGTCTCTGCAGGTGACCAAGAGTGTCAGACAGTGTGAGTAAAGTGTCATCAACTGAATAACAAGTAAAAGCATGACCTATAATGCGGTTAAATGAAGCGGAGAGATAATTACAAAAAATTAAAAATAAGATGGTGCTGGAGACAAACCAAATGACTGGAATAACATGATAGCTGCTTGAGTCAAACACTGAGGGTCTAACCAAAGTAACAAATAATCCTAATTAAGGTAGAGAGATCATAACAAGTCATCAAGGTGATGGTGTCAAAACAGGACAGTAAGGAAGGTTTTATACATACTGAACAGTGTGGTGGGGTCACCTGTAGCGCAACATAAACCCAAGATCACGGTTGAGACCATCTTCATGGGTATGGAACAAGGCTATCAGTTTCTGCTTGGTGATTCTGCGTTGTCATACATCTCAAAGGCCACTTTGGAGGACACTTACCCGAAGATCGGAGGCTGAATGTCCTTGACCGCTGAAGTGTGCCCTGAAAGGGAGCATTCCAGTCTGGTGATTGTTGTGCTGTGTCCATTCATCCATTGTCATAGTGTCTGCATGGTTTCGTCAATATCCCATGCCTTAGGACACCCTTGCCTGCAGTGTATGAGATAGACAATGTTGGCCGAGTCACATGAGTATCTACCATGGTCATGGTGGGTGGTATTCCCATGTGTGATAGTACAATGGATGAACACACCGTGCAACATTTATACATTTCAGTCAGATCCCTTCTCGTCCTTCCAAACTTGAATGAATGCAGGCCCAGTTGAATGAATCTCTCCTCACAGAACAACCCTGGCAAGTATACCTTTTCTTAGGTAAGGAGATCAAAACTGCACATGATATTCCAGGTGTGGTCTCACTAAGGCCTTGTATAAATTGCAGGATATCCCTATTTCTGAGCTCAAGTCTTCTTGCAATGAAGGCCAAATGTAGTGATTGTAACGAGGTCAGCCAGGTGGAACTGATAGAAATATGAGTCCCTTGATTGGGGCTGTTAATCTGATCCAATCAGTGAGTCCTGCCTGACAGTTAAGGAGAGAAGTGTCACCATCCTGTTCACTCTGAGAGCTAGCTCTAGGAGAGCTGGATCAGAATCGAGGACTCTTCACATGTAAATAAGGGGTTACTTGCTAATGGGGTAGTGGAGTCTGTGAAGTTTTTCACCATTGTCCGGAGGACTCAATCATACTCGATGCAGTAGCAATCACAAATCGTTGAATACAGCCTCTCTCAGTGCACACCGTTTCACTCAGTGCATTCCCAGTACCGTTCAGAACTTGACTCCAGGTACACATTCTGAAGTGATGCAAAAGTCATAGCATAAAACCACCCTCAATTGTGATATAAGTTTATAAAATTAACAAGGGTCTCGGCCCAAAACGACAAGCTTTCCTGCTCCTCTGATGCTGCTTGGACTGCTGTGTTCATCCAGCCCCACGCCTTGTTATCTCGGATTCTCTAGCATCTGCAGTATATTTTATCTCTGGTTACTAATCCTATTCTATATAAAAATATATTTTTTCTCAATAATATGAAGATGAATATTGTATACAATAAATGTTGACTCTTAATATAGTTGTAGAGAAATGTAAATTATTAAATAATTACTTTTTTTCACAATTGCTCAAGTTGTAATGAAGATTTATTGAAAATATCAATTTGCCCATTTAATAAACAGCATGGTATATTTCATTCCTGATTAACTGATTGTATATTGAATGTTGTTTTGGGCATATCAGCCATATATCTGTCTGGATAATATCAGTGATTTATTCTCTGTGATGTGTGACTACAATAGGCTGATAATCCCACACAAGATTTTGAATTATTGAATGCATTATGAATGTGTCTAGGACATTTGACACTTACTGCAAAGCCTTTTAAGTAACAAATAATTGCTTTGTACAGAAATGCATAAAATGTAGGGAACATGGTATAGCCATTAGTTTTAAAGTCATTTCTCCTGGTGTTATATTTTACCATCCATTTCTGGAGGTAAATGGGATTATCCAAATGCCACTGTTTCCTTTTTGAGGAGGTTTTAATGATTTAAAATACAATTAATGAAGAAGTTGACTTAGTGACACATTAATTTATTTTTACCTTCCTTTTTTTTTTAGTTCAAACTAGTCTCTGTTGATCTTAGGAAAATATGTATGATCCTCAAAGTATTCTGGACGAATAAGAAGGTGACATATATTTATGGTATAATTCTTTTCAGTAACATTCCATATTTAAACATCTAGCTGGTGTCAAGATTGTTGAAACAAGAAGGTTTTCAGGGTGAAAGAAGCAATTCAGCTCACAATGTCAGTGCTGGTTCTGAGCAAGAGAAAACCTGTCTCTGCCCTTACCTTTTCTTGTAGCCCTGCAAGTGTATTTATTATAATTATCTAATTTCTCTTTAAAAGTTGTGACCAAATCTGACTCTACTATGTCACCTCTGGTGGCACATTTCAGATTCTCTAACACTTGTGTGCCAAAAAAAACTTTCATGGGACAATATTGGTTTATTGATCATTGTCCTCTGGTTATCAATACTTCCACCAACCGTGACAGTTTCTCACCATCTGCACTCTTCAGTCCCCTCGTGACTTTGAATCTCTCCATCAAATCTCCCCTCAACCATCTCTTTTCGGAGGAGAATGATACTATTATTTCTAATCTATTCATGCAACCAAAGATCCTGAGCTCTGGAACAATTCTTCTCAATTTTCTTGGCATCAACTCTAAAGCTTTCACATAATTTTTCAAGTAACGCGCCTGGAAACGGAAACAATACTCTAGGTAATGCTGAGTCAGAATTTTATAAACGATTGCTGTAATCTCCTTGCTTTTGTACTCTGTGACTCACGTTACAAAGCCCATGATCCCATATGCCCCATTAACCAGTTTTTCAACTTGCCAAATCATCTTCAACTATTTGTGCACATATATCCACAGGTTCCTCTGCTCCAAGGCTCATTTTAGAATTATACCCTTTAATTTAGACTGCTTCTCCTTATTCTTCCATCCATTTCACACTTCCTTATATTTAATTCTATTTTTCACTCATCTGCCCACTCCACCAACCTATCACCTCTTGTTCTTTGTTACTATCCGAGTCACAGTTCAGAATGTGTCATCTGCAAATTTGGAAATTTTTTCTACTAACATAGATCAAGCAAAACAGTGTTTCTGGTAAGTCCATAATTTTCCATTGAGAAAAATTTCATTAACAGTGTCTGTTGTTCAGCATCCAGAATTATAATTTTTCAAATAAAAATTGCTTTGATCGATTCCACATAAAATAAGATGTTAGCACAATCTAGTGAAACCTGAAAATTATTGCACACTGTGAAACTTGAGACAATTTGTCTCTTTTTCGGCTGCTGTCATAAACCTGATGCTATTCGAGTACATAACGGCTATAATCACATAACGTTTAATAAACACAGAGGGGGAGGCCATTTAATCCACTTAGACCATGCTGGCCCAATGATAAGACTATCCACTCAAGCCCAATGTCCTATTTTCCACCCCATGGACTCCATTTCATTTTCCTTTTCAAGCCAATACTCAATAATAAACGCAGAACAACATGCACTCACAATATATTGTTCATGTCTATAGAGCAGCTTTTACTTCAATGAATTCACTTTAGGATGCACTGCATGTTGCTTTGCTATCGGCTAATGGGGCTGACCATTTCTCTTGTCGTGTTATTGGACACAGTTCTTTTAGCCTGGACTTCAGGATGAGTCCCTGATTTCTTCAGGAACTTTAGTATTCTCCTGAATGGCTAAATAATTCCATAGCTTTTCACAATTTATTGAAAATTGTTAGTCAGATAACACAGCTGCATAACACAGGGCAAATGTTGTGTCATCCAAGACGATAGACAGGACTTTCCCATTTTTAGTTGAAATCATTTCTCAAGTAAGAGTCATAGTGCCAGGCTGCCATGGTGTCAGCACTTTTTCTCATAATGTCTCCTGCTCTTCACCTTACGAGTGACGTAACCAGACTCATACTCGGAGAGTCATACAGCAGGAGAGAGAGAGAGAGGGATATTTTCCTGGACATTTTGGAATTCAAGCCTCCGACTCCATATCTAAAGCTCAGATCCCCTTGAAAGAGGAGACAATGATGCAATGGTTCAGTCTCAGGCTCATGTTCTGGGACATGGCTCTAATCCCATCATGGAAGACGGTGAAGTCTAGAATTAAAAAGTGAGCCTAATAGCAAACGAAACCACTGTTGATTGCCATAAAAATACATCTTGTTAACTAAAGTCCTTTAAGGAAGGAAATCTGCCTTCTTTACACAGTCTGTCCCACATGTAACTCTTAAACTGCCTCAGAAATGACCCAGCAAGCTACCCAGCATCAGAATTTGGGCCCCAGCTACTCACGACATCCACAAATGACCTGAATTAGGGGACCAAGTGCAATATTTGCTAGTTTTTTTGATGTGGGATTTTGAGTTGTGAGGAGGATGCAAGAAGCCTGCAAGGTTATTTGGACAAGTTGAGAGTATGGGCAAACAGATGGCAGATGCAGTGCAACATGGCAAAATATGAAGTTATATACTTGGAAACAAACAATGGGGAAGGCAAATATATTGGCCCTTCATAGTGAGAGAATTTGAGCTCAGACATAGGGATGTTCTAAAAGTTGTAGAGGACCTTGGTGAGACCACACCTGGATTATTGTGTGTGCAGCTTTGATCTCCCAAGAAAGGTTGTATTTGCCATAGAGGGACTGCAGTGGATGTTCACTCAGTGAGGATCAGCGATGAAAGCACAGTCTGACAAGAAAAGATTGGTTCAGCTGAGCCTGTATTCACCAGAGTTTAGAAGGCTGAGAGAGGATCGGATTGAAATGCATAAAATTCTACCAGGGCCCGGACAGACTATATGCAGGGAGGATACTGCCCTGGTTGGGGAGTCTAGAACTAGGGGACACAGTCACAGAATATGGGAATAGACAACTTAGAACTGAGATGAAGAAATATTTCTTCATTCAAATGGTAGCAAACCTGTGGAATTTTCTACCACAGAAGGCTATGGAGGCCAAGTCACGGGTTACATACAACAGAGTTTTTTATTATTATTGGAGGCATCGAGGGTATGGAGAAAAAGCAGGAATATGGCACTGAGAAAGAGGATGATCCATGACCAAATTGAATGGTAGAGCAAGTTCGAAGGGCTGATTGGCCTACCCCTGTTCCCAGTTTCTATATTTCTATCTCTCACAAACAACCAGCTCCTTGACTGCAGTTAGTGTCAGAATCCAGGGATATTTGGACAACCCTCAGGAGATTGTTGTCAATACCTATTTCACCCTGGTTGAGGACCTCACCCCTTTGTTGGCTTGAGTTTGCTGCAGTCATGATGGGGACTTTTTCTCGGGGCTGTACTGTACAGTCCAACCAGAGATGTACAAGTATCAAAACCTTGTCTTAAAGAGGCATCACGACTGGTCTTCTGTGGCCCTGGAAGGAAGCATGTTCCTTTATTGTGCATTCTGCGGGATTTATAAAGTGTCATCACCCATATCTGGCCCTTGTTCCCCAGCAGCTATTCCTGGTAGGAAGCAAAAATCTGTGAGATTTCCAGTGTGTAAGAGACATGGCAGTTCCCTAATTATCTGGAACAGACCTTGGGAATTTGATGTCAATAGTGACATACGAGCTGAACAACGGTGGATGGGGAGGCTTTTCTGTTGACGACCTCTGCAAACTGGTGATCGGGTGTTCCCAAAGAAATGTGAATGGAGGTCTGGACTAGTGAGTGTCAAGTTGGAGTCACCCTGTTCCCTCTCTGACTTTCACGTCAATGATGATCATCATCTAGTTCCTATCCAGCAGGTGGTAGAATGGGAAAAAAAATCATTGTGGCCAGATCAGAAACCAATTATATATTAATGTATACGAATAGCCACAGATAAGCCTCCTGCTGGATACTTGAAAAATTCTTGTCTTGTTAAACTTTAGTTGCAAAATCAAACTTTCTTCCTCATGTCATGAACCCATTTTTTTTCAAGCTTGCTATGTTTTCCCAGCTGACTCACCATTGCCCACATCATTCAGGAGCTGAGAACATGCTGCCCAAAGTGATTCAGTGCTGGAGCCTATGATCTTCAGAATTGGCTGTGAAAATGCTACAACAAAGTCAAATTAGGTCGAAGTTTTAAAAACCAGGGGAAATTGTTTGGATTTGGCTCTGAAGGGCATTTGATCGGCGGAGCTACCCTGAACAGGAAAGAAGGAACGAGGTTAAATTGCAGTTGGGAAAGAAAAATGCACAGAGAAAAGTTGAGCCAGATTTACGCCATTTCATTGACTTCAGTTGAAATTGGCCATTCCTCCAATGACCAATTAGATCAATTTCAGTCTCTATATTTCCCTCTACACAGCGAGCAATAGAATGAGAGAAAAACTACAGAGAAAAGAATGCAGACTGCTTAATTTTCCAAACATTAAAATGACTGTATAATGTAATTATACAAGCAGGCTATTCAATTTTGCTGTGAATCTCGAACTAAAGTACATTAATATAAGACTGTCAAGTTTCAATTGAGATCAGAAGTGTTTCCTCATGAGGGTGGTGAATGTGTAGGGTGGAATGCCAACAAACTGTGCCAAATCCACTTCAGATAGGTTTAGAACAGAAGGCAGACTTTCATCCCATCTGTCTCAACGAGATTCAAACAAGTCTCTTAGCATTGTGTTAGTATACTCTGTGCCATCTAATCCACAAAATGGAGAAAAGAAATGTATATTTAAATCAATGCAGTAAATGTGGGTTGAGCTAAAAGATTATTTTGTATTCTGACCAATTTGTCAATGGTTTCCCACTTTATCCAAAAGTCCACAAGAGTTTTCTTGCTCATTGAAACTATAAACAGTCCAGTGGACAATTTGAAAAGTTATTATTAATGTGGCTTTTTCTTCAAACTTATAGACACTTTCCAACAAGTGTAAAATGAAAATGAAAAAATATACTGTTGATACATTTATTTTACTACAAGAATAATGAGGGCTATCATCTTACTTCAGGAAATACTGACAATTAATTGCTTTATAAACACATTGTCAGCTCTAAAATGTTCTGTATGTTATCTTTCCAGATCAATTGTCAGTACAAGCTGTCAAACTGTGCATTAAGTTTTCACACTGACACCATGGTGGACTCTCCACACTAAGGTGCCAAAAAAAGGCAAGCATGCAACTTGATCAAAAGTGATTATTTCAATCCTAGCAGTTTCCGTATTTTTACTAACGCTACAAGAGGGAAAAAAAGACATAGACTACATTCGACAGTACCCATAATATTACTAAAACAGCAAATGCTCATTGAGTTCTGACAGCTTGGAAAGTTATCAAAGCTACAGTCAAACAAATCTGTTGAGGACACCATGCTTCTCAAAGCATTCTTTCCCACAAATTTTGCTATTTACTCATTTATCTATATGGAATAATTTGTTAATTGCAAGGACTGATAGCAAAAATAATTCCAAGTGATTGAAATTCCTGTTAATAACAGAGGTAAAATCATTCTTAAGGATATATTGTTATTATCAAAGTAACTGTGATTAAGTGTATTTTGGACTGCAGCAGCCAATAAAGGGGGATGTAATGGGGAAATGGGATCAGATCCTACTCTGGAATGATAACAGAAACATCGAGGCGTGTTACTGTAGTTAAGACCTAAGCCTCAAAGGGATGTGAAACAGGAACAGTGTTGGAGAGCTCCAAAACACAGCCTACCTATGGGAGTCTGCAGGTTCTCCCAATCTTGGTAATCAAACCCTATTTATAGAAATGTTCCAGGCTTTCCCAAACCTGGTCATATCCACTACATTTCCAATAAGCAGGAAACGGTAAGTTTCTACACTTTTGGCTGATATTTCTATGGTAGACATCTTTAAGATTTAACACTTCTGTGCCTCTTGATACACTGCTGGTTTCAGTGAGCAGAATGTTTTACAACAGTATTCTGCCAGTAAACAGTTAAAATTTCATTGAGGCCCTACACTTGTTAGAGGTTTGATGACTATAGCTACTATGCAATATACCATGAAGGGACATGCTCTACATATCATCACTGTATCATAGCATGTGGCATGACGGTCTCAGTTTTCATCTTACTGAGTTCACTTGCAGACTGACATGCTGACAGAAGTGTATTACAATTTGTAGCCAAATTAGTTAGCATGATCCCAGATGCTGAAGTTCCTGTGATTGTCAAAAATGTGAACACCAAGAGCTGCAACGTGAATCTATTGAACTTTTGGTGTCACATTGTTGACACCTGGTCCTTATGTTACAGCCTTTACCATAAATATCATTTCACCCAGTACAAATACTCTGTTGGAGATAAAATGCCCATCACTGTGCCTACAACAGATTATGAGGACAGATCAGATGAATTGAGCTTTGATTTGAGTCAAATATTGATTCAGGAATGGTCTAGCTCAAGCTGCAAGGAAAGACAATAACAGGGCATGAATCGTGTGGAATCTCTACCTCAATTATTTTACCCATCCCTTGCATTTCCCCAATTTACCCTGCACACAGATTTAAAATACTCCACCCTCTAACTTTTGTATATTGGTTTCAGATAATACACAGAATTGGATGAGAAAGTTTGTATAATCTGCCCCTTGTCGCTGATATGACAACAAGTCAAAATACAGGAGGGAGGTAGAGGGCTTGGTGACATGGGGCAATGAAAACAATCTGTCTCTCAATGTCGGCAAAACTAAAGAACTGATCATTGACTTCAGAAAGAAAGGAAGAGGACACGCCCCCATCTACAGCAATGGAACTGAGGTTGAGAGGGTGAACAACATCAAGTTCCTCACAGTGACGATAACTGATGACCTGTCTTGGACTTCCCACGTAAATGCAACAGGCGAGAAGGCACAACAATGCCTCTCCTTCCTCAGGCGGCTCAGAAAATTTGGAATGTCCCTAAGGTCACTCACCAACTTCTACAGATGCCCCATTGAAAGCATACTGTCCAGGTGCATAGTGGCCTGTACGACAACTGCTCTGCCCAGGACCGTAAGAAACTACAGAAGGTGGTGTGCACAGCTCAGACCATCACGGAAACCAACCTTCCATCCATGGATAAAGACAACAAGGTGTAGAGCTGGATGAACACCGCAGGACAAGCAGCATCAGAGGAGCAGGAAAGCTGACATTTCGTTCTATCCGTGGACTTCGTTTATATGGGTCACTGCCGCAGAAAGGCAGCCAACATCATCAAAGACCCATCGCACCCCGGTAATGATCTCCTACAACCCCTTCCATCAGGCAGAAGGTACAGAAGCCTGAACACATGCACCAGCACATTCAGGAACAGCTTCTTTCTGGCTGTTATCAGAATGTGCAATGTAACCTGTACACCTCTAAGTCTTTTTGATCTATACATCCTTTGCTTGCTGTGATCTGCCTGTACCTCTCGTAAACAAAGGTTTTCACTGTATTTTTGTACACATGACAGTAAATTCAATCAAGCAAACAGTGCAATTCACATGTCCCAGAGGCACAAGGAAATATTTCCTTTTTGTGACCTAAAAATGGAAGAAACAAGAAACTTTAAAAATATAAGAAAGGGAATTATGTGTGGTGCTGGTTTTACAGATCAGTTCTAGCCTGGACATAAAGTGTTAATGACATTTGTTGCAGCTACATGTTGCAGACCTTTCCACTGTTTCAAATGACCTTGTTTAATAAAGGATGACATTCAGCCATGATCCTATCTGTTTTAAAAGAGGATCCCGTTCCTTAACAACTGAAGGGGAGCCCAGAAAACTGCAATGGCACCTTTTAAGTTTGATCACAACTGCTCACCCTCCTTCAATGTTCAGTGACTTATTCATAAACCTGGAATTAAAGATACAAAATATTGATGTTCTTGTGATGTTCTTAGGAGGAAATACTGTGATCATGTTCAAATAAATGAAAGGGAAGCTTTGACTATTTTTATAATCAACATTAAGTTTATCATTCAGTCCAAAATCAATTCCAACTCTCCCACAGCAGTGCACTGAGCTATCCACCTGCTCAATCTGCTCAGGTATAAATAGTACACAACCTGCTAAGGGGCAGAAATATTGCCACTGAGCCATGACTGACACTTTGAGCAAGTAGAAAGATTCTTCCCTTGGTGGAAGCAGACTGCTTCATTGCTCTGCTGTCATGCTCTTGTGTCATGCAACATAAAGAGGCAAATACTGAAAATGTCCCAGATACCAACATTTTAGTTGCAGCAATCAATATTACTCAAAAGGTCCTGAGTAAAAATGCCACAAAACAAAAAAAAAAATTGAAAACCTGGCAGTCATCAATCAAATGTTTTCTTTTTGGAGCAGATCGCATGAAACCACATTGATATCCTTGACATTGATTCTATGGGCATTCAAATCTAATGTTGACCTTGCTTTGTGCACCTCCTGTGCAGCCGTAACCTTGTATGCCTCGCTCTGTCTAAGCGTCCTATGATCTGCATGTCCTTGTTTGCTGTGATCTACCTGTACGGCTGGCGAAACAAAAAAGTTCACTGTACTTAGGTACATGTGACAACAATAAATCAAATCAAATAGATAATGTGAATGATGAGGGTGTTTTCCCTAGGGTGGGAGAGTTCAAAAATAGGGGTACATTTTTAAGGTGAGAGGAGAAAGATTTATAAAGGCCTTAACGACAACCTTTTTACACAGAGAGTGGTTCATATGTGGAATGAACTGCCAGACAAAATAATGGGTGTAGGTACAGTTACAGTGATTAAAAGATATTTAGATAAGTTCATGGATAGGAAATGTTTGAAGGGATATGGGCCAAGCACAGGCAGTTTAGTTTGGGAACATGGCCAGTATGGACTAGTTGGACTGAAGGGCCTGCTTCCATGCTGTATGACTCTATGGGTCTACGATTTACAATTATCTGGAATGTCTCAGCTCCTTGTACCCATTCTAAACAGGTAAACTGACTGAACAGCACAAGGAGTGAGCTTATGGCATCCATGCTCATTACAGTTGTATTATCATTAATTGCAATATTAAATTCACATTTTCGTATATCTTTTTGTGAGAATTTTGTAAGGAGACTGTGTGAAACAGAAACTGACCTTCTGGATTTTCCAACTACTATTGAACAGTTACTTGACAAGAAATTGATGAAGAAAGACATTTGAAATGTTGGTTATCTGAAACAGAATCAGAATATTTTATGTTTCAGAGCTTTTGCATAGCACAATATTCAAAAGAATGTATGGTTCATGTTGTGAATGCCTTTGTGGATCACTTTTAAATCAGCCAATTGCAACAATGAATGTTTTAATTGATCATTTAAGAACAGTACCATTTAGGTACAAAAATAACTTGAGTCAATTTCTCAAATAAATTCGGAACGATATTTTAATGTTGTCACAAGGCTAAGTTCTCCCTCAGGGGTTTTTGCAAACTCAAGCAGTTATCTAAATAGTTGAAAGTATTCATTTCATGTGCCTTGAAGCGTCTACCTCAGAATGAGGAAGGCAGTGGTTCTGGATGAAATGCTGTGAAAACCCGTCCTTGAAACTTGAAGCTTTCGCCATGGTTGTATTTGTGAAATAAAAAGTCCCAATAGATCAAAGCCACAACCTGTTCTTGTCACTTATTGGAATTTAGACTCTTCGCAAAAGAACAGTTTTGGAGAGGACCCCATTTGTGTGAAAACAATGGTGTCAGCTGTGGTTTGAATCCCTTTGACTGAGGGTTTGATATCTGTCCAGTTTAGAAGTTGAAAAGTCAGCCACGTGTCTGTCTTGGTAAACATTTACAGGGAAGCAGGTAAAAACTTCAGGGACTGCACTGGTTAGGGTTGCTAAAAAAGAAAAGTTCAATAGTAACACAGGATGTAGATGTAATCCATTAAAAACTGGGTTGTAGGTGTTACAGAATATTTCATTTCTATTTGTATGCTCATCTAGCTGAGATGGTTTCCTCTATAGGGATTAGTGGCTCAAGCAGTGATACCAGGGAAACCATGGTTTGAGTCTTAGATTTAGTATTGAACATATAGCAGAGTAGAACAGAGGATAGAATCAATATTTTCCATTTTGTCACTCTGGCTGGTATTACTCTTAAAGTGTTTATGTAAGATGAATCCTAACCATTGCTCACCATGTTGTAAGAGCTTTCTGGTAGATTTCCTGTGGTCAGGATGTACTGTGACTAGTGTAACAGAAGTAAACCATTTGATAATCCAACAGGAAGACATTGGTGTTACAAAGAGGGTATCATTTATTATGTGACAGCAACTTGCTGTCTGTGACATGAATTGGATATGATGTAAAGGTGCCTGTGTTGGATTGTGTGAACAAGGTTAAAAATCACATGATGCCAGGTTATAGTCCAACAGATTTATTTGAAATCACAAGCTTTCGGAGTACAGCCCCTTTGTCAGGAGCAGTGAGAGGAGAGCACTGAGTCTGTATGCTCTGCTGTCACTGCACCCGACAAAGGTGCAGCAGTCCGAAAGCTTGTGATTTCAAATAAACCTGTTGGACTATAACCTGGTGACATAAATCGGATAAACATCATTACGGAGATTATGAGGAAGAACCAGAAAGTAGGCCCTTAGGGATCCTATGCTAATCTCGCCCATGTCCATGCAAACCTACAAGGATGCAAATTAACAGCATGAGTAGGCCACTCAGCCTCCCAAATATGCTATGCCATTCTGTAAGATTATGGCTGATCTGATTACTCTAAATTCCTGTCTAGCTCTGATAACCTCTTCCCCCTAACCTCACAAGAATCTAACTACCTTGGCCTTAAAAATATTCAAGGACTCTGCTTCTACTGCCTTTTGAGGAAAGAAGTTCTCAAAACTTAACACAATGTGTGAGAAAAAAAATTCTCAGCTCAACATCATCACAGTGAGCACAGCTTAAAGCATTCCTGTCATTAACCCATTCAAACACATACACCCTTATATCAAACAAACATCAACAGTGAGGGTGCAAAGATTTACATAGCAGATATCAGAACTATGCAGTTATACCAACAGAAGAGGAAGAGAGACAGGGAGAGAGGGAGGGAAAGGAACAGAGAGAGGGAGATTGAGACTCAGAAAGAGATAGAGAAATCAAGGAAGAGATTGATAAAGAGAGATTGATTCTCAAAGGGAGTGAGAGAGAGAGATAAAGCAATTGAGGAAGGAGACAGAGAAAAGGAGGATGGAAATTTCTAGTTAGAACGTTTTTGATTGTTTTGTGCATAAGTCACTGGAACAGGGCTTGAATTCACAAATTGGCTCTGAGGGTAAATTGGAAAACTTTTAGCCATGGGTAAAATAAAGCAACATCATCTCAATTTCATCAAGGACATCAATGAGCCAATATGTCACGCAAAATGCCAATCTTTGCTTAGGAGTTGCTTTGAGAATTTTTCAAAGAGTTTGTTACATGCATATGATCAGCTGATAGATCTCAGGGAGTTGGCAATGAGGAAGTGGTAATTCAGCACCTCTTTCATCTTTTCCAGCAGTTTCCCCACCTTTAAATTCTCTCTCAAAATATATCTAGGCTGGCAAGCTTTCCATCACCTCTCTTAATCTCGGCCTTCACTTGGCATGTTTGTTTCCATCTTGTGCACCCACCTGTGAAAAGCCTTGGGATGCCCCTTTATTACCAGCTTCATTAAAAAGAAATTTCAAGCTGTTTCTGTATGAGCTCAGCAGCTTCACAGTGACATTCACGAAGGTCATGAGCCAATAAATTCTGATCTCATTGTATCATCCCCATCAAAGGAAGCTACTGGTGGCAAAGAATTCACCCAAAAGAAATAGAAGAAGCTGAAGGAAAATCAGAAACACAGTGACATGAGAAACCACTGTCCAATATCAAATGTAAATGTGGAGATGTTTATCTGAGCTTGCTACACTATTAGAACAGAAATAATACCCACTATTTTACATGTCAAAACCTCTCTATTAAATTAATCACAGCTGTTTTTTGTCTCATAGATCGTATTCCTAACTTCTCTTTGATATGTATAAAGCAGCTGGATGAACTGCAAGACACATGGCGCATTGTCTGGTTATTCATGTTAACTAACCACAGTTCAGAAGAAATCATAGGGACTTGTCTGGATGAGAGAGATGGTGAGACTGCTTCAGAGATGTCACTCTGCATAAGGCACTTTTTACAATTTGCTCATGGGATATAGCTGTCATTAGCTAGGCCAGCATTTATTGCGCATCCATAATTGTCCTTGGTGGTGGGGTGCTGCCTTCTTGAACTGCAGTTCTTAGGGTATAGGGACATCCACAATTCCATTAGGAAGAGAGTTCCGGAATGTTGATCCAGTGTGTAGGATTCTGTGAGCTAACTTAATTAGATCACTTTTTCTTCATTCATGGGATGTGGGCATCGCTGGCTAGGCCAGCATTTATTACCAATCTTAATTGTCTCTCAAGAAGGTGGTAGTGGGCTGCTTCCTTGAACTGCTGCAGTCCAGGTGCCATAGGTAGATCCAAAATGCCCTTTGGGGGGAGAATTCCAGGATTTTGATCCCGTGAAGGAAAGCCAATTGTTGCGGACCAGACCAAACTCTACTCAAATATATCAAGGGGATATCCTAGACCTTAATTTTTATTTTATTTAGAAGCAAATTTAAAATCAGTATTCCAGATGTAATTCAATTGGTCATGCTACTCGGTTTAGACAAAACACATTAAAATACTAACAAAAGAAAGAAGAATTGATATAAATTTAACTCTATTCAGAAACTTAACAGGATAATAAATTATTTAATTATTAAACAACAACTGCTCCAATATAGTAACATCCCATAAACACACCCTTGGCAAAGACAAAGTCAGGAAAATAGATTGTCTCACATGCAGCCAAGAACGCACAACAACCCACCTCTCCTTCCTCAGGCGGCTCAGGAAATTTGGCATGTTCATAAGGTCCCTCGCCAACTTCTACGAATGCACCACTGAAAACATGCTGTCCGGGTGCATAACAGCCTGATATGGCAACTGCTCTGCCCAGGACCATAAGAAACTACAGAAGGTGGTGTGCACAGCCCAGACCATCACGGAAACCAACCTTCCATCCATCGAGATAGTAGGAACTGCCGACGCTGGAGAATCTGAGATAAAACATTGTGGAGCTGGATGAACACAGCAGGCCAAGCAGCATCAGAGGAGCAGGAAAGTTGACGTTTCGGGTCGAGACCCTTCTTCAGAAAATGTATGTCCATCCATGGACTAAGATACAGAAGCCTGAACAGACACATCAACAGGTTCAGGAACAGCTTCTTCCCGGCCGTTATCAGACTGATGGATGGACTGTCGCCTCAAATAACACTGATCTTGCGAACATTGATCTCGCTTAGGGCACACCTTGTGCAATGTAACCTGTATGCCTCTGTCTAAGTTTTTTTAATCTGTACAATCAATCAATGTTTCTCTAGTCCAGGAGGAAAGAACAGAAAGAGAAAATTCTGGCAGAGAGAGAGAGAGAAAACTCAAATTTTTTTGTAGTCGGGACAGATGTATGTCTGCTTTAAAACCCCAAAAACTGCTGAAAGCTGAGCTCAAACCCTGGTCCTGTGGAAACCTGATTCCACCTATTCAGGCTGCTTCTATGGTTCTAACATTAAAAAGAAAACAAGGCCTCACAAGATGTTTACTTTATTAGGTTGGAGGACACAGCTCTGTCCCTCTATCTCAACCCTTCTTAAAAAAATGACAAAATCCATCTCTTAAAGCCTTAGTATCATAACATTAATATATTTCTGAGTCAGGGCGGTGAGTGGCTTGGAGGGGAACTTGCAGATGGTGGTGCTCCCATGTATCTGCTGTCTTTGTCCTTCTAGATGGAAGTGCTCATGGCTTTGGAATATGTTGTCTAAGGAGCTTTGGTGAAATACTACAGTGATGAAGCCAATGACAATCAACTCTTTCCAGGACATCCCTGTAGGAGATAGTAGGAACTGCAGATGCTGGAGAATCTGAGATAACAAGGTGTAGAGCTGGATGTACACAGCAGGCCAAGCATACCCTTCAGAAGGGTCTAGGCCCGAAACATCAGCCTTCCTGCTCCTCTGATGCTACTTGGCCTGCTGCATTCATCCAGCTCTACACCCTGTCATCTCTGTAGGAGTTTGTCAGGGAAGCGACCTGACTCCAATCATCTTCAACTGTTTGATGAATGACTGTCCCTCCATCATAAGTCAGAGGTGGGGATGTTCGCCAATGATTGCACAATGTTCAGCACCGTTCGCGACATCTCAGATGGTGAAGCAGTCCGTGTCCAAATGTAGCAAGATCTGAACAATAATCTCATTTGGGTCGATAAGTGGCAAGTAACATTTGCCAGGCAATTACCAACTACAACAAGAGAGAATCTAAACATCGCTATTTGACATTCAATTGCATTACCATCAATGAATCCAGCTGTATCAATATCAATATGGTTACCATTGACCCAAAACTGAACAGGAGTATCCATATGAATGTAATGGCGACAAAAGCAGGTCAGAGGCTAGCAATCCTACAGCATGTAACTCACCTCCAGTGCCAGCGACAATGGTCATTGCTGTGATTCCAGAATAGAATGGTCAGAAACCACTGTGTGTCTCTTGAGGTTAAAACTTTGTTATGAATTCATAATAAATCAAATTCCGAATCAGACCATTGTGGTAACCGTCCACGATACCTATTGTATGAGTAAAAGTGTTTGGGAGATGAAAATGTATGATAGCATACTAACCTGTTGCCTCCTCAGTCTTCCCACCAGTAAAACATTTTTTTAGAACATAGAACATAGAACAATACAGCGCAGAACAGGCCCTTCAGCCCTCGATGTTGCGCTGACCTGTGAACTAATCTAAGCCCATCCCCCTACACTATCCCATCATCATCCATATGCTTATCCAAGGACTGTTTAAATGCACCTAATGTGGCTGAGTTCACTACATTGGCAGGCAGGGCATTCCACGCCCTTACCACTCTCTGAGTAAAGAACCTGCCTCTGACATCTGTCTTAAATCTATCACCCCTCAATTTGCAGCTATGCCCCCTCGTACTAGCCGACGTCATCATCCCAGGAAAAAGACCCTCACTGTCCACCCGATCTAATCCTCTGATCATTTTGTAGGTCTCTATTAAATCCCCTCTTAGCCTTCTTCTCTCCAATGAGAACAGACCCAAGTCCCTCAGTCTTTCCCCATAAGACCTTCGCTCCAGACCAGGCAACATCCTGGTAAATCTCCTCTGCACCTTTTCCAATGCTTCCACATCCTTCCTGTAATGGGGCGACCAGAACTGTACGCAATATTCCAAGTGAGGCCGCACTAGCGTTTTGTACAGTTGCAGCATGACACCATGGCTCCGGAACTCAATCCCTCTACCAATGAAACCTAACACACCGTATGCCTTCTTAACAGCACTATCAACCTGGGTGGCAACTTTCAGGGATCTATGTACCTGGACACCAAGATCCCTCTGCACATCCACACTACCAAGAATCTTTCCATTGACCCAGTATTCTGCCTTCCTATTATTCTTCCCAAAGTGCATCACCTCACATTTATCTGCATTGAGCTCCATTTGCCACCTTTCAGCCCAATTCTGCAGTTTATCCAAGTCTCCCTGCAACCTGCAACATTCTTCCACACTGTCCACCACTCCACCAACTTTAGTGTCATCTGCAAACTTACTAACCCATCCACCTATGTCTGCGTCCAAGTCATTTATAAAAATGACAAACAGCAGTGGTCCCAAAACAGATCCTTGTGGCACACCACTAGTAACCGGACTCCAGGCTGAATATTTTCCATCAACCACCACTCTTTGGCTTCTTTCAGAAAGCCAGTTTCTAATCCAAACTGCTAAATCTCCCTCAATCCCATGCCTCCGCATTTTCTCCAATAGCCTACCATGTGGAACCTTATCAAAGGCTTTACTGAAGTCCAGGTACACCACGTCAACTGCCCTACCCTCATCCACATGCTTGGTCACCTTCTCAAAAAACTCAATGAGGTTTGTGAGACATGACCTGCCCTTGACGAATCCATGTTGACTATCTCCAATCAAATTGTTGCTTGCTAGATGATTATAAATCCTATCTCTTATAATCCTTTCCAAAACTTTTCCAACAACAGATGTAAGGCTCACTGGTCTATAATTACCTGGGTCATCTCTACTGCCCTTCTTGAACAAGGGCACAACATTTGCAATCCTTCAGTCCTCTGGTACTAAACCTGTAGATAATGACAACTCAAAGATCAAGGCCAAAGGCTCCGCCATCTCCTCCCTAGCTTCCCAGAGAATCCTTGGAAAAATCCCATCCGGCCCAGGGGATTTATCTACCTTCACACCTTCTAGGATTGATAACACCTCCTCCTTACTAACCTCAATCCTTTCAAGTCTAATAGCCCGTATCTCAGTCTTCTCCTCTACAATATTCTCCTTTTCCTGAGTGAAAACAGATGAGAAATATTTGTTCAGCACCTCTCCGATCTCCACAGGGTCCACTCACAACTTCCCACTTCTGTCTTTGACTGGCCCTATTCTTACCCTAGTCATCCTTTTATTCCCCACATACCTATAGAAAGCTTTAGGGTTCTCCTTAATTCTACCTGCTAATGACTGCTCATGTCCCCTCCTTGCTCTTCTTAACTCTCTCTTTAAATCCTTCCTAGCTAATCTGTAACTCTCCATCGCCTCATAAGGAAAATTTTATAAAATGGAAAATTTTAGTATCAGATTTGTGGTGACAGAATCTCCAATTACACCAAAATTAAGGCATGTGCAGTCTGAATTTGTACTAATCATTACATTTTCTCATCATTTTAAGTTAACGACGATTTGCTGCATATGCATGTGATAGGACTATGCTTTTGCCTTTCTAAGGCAGACCTTCTGACATTGATTGAATGAATTCTTGCCTAACTAAATCTTAGAGAAGAAGAAACATGCTCAAACTTCTGATTATTTCTGATTATTCCTATCTGCCAGTAACTGCAGGAAGGATTTATTGCACATTTTCAATAAATGAGGAGTAATCCAAACAGTAAAATGTCAGAAACCCAAATAGCAGTGAACGACCTGGAGTTAATTGTGTAGTAACTTTGAATATTTTGTTTTTGAATAAGAATTTTCAGTAGAATTGTTGATTGTATTTGGAGATGTAAAAATAAAGTAATCTTCATTATAATTTTAGCATCACAGAAGTAATTTGTTACCTTTCAATATGTTTAAGTACCATGTGTTTTTTTTTGCTCATCTCAAATTTTTGCAGTGATTTAAAGACCTGTTAGAATCCTTTTCTCTGTCCTTCATCACTACATTGTCCAATTGGAAGAAATCTTAATCGAGCTTAGGAAAATCTGTTTGTGCCACAGTTATACCACTGCTTAGATTTGTATCATTTCCTAAATGATTAGACAACATTGAAATATGTTTTCTTTTTCAACTTAAATTCAGGCCAAATGCCTCACCACCCTATGGCTTTCTTTTTTAAAATCACACTCACATTAAGTAGGCATGAACCGTTTTACCTAACCCAATTTCCCAGCAGAATAGCACAAGCTCCAATTCATCTGATGACAATTGATTAATTAGCTAAGAGTTGTCTTGTAGACAGAAAAGTAATTAAGGTCAATTCAGATTAAATTAAGGCAATTTAAAATGAATTCAACCATCAATATCATTGGAACTGAACATCACTCAGACCAAGAATTCTTGGTGCCATATCTACCATGAGTCATGGAGATAATGTGTTACTTTGATAAAGTTTCACGTAAAGAAAGGCCTTGCAGACTATAAACAGCATCTACAACAGAGATTTTCAAGCACCTCCTTCTTTGTAAACTCCCCATTTCGGATCACAATATTGATACTTGTAAACCTTTGGCTTTAGCTATAGATATCATCAAAATTATGAATGAAGCTCAACGTGTTGGTGCCACTCAGTCAGGAACACAATATTATTCTTATTTTAGTAATTTAGAGATCTATTTTATCACAATGACATCTTGTTTGTTGGTTGCTCTCGTGCCCTCAGAGATTCAGAAAGGTGGCATGCTCAGGTACCAATGAAGGACTTGAACGTATAATTATTAAATGACACAATTCCTGAAATATCAAAGAAGCTAACCATTTGGTGAAATGTTAAATCAAGATCCAGTTGGTCAGTTCATGGGTGTGCTGAAGCTGATCATAAGAAGGCCATTCAGTCTATCAAGTATACTCTGCCATTCAATGAGACAAATATTTTTGAATTAACTTGTTCCGATATGTTACGACACAGATTTAGAGCAGATAGGATGTGAACCTAGGCCTCCTAGGTCAAAGGCATGGATGGTATCATTGCACCACCCAGAGGGTGCATAGACTCATATGAAAAGCAAAATGGAATTTTATCTGTGTCCTTCCCAATTGTCCCTCTACAATAAAAATCCACCATATAAAACATTTTAATTGATTATTCTTTTAGTCCTGATTCTGGGATCTTGTCATGCACAGATTTATTGCAAAATTTGTTTTGCGTATTAACAGAAGCTACACTTTGAACTTAAGCAATTGGCAATGCAGTGCTTTAGGAAACCCTGCTGCATCAACGCTAGTCTTGTGAAAGAGTTCTGTTTCTAAATGTATCAGCAGACACTTCACTTTGAATATTCACACCCAAGTTAGGCACTTCAAGCCAGGACAGTCCACCT
Organism: Ginglymostoma cirratum; assembly: GCA_024137785.1. Taxonomy (NCBI): domain Eukaryota; kingdom Metazoa; phylum Chordata; class Chondrichthyes; order Orectolobiformes; family Ginglymostomatidae; genus Ginglymostoma; species Ginglymostoma cirratum. The sequence continues at coordinate 36,146,713 of JAHRHZ010000029.1, read as the reverse complement.
GAACTTTGCATTTTGATTCTGGTGTGCTGGGATCTCTGGCAGGTGACTCCAGAAGCAGAGCAGAGGCTTCTGGTGCTAACGTGAACTGGGCACAAGGTGCCCAGTTAAAGAGGCAGAAGATCAAAACCAGCCCTTAACCTTCCCATTGTCCATACACTCGTCCTCCCACCTCATGCTTTTCTTTCACCCCCATGACATCTCATGCTCTCCATGCCAATTCACTTTCCTCTATCCAATCCCTTCACTAATTGTAGCCCAATGCCAATTTAGTGCCAATGTTTGCTAACCTAAGATCCCAGCATTTCCTTGCCCTACATCTACTTTGCCAACTGACTCTTAGAGCTGGAAAGAGAAATTCTCCAGCTGCTGCGTGTCTGTCTCCCTCTCTGTAATACATATCTCCCTCTGGGACAATAAAATTGCTTATGAAGGTCAAATGCCCTCAATTGACTCAAAGAACTTCAGTGGCCTATCTTAACTTCATATACTCTCCAATAGGCAAAGAAGGATATGGATAATTGGAGCGGGAGTAGGCCATTCAACTCTTCAAGCCTGCTCTGATAAGTTCTAAACTGGGTAAGAGCTGCAGTACAATGCTGTTACAAACAGCGTCACGTTTAGCGCTCAGAACCTAACACGTGAATCTTTGTGTGTGGACCTGGTGTGTTGGCATCAAGCTTTGGAGGAAGTTGCAAATTGCTGTAGGGCTGAGTATAACAGAGCCAACTCCACGCCATCACCCCCAAGCTGGCTGAGAAACAGAACAGGCAGAATCTTGTCTGGATTATAGCAGTATGGAAAATAACAAAAAATGTGGGAAAATACTGTGTGATTAAAAAAAAAACATGCTTCTTGATGTTGAGAAAACGTTTTCTGATTTTCATTTTAAAATTTCAATGGCAAAGGGAGAATTTTCTTTCAATTCATCTGCATCTCATTAATACACCAACTCAGCCCATCTATTTGTAGCTCAGGATTCTCCCTCCTCTCCTGAGAAACTAGACAGTCACAATTCCCAAATAGAAAGTCTAGGGCCATTATTATGAAGCCCGTTCATTAACATCTCATTGCACACTCCATGGACAGCACTCTCCTCCACTCTTTATCCATCAAAATACAAATCAACAAACCACCAGCCTCATTACAGTATCATCGTAGACCAACTTAGAATCCACCTCAACCTGTCAGGCTATGGCAGCTTTGGAACTCAAGGAGATCTTTAGCTTGCTTGCTCTCGCCAGATCTGTCTGCACACAGGGACACACAATTATCTCCTGCATCAACACAGGGTGTACCTTATGGCTCTTAGCATCTTCTGCCTCTATGGATTGCCCAGTGGGCAGGAAAGGTTAGTGATTGTGGAGGATGAGTGCCACTGAGTGAAGAGGTTTGCAATAGTGAAGTTGGTCCGTGAGCATTGGTGAGGTGTGTGTGCACTTAGATCGAGAATGAGGGAGCAGGAAGTAGATGGCTGTCACTCTTGTGGAATGGAGAAGACCATTGGCCCTTTCTTCCCGCACTCCTGGATGTTCTGTGTAACCCCGGAGACTGCAACGATGCAGGGTGTTGTGTTTGTGGCTTCAGCCTCTGCTGGTGGTCCGCTGGATAAAGGGTGGCCCTTCTTCTGACCATCCACTGGATCCAAATCTGGAGTCTTCTGTTTCTGAGACATTCCAGTTTTGGAAGAATGCACTGTGAGGAGCAGTTCTGGGTTTACTGTGCCTGAAATGGTGTGCAGCTGGATTTAAACATGGCACTCGCGCTTGTAAGACAGGATGTCCCAGTGGCAGTGGGAAACTGGCCTCTCCAGCTGCACAATTGCACAAAACGGTCATCAAAGATGCCAATGGCATAATTAATAAGGTGAGAAATATAGATTGGCATTGGAAAACTCACCGTGAGCCATTTCAGGACACCCACCAAGGAGCTCTCCAAAAATAACATACAGACTAAAACGCAGCCCCATGTTCAATCAAACCAAATGTGCAGACACTAACAGAGCAGGATGGGAGTATCATCCATACAGAAAGCTGGGATGCTGCTTCAGAACCTGATGCACGAAGAAACATAGCTGAATCTCCTAAAGATCATCTCACCATTATTATTTTAGGCATGTACACAAAATTAAATGTCAGACAAGATTAATGGAAATATTGGAACATTTCAATAAATCTGTTGTCTATTCTCTGATGAAATGATGGCGCTCTTGTAATACACTCCAGAGAGATATTTGGTTTCCATCAAAAAACCCAGACCATCTGCTGTGGCAGTGCAGATTATAATTCTCTATTCCATACACACAACAATAATGTACACACGCCAACAAAACACTCACTGCATATTTCACTGTTCCTCATCAACTTCTTCATCTTTTGGGCACTTTCTCAGTATCAAGGCTGAGTGCTTCCACTGCATTTCAATGGGCTCTGAGATGGCTGACAACCTCAAGGAGTGATCTGCTGATTCTGCTAAGTGCAGGGAGGGTGACAGTTGAAATTTTGCATAGGTGGGTTGTTACATGGGTTTGTGCTTTCCCTCTGACAGGCTATCATTTCCTCATTCCTCTCAGCTCCAGTCATTAAAACCCAAACAACCTGTTCACCCTTTCCTCATAAGGCTAGTCAGGAGAGTTAAATAACCCTTCCCTGAACTGCACCTAATGCAATTATATCCTTTTCCACATGGAACTGAAATTATACACAGAACCTGAGGTCTGGTCTTAATGAATCCTAACTGCTTCAAGTGTATGCTATCTTAGAATTGCCTGAAATGCACCTACTTCAATGTGAGAGAGTAAGTACCAGATTTCTTTGGGATCTCCTCACTCCATCTTAACCTGCCCTTCACCAATCCCCACTTGGATGTTGTGCAGAGGTACCGCCTTGCTCCCAGAAATAAAACTGACGCTCATCATTCAAACGGCTCATTAAATGGTTTATGAATAATCATCTTTTACAATATAATGTTTTCCTTTTCTGGAATTCACACTACTGTAGACAGGAACTTCAGCACAAAAACGTCAACTGATTTTTAAGAATCTTTTAAATCATTGGGGTTTTTCGGCAGACAAGATCTTTGAAGTTCCAGAAATTAGTTATTGGGACATCCTTGATTTATTATCAGAATTTTCAAATATAAGAAGAAATGGTTCTCCAGGAACAAACTCAGCTCAGTATTCCATGTGAAAGATCGTTCTCTCAGGAGGAAGCGGAACGCTAAACTGTAACATTGGCGTGAGATTGTTGGTACTGGAATCTACTGTTGTATGCTCCTTGTGATTTCAAAGAATGCACCAAAACATCTCAAAGTTTGGATCACGACTGGAATTTTCGGGCTGCAATCTTTGGGACATGACCATCATGGAGCTTTGACCAAGTGAACAACTGCGAGGATTCTTTAAATCCTCACCATCTTAATCAAACATGTGGATATAACCTAAATGATTCACCCACAAGACTCAATGGCTCCTGGAACAGGACAAAGAATGGGCCTTATACGTTTCTAAAAGAAAACCATGAAATCTCTTCAAAACGGTTTCCTTTCTGCACCCTGTGCTGTTACTGGTCTCACCAAGGGTTCACGACAATGACAATTTTCCTTCCTTGAAACAGGATGCTGGTGGGAAAATGCTCGAGAGCCTCGAGAGAAAAAAAATGATAAGAGGCAAAATAAATGTTTTGGCACACTGAAGAGATGCAACAAAATTACTTAGAGCACTCTGTGGAAAGCAACAATCAATGTTTATAATCTATTTGTAAAAGCATACATAACATTAACACGCAGGGAGAGGAAAAAAACATTTATTGTGGCATTACCATTTCTCATAGGAGGCTTAATTTGAGTGTAATTATATTGTGTCCTGCAGCCTGTTAGTGCAGAACTGGGTGTGATCAACATTTTGATTTGACTAAAAAGCTTCACCAAATTGCTCATTAATACGTTATAAGTTCTCTAAGGTAAATTACCCAGAAAAGAAGCTCTTCCACTGTCTCTAAATGATCAGTCTGACTGTCTGATACCCCGCACTGGAGAAGCAGAAATTCCCTTTGAATTAAAATTGGGAAAACAGCATCATTATTTTCAGTCCCCACTCCAAATTTCTGTTCTTCAACCAACTCCATTTGTCTTTAAACCACTTTGTTTACAAACTTGCTGTTAGATTTGATTTCCTAATGAACATCTAATTTCAGTGGTATGCCACGGTGAAGATTACCAATTAATACAACATAGCCCTCATTCAGACCTTTGTGACTTCTACATTAAAGCAAAACACTATTGGCAGGCCTCCTACATTCTATACACCCCCACCCCCCAGTCAAACAGTTTCAGGCCATCCAAACCTCTGCTGTTTGTGTATGAGCTCACATCCAGCCCTTTCCTCTGTCATTCCTCTACTCACTGACCTATATTAGCTCCCGGACAAAGTCAGGCAAGGTTTTAATTTTGGAATTATATTCTTGTTTTCAAATTCCTCGCTGGCCTCACTCTTCCCCATAATGGCCAGTTTTAATATATATCTTGCAGCAAATGTGTGATGTACATGTTCATTATATCATCACTTTATCATGGCACTTGCCTTGATGGCATCAAGCTCTCAGTTACCATGGATGGGATGCTCTGAGGTTCGGTGTGGCCTTGTTGGGCCAAAGGGCCTGTTTCCGCACTGTAGGGATTCTATCTATCTACCTATCTATCTATCTTCCTTATCCTCTTGCAGCACGACATGCTGAGGGAGTAGTACTATAAGGCATCTCAATTGTTTAGCTTGAGCCTGGCACAAAACTGCCTGTGATTGTAGATACCAGGCATTGGTATAACATTAATTCAATTCTTCTGTACTATGTGATCCCATGTCTCATATTTACGTCATCACAGTTAACACAGAATCACATCACATCAGGAGCTTTGGGACAAAGGGGCTAAAAAGAGCGAAATTTTGAGACCGAGATTAAAACAATGAGACATTGAGTACAAAGAGATTAAAAAAGGTTCCATTACAGCAAAAAGAATTCAACCATCGCTATCACGGGAAAATTGAGAGTTGATTGACTGGTGAGTAATGTTATTTAGGAATTTAGTTTAAACAATTTTTTTAATATATTGCTAACTAGTGACAAGTGAGTCTTAGATCTCTTTGTTTAACGTGAGATTTAGTGGTACTAGTGAGGTTTATTAAGTGTTTGAGGAGTAAATAGATGCATTTTTAATTAGTACCAGGTTGAAGGGTTATGGAGTTGAGGCCAAAATGAGATCAGCCATGATGGTATTGAATGACCGAGCAGGCTCAAAGGACTGAATGGTCTCCCCCTGCTCCTAGTTCTTATATTCTTATGAGAGTGATAAATATTAATAAGGCTGTTCAGAGTTTATCATTGATAGTGAGGTTTATTAGTGTTGTTATTAGACAGTAGGGAGAGAAATGACACTGTTGCTCCCAGCTCTGAAATGCACATCATGATTAATGTGTTTCAGGTCCCTATTTGTAATGGAGTATCTTTGGATTGCAGCAGCTTGAGCTCCAGGTTTCAGTTTGAGCAGCAGCTGGAAACATCCATGAGGTTGAGAGCTTTGTGGATAATACATTTCACGAATGTGGTCATCCCATAGTTAACGAGTATGCAGGGGGAGTGGGAATAGGTGACCCCACTATACAGTCTGTTAGAAACAACTGGAGTTGGGCAGAAGGGTGACATTCTTCAACCAACATTGTTCCCTGAATAGAATCATTGAAGATAGGAGCAGGGGTAAGCCATTCAGCATTCCCTCTCTCTGGACCATCTCTACCAGCCCCTCAAACAAAGAGGACCATTTACAGAGCTAAGAGGATGTACAGTCAATACCTTCCTCCACCTCCATCCATCCACACAGAGACAATCACCTTGGTCGCTAATTGACAGAGGGCAGGCTTGGAGTCACACTTGGATAAACACAGCTCGGACATAGGTCCACACATAGAGAAGGAAGGAATAGCTGAGGACTCTGACACTTGGAGACCTATGGGAGAATGAGCCTCTGTTGGGCCCAGTATAAATGAGCAAGTCATTAATGAGCTGATGAAGATGCAGAGACGAACAGGATAAAGTTTGACCGAGGTGTCAGAGATCATTTTATCTCCAACATGTGAGCTTATGGCTGCCTCCATTGACTGGGTGGTGGCCCTTGTGAAGAGGACACTGGGTATCTGCCAGGTTTCCACATGGACCTTCACTCCATCACTTAAGCATGGATACAGCCATTCATTGGTTTGATGAGAGGGCATTGACCTTTCTCCAGGTGCTTCAACCCTCGAGTATGGGGGTGTGGTCCCATTAGGCACTGACAGTGAGGGGGAACAAGGGTTGTCACCTAAAAGCTGCCTCTGCTGTAGCATCACCCCTCTGCCAGGGACCCAAAGCCTATTTCAAGCCAGGTAAAGGAGACTGCATGTGCACCATCTCAGGAGATCCCGGCAGGACAGAGCCCTTGAGGCATTGGACCACAGAGGGCACCCAGCAAGGTCACCTCAGGAAACTTGAAAAGCAGTCGGCAGATCTCTTCAAGCTCAGCTGCAGCTGCCAAAGAGGCCCCAGGATGTAGTGGTGGGGAAGGAAAGCTTAAACGACAGTGAAGTATTTTTGAGAGCACAGCGCTAAATCTTCTGCATAAACTGGCAGTAGTGATAGGGTCTGTACTTTCTTTGACAGTCCTGTTGGGGAGGCTTTGAGCATTTAGCTTTTCCCTGTAGTTTACCATGAGTGCCACTGATCGGCAAACACACTCACATGCATATCACGCGCAGCCGTGCAGAGTGTCGAGGCTGTCATTATTTGTTTTCCTTTGGGAGGATCATCACCCCAAGGAAGCAGGAACTCAGGCTAAATGTTTGCATTTCAAGAACCAATCAGCCTAGATTCGTCCTCATGTATCTCTGCAATAGATGAAAGCCTCTTATAAACTGAGACGTATAACTATAGCTCCCGTATCATCCTGCATCTCATACTGTTGCACTGGCTAGGAACCTTAACAACAGATTATTGTTGCTAAGAGAAGAATTAACTTCTTGTTAATCACAAAAAAATTATTTTAACATCAAATCTAGGAGCTGGCCTAGGCTATTAAGCCCACTCGGCCATTGAACATGATCTTGTTGAATCTTGACCTCAGAGCAGGAACACCTCTGCACCATAATTATCTCAATGTTTTGGTTGGCAAAATATTTTCAAGTTAATGCCCCCCACCCTTAAATTTAGCGGCTATCGGGTTCTCTTGGTTCTGCAGCCTTACCTCAGCTTTGGCCTAGCTTCTTCAATATCCTCATTATCAAGTTTGGCTCCCTCAGCATCACCAGCAGACTCCCCTTTTTCCTTGCTTGGTCCATCTCTCTCTCTGTGACATTCTCATCCATCGTTGAACGGGGGGTTGGGCAGGCTGCCACAAACATTCATTGTAGTTGACAGGGTGCTCAAACACATCCGACCTATCACCTGTGCTTATAAGACCATAAGACCGTGAGACATAGGAGCAGAAATTAAACCATTCAGCCTACCGAGTCTGCTCTGCCATTCAATCATGGCTGATAAGTTCCTCAACTCCATTCTCCTGCTTTCTCCCTGTAACCCTTGATCCCCTTGATAATCAAGAACCTATCTATCTCAGTCTTAAATGTACTCAATGACCTGACCTCCACAGCCTTCTGTGGCAGTGATTTCCATAGTGTCACCACTCTCTGGCTGAAGAAATTTCTCCTTATCTCTGTTCTAAAAGGCCTTCCCTTTACTGTAAGGCTGTGCCATCGGGTCCTAGTCTCTCCTACCAATGGAAGTATCTTCCCAACATCCACTCTGTCCAGGCCATTCAGTATTCTGTAAGTTTCAATTAGATCCCCCCTCATCCTTCTGAACTCCAATGAGTATAGTCCTAAAGTCCTCAAACATTCTTCGTATGTTAAGCTTTCCATTCCTGGGACCATTCTCGTGAACCTCCTCTGAAACTGCTCCAGGGCCAGTACATCCTTCCTGAGATATGGGGCCCAAAACTATGCACAATGCTCCAAATGTGGCCTGACCAGAGCCTTATAAAGCCTCAGTATTACATCCCTGCTTTTATATTCAAGTCCTCTCAAAATAAATGCCAACATTGCATTTTCCTTCTTGACTACTGACTCAACCTGCAAGTTTACCTTGAGAGAATCCTGAACTAGAACTCCCAAGTCTCTTTGTACTTCAGACTTCTGAATTTTCTCGCCAGTTAGAAAACAGTCCATGCTTTTATTCTTCTTACCAAAGTGCATGACCTCACACTTTCCCACATTGTACTCCATCTGCCACTTATTTGCCCACTCTCCGAACCTGTCCAAATCCTTCTGCAGCCTCCCCACCTCCTCAATAATACCTGTTCCTCCACCTATCTTTGCATCATCCACAAACTTAGCCAGAATACTCACAGTTCCTTCAACTAGATCATTAATGTATAAAGTGAAAAATGTGGTCCAACACTGGCCCTTGTGGAACACCATCTGTCACTGGCTGTGATCCTGAGAAAGACTCTTTTATCCCCACTCTCTGCTTTCTGCCTGACAGCCAATCTTCTATCCATGCTAGCATCTTGCCTCTAACACCATGGGCCCTTGCCTTAATCAGCAGTGTCCTGTGCGGCACCTTGTTAAAGGCCTTCTTGAGGTCACAGGTAGATAACATCCATTGGCTCTCCTTGGTCTACCCTGCTCGTTACTTTCTCAAAGAATTCTAGCAATTTTGTCAGACATGACCTCCCCTTGATGAAACCATGCTGACTTTGCCCGACTTTACCATACACTTCCAAATATTCAGTAATATCATCCTTTACAATGGATTCCAAAATCTTATCCACGACTGAGGTTAGGCTAATCAGCCTATAATTTTCTGTCTTTTGTCTTACCCCAGTTTTAAACAGGAGAGTCACGTTAGTGATTTTCCAGTCCTCTGGGACCCTCCCTGACTCTAGTGATTCCTGAAAGATGACCACTAACGCTTCCATTATCTCTTCAGCTATTTCCTTTAGAACTCTGTGGTGTAGTCCATCTGGTCCTGGTTATTTATCCACCTTCAGGCCAATCAGCTTTACTAGCACCTTTTCCTTGGTGATGGCCACCATACTCAACTCTGCCCCCTGAATCCTTTGAATTTTTGGAAGATTACTCCTGTCTTCCACCATGAAGACTGACGTGAAATAATTATTTAGTTCCTCAGCCATTTCCTTGTTCTCCACTACTATCCTTCCACCATCATTCTCCAGTGATCCAATGTCCACTTTTGCCTCTCTTTTGCCCTTTATATATCTAAAGAAACTCTTACAGTCTTCAGTTATATTACTGGCTAGCATAACCTCACATTTAATCTTCTCCCTCCTTATTTCTTTTTTTGTTGCCCTCTGTTGGTCTTTGTAAGGTTCCCAGTCCTCTGGTTTCCCACTGCCCTTCACCACATTATGTGCTTTCTCTTTTGCTTTTATGCTATCCCTGATTTCCTTAGTCAGCCATGGTTGCCTCATCCTCCTGTACCATGCTTCTTTTTCCTCGGGATGAATTTTTGCTGCATCTCCTGAATTACTCCCAGAGACTCCTGCCATTGCTGTTCCACTGTCTTTCCTGCTAGGCTCCTCTTCCAGTAAATTCTGCCCAGCCCCTCCCTCATACCTCTGTAGTCACCTTTATTCAGCTGTAATACCGTTACCTCTGATTCTATCTTCACCCTCTCAAATTGCAGAGTAAATTCTATCATATTAAAAGAACATAAGAACTAGGAGCAGGAGTAGGCCATCCAGCCCCTCGAGCCTGCCCCCCCATTTAATAAGATCATGGCTGATCTTTTTGAGACTCAGCTCCACTTACCCGCTCACTCACCATAACCCATAATTACTTTACTGTTGAAAAATTTATCTAGCCTTGCCTTAAAAACATTCAGCGAGGTAGCTTCAGCCGCTTCACTGGGCAGGGAATTCCACAGTTTCACAACCCTTTGGGTGAAGAAGTTCCTCCTAACCTCAGTCCTACATCTGCTTCTCTTTATTTTGAGGCTATGCCCCCTAGTCCTAGTTTCGCCTGCTAGCGGAAATAACCTCCCTGCCTCCACCTTATCTATTCCCTTCATAATCTTTTATGATTCTATAAGATCTCCCCTCATTCTTCTGAATTCCAATGAGTATAATCCCAGTCTACTAAGTCTCTCCTCATAATCCAATCCTCTCAACTCGGGAATCAACTGAGTGAATCTCCTCTGCACCCCCTCCAGTGCAAAACTGCACACAGTACTCCAGGTGTGGCCTCACCAGGACCCTATACAGCTGCAGCATAGCCTCCCTGTTTTTAAACTCCATCCCTCTAGCAATGGCAGACAAAATTCAATTTGCCCTTTTAATTACCCGCTGCACCTGCAATCCTACTTTTAGCGATTCATGCACAAGGACACCAAGTCCTTCTGCACAGCAGCGTGCTGCAATTTTTTACCATTTAAAACATAGTCCATTTTGCTGTTAGTCCTACCAAAATGGACAACCTCACACTTATCAACATTGTACTCCATCTGCCAGACCTCTGCCCAATCATATAGACTATCTATATCCCTCTGCAGACCTTTAGTGTCTTCTGCACATTTTGTTCGACATTATGATCACTGCCTCCTAAGGGTTCCTCCACCTTAAACTCCCTTATCAAGTCTGCCTCATTGCACAACACTAAATCCAACATTGTCTGTTCCCTTGTGGGCTCCGCCACAAGCTTCTCCAAAAAGCCATCTCGTAGACATTCCACAAGTTCCTTTTCTTGCAATCCACTACCAACATGACTTTTCCAGTCTAGCTGCACATTGAAATCCTCCATGATCACTGTGTTGCTGCCCTTGCCCCTTCCCATCATTCCCAACAGCATGATCGGGTCCCCCTTGTCCTCACTTTTCATCCCACCAGGCTCCACTTTCAAAGAATCATTTTCTGCCATTTCAGACAACTCCGGCAGAATGCCACCAGCAAATACATCTTCCGCCTAACCCCTCCATCTGCATTTCGCAAGGGATCATTCCCCCTAGGACACCCAAGTCTATTCATCGAACACCAGGCCCCTTCCCTTGGCACCTTCCCATGTAATCGCAGAAGGTGCAACCCTGCTCACCATCGAAGGCCTAAACAGTCCTTTCAGGTGAAGCAGCATTTCACCTGTAGCTCCTCCAATCTTGTGTATTGTGTTCACTGCACCCAATGTGGCCTACTCTACATTGGAGAAACCAAACACCGACTGGTGACCACTTTGCAGAACACCTCCAGTCTGTGTGCAAGCAGGACCCCTACCTTCCCGTAGCTGGTCATTTTAACACAGCATCCTACTCGCATGCCCAATTGTCGGTCCTCAGAATGCTGCAGTGCTCCAATGAATCACGGCACAAACTGGAGGAACAGCATCTCATCTTCATGCTGAGCATTTTACAGCCTTTAGGGCTCAATATTGATTTCAACACTTGCAAATCGTGAATCCATCCCTTCTCTTTCCTTTAGTTTTGTTCATTACATTCTCTGTCACTATTTCCTCTCTCCCCTCCTCCCATCCCAGTGGGACGGTCGGCTCTTTTCAGTCTGGCAGTTAGACACACCATTGTTCTGCCTTTCTATGCTCTGATCACTTAATCTGTACTATCATCAACCTTTCTCCCCAGCAAACCAACTCCCTGCTCCATGATAGTATAAATGCTGCCCCCTCCACACTTCATTTCAGCTCTGATGAAGAGTCATCTAGACCTAAAACGTTAGATTGCCCTCTGTCCCGTAATGCTGCCTTACCTGCTGTGTTCTCCAGATTTTTTGTTTTCAGTACAGGCTTCAGCCACTGCAGTAATTTGCTCCTACTATTCTGGGAGCCCTGTTCTGCAATTACTGGAGTGCTCTCCCTGAATTGCTCAGGTAATGGAAGCACATTTTCAGAAGACCAATAGTATGCAATGAAGGCCTGGGTGAATGCATAGACAGCATTGTAATATTCTTCAGTTTCAGGCTGAGTGTATTACACAGACCCTTTAACCATGCCCTATGGGGTATCCCTTATTGTCCCTCGTCAATGTTGGAGATGATGTGAAGGAGTGAACATTCAAAGAATCTGGAGTTTGCGCTAAATGTCATCAATAGGACTGCTCATCTGTGGATAGTGGGCTCACACATGCAGGAACTGTAGCCTGTGGTCAGGAATAAGCTGGACATTGAGAGAATGAAATCCATTCTTGTTCAGTCCATGGCCCCTTGCACCCTGCGAAATCCAAAGATGGTTGACGGGAGCTTGGTTCTCTGTATCCGTGCTGAACTGAACAAACTATCATTCTGTCCTGTGAAGGGAATCAATGAACTCACAAAAGCTGCAGGTGAGGATTGAAAATAACGGGTGATGAAAAAGATCACTATTACTGTGATCTTCAGTGGCACAGGCTCAGCAGGTACCACCCAAAATATGAATCTGCAATCTGACTGAAGGAGGAGGAGGATGTAGGTGATAAATTGTCAAGTCATGCAAAGACATGTCTGGCATTGCCTTTCACTCATCTGCAGGAGCTGCAATGACTTCAGTAGAGACACAGCAGGCCAAGCAGCATCATAGGAGCAGGAAAGCTTGACGTTTCGGGCCTAGACCCTTCATCAGAAATTCTGATTTCTGATTTCTGATGAAGGGTCTAGGAAACGTCAAGCTTTCCTGCTCCTATGATGCTGCTTGGCCTG
>JAHRHZ010000029.1:36106272-36133605 GCA_024137785.1 Ginglymostoma cirratum | reverse complement strand
CAGGCCAAGCAGCATCATAGGAGCAGGAAAGCTTGACGTTTCCTAGACCCTTCATCAGAAATCAGAAATCAGAATTTCTGATGAAGGGTCTAGGCCCGAAACGTCAAGCTTTCCTGCTCCTATAATGCTGCTTGGCCTGCTGTGTTCATCCAGCCCCGCACCTTGTTAGCTCAGATTCTCCAGCATCTGCAGTACCTTTTATCTCTCTTACCCATGACTTCAGTAGAGCTCCCTCTATGCAGTTCTTGAGGACACGGAAGACCCTGGTTCCTCTCCTCATGTGCTACTTGTTCACCTACAGCCTCATGCCTCACCCTATTTACTTGTGTGGTCACTATCAGGTCTAAGACATAGATCCCTCTGTACATCAGCATTTTCTGCATTTTTGTTATGATTTCAGATTTCTAGCACCTGCAGTATATTTTGTGTTTAGACACAGATTTAATTCTCCTCCAGAGAGTGAAAGGTTGTGATTAGTTGTCATTTGGTGAATGTTAACTGAATACACATAAGTGAAATGAAAAGAACCTGAAAGTGAATGCAACAAAACAGCAATGATGCAGTGACACTAATTATAGGCAATATGATACTTTCGATTTTCGTTTGACAATGCAGAAGAAAACAATTTTAAAAATACGTTGCTGGATTAGACTCAACTAAGTTTTGTCCCTGTGTAGAATTGAGCATTTGGTTTGAGAGCTGGGAGAAAATATTTCAGCAGCATTTCTAAACCTACACTTGAATTGAAAAATGCTACAAACATGCACTCATTGAATTCACCCTGCATTGTCAGTTTTACCTTGTGGGTTTTTCTTTGCTTCTGTTGAAAAGTGCATCTGGACAGGTGGAGTCACTTTAGAGCAAGCCTCACATACACAGGATATTGTCTGATTGTGTGGGACACAATGCCAAGTATGTTCATTTCACTAAGAAATGTTCTCCTATCAGGCAGATGTTGCCGTGTGAGAACAGCAAGTTTGGAAAACAAAGAAGCTAAGTTTTGAAAAGAAGGATTGATTTAAACAGACACAGGAGAGATGTAACCTATAGAACATTAGAAAATCTCAGCACATCAAGCGAGAGATTTTTATCTCTCCAGCTGTTCTTAAGTTGCAGCAGTGAATAAATAACACCATAAATTGATAAAGTAAGAAGTTGGAAGCAATGATTAGAGATGATTTATCACAGGGACTATGAACATAATAAAATCAAGACAGCATCATTTCCATTTTGCACTATTTAGTTTATATGAGAGTTTAGCTTTGTTTTTTTTTAAAGCGGTGTTATGATTTACGACTCGGTTCATTAGGCCACCATTTTGATTGGTGCAAATTGTGACCAACCTGTCAATAACCTCTGACCTTCATTCTAATACACTTCAGGATAGCGGTTTCTGGTGGAGCGCCCACTATTCCAAACATCACTCAAGATGTGAGATAGTCAAGGCAAGTGATGGAGATGTGTGGCCGTAGGGTGTACAAAGCTATAACTGACATCAAGCTGTAAAACTTTCCATGCCACCAACCACACCCCATCATCCAACTGTCTCTCTTTATAAAATGGCCAAAAATATCTACTATCCTTTAAAATTTCTCTAATAATGGCCTAAACTTGGAGTTTCAAGTTGGCTGACCAGATGCATCAAAAAATTCACAACAATTGGGTTCCTGAAGCATAAAGTACTGTCTCTTCCAACTCTCCACTCATAGAAATCACAAACATAGGAATTAGCAGCAGGAATAGGCTACTCAGCCTCTCAAAACTGCTCTGCCATTGAATAAGATCATGGCCAATCTGAAAACACCACATTTACCCATTTACCCCTGTTAATCTCTCGTACCCACTACCTCAAAAATATTCAAAGATTCTGCTTCCACTATCCTTTGATGAAGAGAGTTCAACCAGTTCAAGGCATGGATAGGGGAAATAGACAAGGTCTTTTCCCTAGGATGGGGAAGTCTAAACCAGAGGGCATAGATTTACGGTGACAGGGGAAAGATTTAAAAGGGACCTGACGGGCAACTATTTCATGCAGAGGGTAGTGCTTGTATGGAATGAGTTGCCACAGAAAGTGGTGGAGGCTGGTACTTTTACAACATTTAAAAGGCATCCATACGGGTAAACGAATAGGAAGGGTTTAGAGGGATATGGGTCAAATGCTGGCAAGTAGGACTAGATTAATTTGGTTGGCATGGATGAGCTGGATCAAAGGCTCTGTCTCCCTGCTGCATAGCTCTATGATTCTATGACTCTATGACTCTATAAATCACCATGGTCCACCATGAGAAAAAAAAAAACCTCCTCAACTCTCCCTTATTTTGAATCAGGGACTTCAGATTCTAGGTTCTTCCACACCAGGCAGCATCCTTTCCACATGCACACAGTCAAGATGCCTCTCAATCTTCTCAACTCCAACAGATACAAGCCCAGTCTGTCCACCTTTCCTCATAGGACACATTGCCATTTCAGGTATGAGTCTAAGAAACTAACTCTGAAGTACTTCTCATGCACTTACTTCCTTTCTTAAAAAAAGAGACCAATGCTGTGCACAGTACTCCAAATGTGCTCCTGCCAATGTCCTGTGCAATTAAAGCATAACTTCTCTACGATAAGTAATAAAATGCTGCCCAAGCTCGAGGTTTTGCATTGATCAGCTCTTTGCATTTTTTTCACAAAATTACCAATTGAGAAGAAAATAAATTTTAAACACGAGAGAAGAACACAAGAAATAGGAGCAGGAGTCGAACATTCAGCCCTCAAGCCTGTTCCACAATCGATAAATACATAACTGATCTGTCCCAGGCCTCTGCTCAACTTTCATGTCTGTTCCTCACAGCCCTCAATTCCATAGTTCAAGAATTCATCTATCTCCTCTTTCAATACTTTCAGAGACTGAACCTCCACAAATTCACTACCCTCTAGGAGAAGAAATTCCTTCACAACTTGGTATTAAATGAGTGCCCCCTTATTCTGTCACTATGCTTCCAGTTCAATAGTCACCTACTTGTGAAAACATCTTCCTGATATCTGCCTCGTCAAGCTCAATCAAAATGTGAGATGTTTCATTCACATCATACGTTATTTTTCTAAACTGTAATGAATAAAGGATTAACCTGTTTAGTTGCTCTTGATAAGTCAACCCCATCATCTCAGTCTTCAGCCTAATAAATCTCTTTTGAACAACGTCCAGTGCCAACATTTTCTTTCTTAAATAGATGGACCAAATCTTTTACACAGTACTCCAGGTGCAGTCTCGCCAACACCCAATACAGTTTTGACAAGACTCCCTTGTATTTAAGCACCAACCCCCTGGACAATAAAGACCAACATTCCTTTTGCCTTCTTAATTACTTGCTGCAACTTCATGCTAACCTTTTATGTTTTATGCAGAAGAACACCCAGGTCTCTCGGTGCAGCAATTTCTTGGAGTCTCTCTCCATTTAAGTAATATTCTGCCTTCTGATTCATCTTAATAAAATGCATGACCTCAAATTTTCTTATGGTAAAATCCATCTGCCAGTTTTGTTGACTCACTCAACCTCTTTCTCTAAACCCTTGCAGATTCCTCATCAAAACCTGCCGTCCCATCTATTTTTGTATCATCAGCAAATCTGGATATGTTGCACTCTGCCCCCTCCTCCAAGTCATTAATATAGACGCTAAATAATTGAGGGTCTAGGACTGATCTCTGTGATACTCCACTAGCTACGTCTTCCCAACCTGATATATTAAAAAATTAATCCCGACACTCCATCTCCTGTGTTTTAAACAATTTTCAATCTATGTTAAACTTTACCCCAATGCTGTGAGTCCCAACATGTGCATTAACCATTTATATGGTATCTTATTTAATGTCATCTGGAAATCTAAATACACAGCATCTACCAGTTCCAATGAGCCAACTCTTCCTGCTTTATCCTCAACAAACTCCAAAATTTATCAAACATGATTTACATTTCACAAAACTATGTTCACTCCGATTGTGTTAAGTTTTGCTAAATGTCTTATGATTTTTTCCGTAATAATAGATTCTAATAATATAATCTAATAATAGATTCCAAATGACAGATGTTATGCTAACTGGCTTATGATTTCCCTTCCTTCTTGAACAGGGGTATAAAATTGGTAATTTACCAACTTTCTGATACACTCTCAGAATCCTGTGAGTTCTGGAATATGTTGACCAATGCCTTCACTATCTATGGAGCCATTATCTTTAACACATTTAGATGCAGACCATCAGGTTCTGTCTGTTTTTAATCCCATTAATTTGTCAAATATTTTGTCCCTCATGATAAAGGATGTTACAAGATCTTCACTTCCATTTGGCCCTTGCTTATCTGATATCTTTGGGATGTTTCTAGCCTTTTTAACTATAAAGGCTGTTGTGAAATATTAGTTTAAACCTTCTGCCATTTCCCTGTTGCTGGTTATCATTTCCCCAGTTGCACCTTCCAAGGATCCCTCACTCACTTTATCTATTTCCTTTCTTTTTATATACCCATGGAACTTTTCACTGTTTGTCATCAAATTTCTGTGCAATTTACTTTTAGAATCAATGTTTTCCCTCTTTGTTAGCTTTTTTAATTCATCTGCTTCCTAAATCAATTCCAATCCTCTGATCTATCAGTAGATTTTGCTGTTTCATAAACGTTAGTTTTTGTTTGGATATTCTCCTTGACCATTTTTGTTAACCACAGGTCATTCACCCTTCTCATTGAGTCCTCTTTTTGAGAACATTTTCAGAATAAATATTTGCTGAGCTTTAGAAGATATCTGCTACTGTTCATTTACTCACCTTTCCCTTCGTCTATTTTCCCAGCTTCTTTTAGATAACTCTTTAGTCATGTCTCTGTAATTGATTTATTTCAGTAAAGGACACTGGTTTGAGACCCAAGTTGCTCACCCTCAAATTGAATTTGAAATTTTATCAAGTATGATCACTACCCGAAGAAAACCTTTCCATATCAATTCTCTTATTAATCGAACATTGTTGTACATTACTATATCTACAGTAACCTGTTCCTGGGTACGTTCTGTAATGTACTGTAATGTGCACTCTACAAATTAATCTTCTGTATCACTCTTGCCCGGCTGATTTGTCCAGTCAACATGCAGTTAAAATCAGACGTGTTAATTGTATTGCTTTTCTTGCACACCTCTATTATTTGCAAATTCGTACTTTGTCCAATAATGAAGGTAACTCTTTGGGCACCTATAGGCCTCATCCTCCCCGCAGTGACTTCTTTCCCTTGTTATTTATTATTAATATCCATTCGGGTCTCACATCATGATCTATTTCACCTACAGTATTATTCGCCACTACACTTACACTATCTTTTAACAAACATACCCACTTCTGAGGAAGGGTCACTGGACCCAAAATGTTAACTCTGTTTTTTCCTTCACAGATGCTGCCAGACCTGCTGAGCTTTTTCAGCAACTTTGTTATTGTTCCTGATTTACAGCATCTGCAGCTCTTTCGGTTTTTATACCCACTTCCTTTCTGTTTTTGCCTATTTTTCTGAAACACTGACTACTCCTAAATATTGAATTCCTAGTCCCGGTCACCCTGCAGCCTAAAACTAACAAATTATTTTCACTTATTTTTACTTGTGCTGTCAGCTCATCTATCTTGTTCCAAATGCTCTCTACATTCAGATAAGGAACCTTAAGCTTTGACTTTAGTTTACCATTGCTTATAACGTTTAATTCCTGCCGACCTCTTTGCCGCAAGCTTTGCAAGTCTCTTTATTCAGCAATACTCAAACTCTGCACTTTTAAACAATGACTTGATAACATTCTATTAACCGTGTAGTCAGAAATATGTCTCTAGGATTGAGTTCATTAGCCACACAAGGACCCACAAAATCGGTGCCCAATGACCCAGAATGTTTATCTGGGGACAATCATATCCATTAGCAACAATGATAAACGTTCTATTAGACTTCCCAAATACCTGCTCCACCTGCATTCTAACCTTTCACAATTTATGCATCGAGACACCCAGATCCTTCTACCTCTCTGAGCTCTGAAACCTGTCATCATTGAAGCCACATTTTTATGTTTGCTGATGAAACAACTTCTGTGAATAAATATGTATCTCAGCTTGGTTCTGAGAATTCTTGAAATCACTCTGACATAGTTCTATTTTAAATCAATTCATCCTCGGTCTCATTGGGAGACCCACCATTTCTGAATAAGTGATTTTAGTAGATAGTGTGAAAGAGGAGTCCTGATAACAGCAGCTTCAATAGGGTCAGTAGCTGTTGGCAGCACTATCCCCACCTGAGACCTAGGATCGTGATGCAGGAAACTGAAAATTTTCACAGCCCTGTGTGGTTGTAGCGGAGGGATTGGAGGTGAGGTTCTTGGGTGGAAGAGGTAAAGTATGACAGGTCCCTGATAGATGCCACCTTCCTTGATTACACACAGAGTGCTATTGGCAATGGTCACCCATCCCACCCATGATGCCACTGGCACATGACAGGTTTTAATGCATGACTTTCTGAGCTTGAGGACGACCCATGTGCTGTCCATTTCATCCCTGAGCCAGCTCAAAATTGCAGTGGGCTCAAGGGTTATGGGTGTTAATTGGCTCATAGAAGAGCGACTGACACAGAGGTATCCTGCATCAGGCCTTTTTCCCTCCAACTCTGGAAATTGCTCTCCCAAAATTCAGTAAGGCTTAACCACCAAGGATCCAATCCTGACATGGCTGTTCGGTCCTTCCGGGGTCAGTGTCCTGGAAGTTAAATTGAGATCAGGAACTCTCTTGGGAGCTATAACTCCATCTCAATCTCTCTGTTGCTGTAATAGCAACTGTGTATTGTCATGCAAAACATTACAAACTGTTTAAATCATTTATCTTTTAGGAAACCAAGGCTATGGCATTCTTGTACAGCATTCTGTCTTGGATAAGAACCAAGTGGGGGAATGATTTAAAATGATTTACTTTCATTATGTTTCAATTCTACAATATTCCCTGACAAGTGGTTTAGAATTTGTGGATTTAATCTATTCATTTTCAGCCCTGTCCTGAAGTGTTAAAGATCGATGACACATATCTCACCATCATTCAACTGGCTGTTGCTGATGTACATTTTTGGTGATCCATGTTACACCTAATGAGAGGACATTTAAAATTGGCATTGGGTGTAAATGGTAAAAATGTCATTTTTTGTTATTATCATCCTGTAGGGCATCCATCTGAGTCAGGTTTTTAATTCTGATGACACATTGTACAGTTGCTGATATTGATAGCTCAATTGTATTATAAACTGCAGTCAAAAATATGCTGAACAGACCAGAAATTGGCTAAGTGCCAATTTTGGTGAATTTGATGGAGCTTTTCTGCCTGTAGGATCCAGTGGGATTTCTCACGCTATCTCATCTCATTACCTATAGAAAATGCCCCTGCGACGTCCCATCATTCCTTTCTCTTTTTCAGCTTGTACAGGTGTACTAGCCACTGGCAGGACTTCCTGGGATTTCTGGCACCCACACCATCTTTAGAGCCCTGTCTTTCACACCATCAAAGGCTAGGAGCCCACAACCCACATGTTATGTTTTATTTGGCCCAGACATGTTGGGCAGAGGGTAATTGGCATCCCCTCTTTGCAGATGGGATCCTGGAGAAGCTGCTGGATGGGGGTGTGTGTGCAGTCACTGCCCATGGACTGTGCCCGAGGACTGATGGAAGTCTGGAGCAGTAGGCAGTGAGCTGGAGTCCTGAGGGAGCTCCTCTGACTTTCATGTTGGAAATTGTTGTTGTGTAACTTCCAGCCTGCAAGTGGGAGAATGGGAAACAAAATATCAATAAAGCTCCTCTCTGCTCATCTCAAGCGATTCTCCCTCATCAATGCTCATGTCATTCAGGGGCTGGGGAGATTGCATCCAATATTTTTATTAAGCAAGTGACTGTAATGAGGTCAGCCAAGTGGATCTCACAGAATATGAGTTCCCTGATTGGGGCTGTTATTCTGGTCCAATCAGGGAGTCCTGGCTGACAGGTAGGAATGTGAGCATCAGACATCTTATTCACTCTCATAGCTGGCTCTGAGGGAGCTGGATCAGTGTCAAGGACTCTCCATGTGTAAATAAAGGGTGACTTGGTGACAGGATACCTGTCTCTGTAGAGCTATTTCACAAGTGAGTAGAAATATTTGTTTTGAAAAGACAGATACCTGCTGACAGAGAAATTGGACTGGCATGAAATAGGTTAATGTTCCAAAATGGCCAATGGTGAGTTATCCCTAAATTTAGGCATCTTGTAATTTCATGGTCAATGTTTGGGATGATATAGTTCTCATAGTTCAGAAGAAAGTTACTAAGGAACAGCTAGCTCACTGAATTTTCAGAATTTTATTTCCCATTGGTATAGTGATAGTTTATTCACCATTATCCTTGTGCAACCTTTGCAGAGTTGAGGGAATATGTGGAGCAAAGCATTTGTTTATGTGAAAGATTGCCGGTTCAGAAGCTCCACCATCTCCTTGAGCTATTCCCATGAATGAACTAAGCTGGAAATCTGAACCTATAGTGTTGAAAATTACGTCGTAAAATTAAAGATATATTTTCACCTGTGAATTTCTATTATATCCAAGCCCAAATGATTCCAACTATTGCTGTATTTTAGCAAATGACAAAAAAGTGGGGGATACCATTTATATTGCTAATATTCTCTGGATACAATTGAAAATACATGTAAAAATAGACAACAGAATTTTTCTCTAATGTTTCACATTTTTAATTTTGTGTCAAGCTTGTTACCCATTGTGTATGAATAGATGGCAGAATACTTCCTAATTAATACGATAACATTTAATCATAATGCTCATAATTGTGTATCAGGTTGCAATTTTGACTGAACTCCCATTATTTCCTTTTGAAAACAGCACTCATTAATCATGAAATGTTTCTCCCTTTGTTTGAAGTTTTGTCATTTGTTTTAAAATTGCCCCACAGTTTTATCCTCAGATCCTAATTATGCTTTGATCAAAATACCACCCGATTTCTTGAAACGAACAGAAGGAGATATCATTTCAAATGGGGTTCAAAAAGATACAGTTGGAGATGGATCTGAAAGAAAGTTAATTTGAGTGGAATCATCTTGGCTATATTAGTGAATGTGCAGTATTTCTGCTCAGTGTAAAAGTTCATGGCGAGTGTGAAATCTGAGATTTCTGTGCATCGCCATGGGTGAAGTGTATTTTGTGTTATGCATGGATTGATGGCATCAAATTGTCCAAAGGAGTAAAATAATCACTTAACACAACCTTTCAGAAGGAGGAAACATTAACTGAATTTTGTGCAGTTATGGGAATTTGAAATGAGATTGGAACAAAGGTTTATATTCTCAAACTAAGCGTGATTGTTTTTCACATTATGAATGCAATAATATGCTAATTTGCTAATTTTCCACATATGGATGGTTTGCAGCAGGTATTAAGCTGCTTAAATTACATTGGTAACAATCTCCACTTCAACTGCAGAATGGACAACGTCCTTGAAATACACTAATGCTTTCCCATGACTATAATTCCAACATAAATAAGATATCTTCTCCCTTTTACGTGAAGACCATCAGCTCAGAATAATAATTTTTTTTATCATCTCCTTGGTTTGAATATCTTGAGTTCATGGATACTGAGATTGACAGTGTATTGATGGGTGATGAAGGATGGAGATGGTGGCTGTGGATAGGGTGGTATTGCATAAGATAATTGTTCTGAAGGGGTTAAGATTAATGTTAGATTGGCTGCATCCATTCTCCTGATATCTCACACAGTCAGTTTGTGAAGACAGGGAGTTCTATCCTCCTCTCAATGAGAGGCCCTAAGCATTTATGAAAATTACCACACTCGTAACCAATTGCTGGTGCTGCAATGACCCTCAGACAGCTCTCTCCTAGTGATGACATTAACATGAGACAGCCATTCATTCTCTACCTATAGTGCCCTGAGGTAGATCTTGTGAGGAGAAAGTTTATGTAGAACATTGGGGGTGAGGGAGGTGATTGCAGTTTCCCAGGAAGTTCACTTACATGTTGTTGGCACTAACAGGGACCATTGATCCATTTTAAGTCATACCGTTACCGACTGGCTCCTTCATTTGGGTTCTGTTACAAAAAAAAAGCTTTAAACTCCTTTGTGCCACAAATCCTTCCTGGACCCAACTCTCCCAAATCTACATTTTTCCAGATTTACCTTCTTCTTGAAAATATCCAAGCCTTTAACACTTCTCCTCATGCGTGCAGATTCATGTGGCAGTTAGAAAGGCAAATGCAATGTTTGCATTCATTTTGAGAGGGTTACAGTACAGGAGCAGAGATTTACTGCAATAAATTACATCTAATCTAAGACATGAACCATTTCTTTGTTGGACTACCAGGTAGTTTTTGTCCATCACACCAAATACAGAAGCTCCATTGATCCCAGGCTCAGCACAAGCCTCCCTCATGGTGATCAATGGTACTGACATCCCCATAGAAAACAGAGCTTTGTGAACAGGATTGCTTCAACTACAGAACCTTATTTTTCAAATTACTTGTACACATAGAACATAGAACATAGAACAATACAGCGCAGAACAGGCCCTTCAGCCCTCGATGTTGCGCCGACCTGTGATCTAATCTAAGCCCATCCCCCTACACTATCCCATCATCATCCATATGCTTATCCAAGGACTGTTTAAATGCCCCTAATGTGGCTGAGTTAACTACATTGGCAGGCAGGGCATTCCACGCCCTTACCACTCTCTGAGTAAAGAACCTGCCTCTGACATCTGTCTTAAATCTATCACCCCTCAATTTGCAGCTATGTCCCCTCGTACTAGCCGACGTCATCACCCTAGGAAAAAGACACAGTTGATTTTCTTCACGCCTAGACCTGTAGGGGTGCTTTTGCCTTTTAGGATAACTACACAGGCACCTCACACTGGTGACCAACACAATGAACAAACACCAGTCACTTAGTTTCATTGGATGAGTCCAGCAGATTGAAGCTGCTGAGCCTAGCATCAGAGAGTGATCCAGAAACTCGAGAGTTAAAGATTTTCCTGACCTTGGCTGAGACAAACATGTACCTTGCTTTGGAGCAATTTGAACAATTCAGCCCCAGCTTCTCTTGTGAATTCAAATCTGTGCAAGGATTGTTCTTCTGACAGATGTAAGTACGTGCACCTCTGCCTTCAAGTCAGGCCTAACCCCCAAAGAATGCCTTAGTTTGTTCTCTTCTTCCTGCTCCAATGCACACAAGTACAAAGTGATTATCACAGTGAAATACATTGAGCTCCTCTTCATGAGGCTGGCACGTGCTCTGGCCCAAAAAAAGTACCAAAAAAACAGAGGATGGTTCAAGAAAATATAGGCAAAATAAAGAAGTGGTCATTTATCAGACTTTACATTCTCTGACAATCACAGCACTGAGCTCTACAGAAAAAAAAAATTATCAAAGGACCTGAGCAACTGTGCATAGATCTTTGGAACGAGAGAACCAACTTGTGCTATTTAAACACCAATATTCCACATCAGAGAATGAAAAAAACTGTACAAAATATGCTCACATTAGTGTGACCTCATTAACAAGTGCTAAACAGGTAAAGTTGAGTGGATGCAGAATTGCTCCTGTCTGATTTCTCAAATGTTGCCTAACTTACACTTAATGAAACTGACTGCAATATGTTAATTGCACAGCACCCCCATCACAGCCTCAGATGATTCTATCAGAGATAAAAGGTACTGCAGATGCTGGAGAATCCGAGATAACAAGGTGTGGGGCTGGATGAACACAGCAGGTCAAGCAGCATCATAGGAGCAGGAAAACTTGACGTTTCGGGCCTAAACCCTTCATCAGAAATGGGGGAGGGGAAGAGGGTTCCGAAATAAATAGGGAGAGAGGGGGAGGCAGATAGAGGATGGATAGAGGAGAGGATAGGTGGAGAGGAGGCAGACAAGTCGAAGAGGCGGAGATGGAGCCAGTAAAGGTGAGTGTAGGTAGGGGGGTAGGGAGGAGATAGGTCAGTCCAGGGAGGACGGACAGGTCAAGGGGGCGGGATGATGTTAGTAGATAGGAGATGGGGGTGTGGCTTGAGGTGAGAGGAAAAACAGGTTAGGGAGGTGGAGATGAGCTGGGCTGGTTTTGGGATGCGGTTGGGGGAGGGGAGATTTTGAAGCTTGTGAAATCCACATTGATGCCATTGGGCTGCAACGTCAAGTTTTCCTGCTCCTATGATGCTGCTTGACCTGCTGTGTTCATCCAGCCCCATGCTTGTTATCTCAGATGATTCTAGTTTTGTTCCCTGGGCTATAGAGCCAGCAGAATCAGCAGAAATCTATTAACAATGAAAAACACTTTATACAGTTGAGAACACAAACCACCAATAGCCTTAGTTTCAGAGTTGCCAGCTTTTCTTATTTTTTCCATGTTCTGCTATAGCAGAGTTGCAAATCTCAATATACCCTGACATCTAGTCCAGTTTGCTAGCATTTATTATCCTGTGCTGTCAGCTGCAAACTGAGTAAACATGTGGGAGATTATCTTTCGCTATTCACTAATCAGAACTTTTAAAAGCCAGAGGTTACATGTAACTGGAAACTGCTGGGTAACAGAGTAATCATTTAACTAACTAGCACCCATTGAGAAAAGAAAGGTGCAGATGGATGATCTGAGAACGACTGATGCATAAACAGGGAGCTTGTTTACACTGAAGACAATAAACTAGCCTTAAACTGAAATGGGAGATTCAGTACAATGAAGAAAACCTGCAACAAGGTCACAATAATTATTAGATACAATCCGCTGATAACTATCTGTGCCAGTAATTCATCTGTTTAACTGTAAATGTTCCACACACCCCAGACAATTTTTTTTTTGTTTTTCCCTGATGTCCCTGCCCTACTACCTGTATTAAATGCTCTGTCCCTTCTTGACTCGCTCTGCCTGTTTTTATCCAAACCAATCATTTGCTCTGACATGTTGACAAATTTACCCTCACATAAACCAGGATCAAACCATGACACTGCAGCGAAACAAAAAAGACAACAGAAAATACATGGTTAGAGCATAAATACACAGGGTGATTGTTCCGAAACAAATGTAGTATTATGTTTGTGTTTGCTGTGGGAGACAGAAGTCTTTCTATATCTTCATTTTAAGGCGATCAGATCCACTACCATTGAGGAAATTGACAGATCCTGAAAATTCTGAGAGCACGGGTCTAGATCCTTCATAAATTTGGCATGAAGAAGATGTTTCCTTTCATAGAAGAATCTAGGTGGTGGTCACTGTCTAAATATAATGGGTTACTCATTTAAGACAGACACAAGGAGAATTATTTGATCACGGAATATCATGAGTCTTTGTAGCTCCCTCAAATGATGGATTCAAAATTGGCTTACTGACAAAAGAAGGCTGTTTGTGTGACTGGAGGCCAGTATGCAATGGTGTACCACAGGGATCCGAGCTGGGTCCCTTATTGTTTGTGATGTTCAGAAATAATGTGGCTGAGAATATGGGAGGTGTCCGGATGATAAGTAAGTTTGCAGATGACTCAAACATTAGCTGGGTGGTTGACAGTGAGGGGAAAGCTTTTAAGTTACAGGACGATATAGACAGTTGGTCAGATGGGCAGATCAATGGCAGGTGGAGTTCAACATCGAAACGTGTGAGGTGATACACATTGAAATGAAGTAACAAGTTTAGGGAATACCCAATGAATGGCAGGACACCACTAAGCTCAGAGGAACAGAGAGATCTTGGGATGCTTATCCATTGATGCCTAAAGGCGGCAGGACAGGTTAATAGGGTATAGGACTTCAGTTAGGCCCCAGCTGGAGTACTGTGTGCAGTCCTGATCTCCGCACCATAGGAAGGATGAGATTACACTGGAGGGGGGCCAAGGAGATTCACCAGGATGTTGCCTGGGATGGAGCATTTCAGCGATGAAGAGAGGCTAGATAAGCTTGAGTTGTTTGCTTTGGAACACAGGGGGTTGAAGGGGGACCTGATAGAGATGTATGAGATTGAGAGGCATAGACAGGGTGGATAAAAATCAGCTTTTCCATAGAAACATAGAAGACAGGAGCAGGAGCAGGCCATTTGACTCCTCAAGCCTGTTCCACCATTCATTCTGATCATGGCTAATCACCAAGCTCAATACCCTAATCCCACCCTCCCCTCATATCCCTGTACACACAAGAGCTATATCTAACTCATTCTTAAAAACACAACATTTTGGCATCAGCGACTTTCTGTGCTCGTGAATACCACAGGGTTACCACTCTCTGGGTGAAGAAATTTCTCCTCGTGTCAGGCCTAAAATGCTTATCCTGTATTCTTAAACTATGACCCTTTGTTCTGGATTCCTCACTGTTGGAAATAGAATTCCTACATCGGCCCTGTCTAATTCTGTTAGGATTTTATAGGTTCAAATGAGATCTTCCTCCTCATTCTTCTAAATTCCAGTGAATATAATTATAACTGACTCAGTCTCTCCTCATACATCAGTCCTGCCATCAATTTGGTAAACTGTCACTGCACTCCCTCTATAGCACGGGCATTTTCCTCAGAAAGAGAGACGAAGACTGCACATAATATTTGAGGTGTGGTCTCAGCAATGTCCTGTATAACTGCAGCAAGACATCCCTGTTCCTGTACTCAAATCCTCTCACTATGAAGACCAATGTAGAGTTTGCCTTCTTTACTGCCGGCTGCACCTTGTAGAATCCCTACAGTATGAAGAGAGGCCATTCAGCCCACTGTCTGTTCTGACCCTTGAAAGAGCATCCCACCCACCCAAACCCCAAAAATTCCACATTTACCATCACTCTCCAACCTAGTATGCACATACCTGAACAAAATAAGGTAATTTAGCATGATCAATATACCTAACCTGTACATCTTTGGACTGTGGGAGGAAACCGGAACACCCGGAGGAAATCCACGCAGACATGGGGAGAATGTGCAAACTCCACATGGACAGTCGCCCGAGGGTGTAATCGAGCCTGGTCACTCGTGCTATTAGGCAGAAGTGGTCGCACTGTGTTGACTACATGCTTACTCTCAGTGATTAGTGCATGAGGACACCTAGGTCTTGTTGATCATTCCCCTCCCTCAATTGCAGCCATTCAAATAATAACCTGCCTCTCGCTACCAACGTGGATAACCTCACATTTGCCACATTATACTATCTCTATGTACCTATGTTATGCTCTTTAAAAAGGACTTGGATGAGCACTTGAAATGTCATAACAGTCAAGGCTATTGGCTTAGTGAATGAAAGTGGGGTTGTGCAGTTGTAATGTATTTTTGACAGTACAAACCTGATGGACAAAGGCCCACTTCTGTACTGTATGATTCTATGATGGCAGAAGCAGTGTTTTTGAATATTTTTACATTAAAGGTGAATAGATTATTGATGGGCTAAGGGGTTGTTGGGGACTGGGGCTAATGTGGAATAATGATACCAACCATGAAAGACAGAACAGGCTTGAGGAGCTGAACAGAACACTCCTGCTCCTAATTCAAAAGTTCATACAAATACAATGGTCTCCTGACTCTGAATATTGTGCTCATTGGGTATAGCCTTATCCTGCATGTTTCCCTCTTCCCCCGTTGTGTCTCCGGGAGAGAGGTATACTGGAGAATGTTCTTTTGTACCTTCACTGTCCAAAGCAGTTTGCAGATTTAATCGTTGGTTAAACCTCGCTGAAAAAAGATTGTCAATCACTTCAGACTGAGCTAATGTTACTTTGTTTCATAGAAGCTGCATAGTTATGTGTGTGTGTGGTCAGGGGATCACTGAGAGGGGTGGGTCGATGGAGTGGGTGAGGGGATGACTGAGAGGCATAGGTGAGTGGGGAGGATGAGAGGATCATGGCAAGGTGCGGGTGAGTGGGGAGGGTGAGGGGATCACTGAGAGGTGTGGGTGAGTGGGGAGGGTGAGGGGATCACTGAGAGGTGTGGGTGAGTGGGGAGGGTGAGGGGATCACTAAGCGGTGTGGGTGAGTGGGGAGGGCGAGAGGATCATGGCAAGGGGTGTGTGAGTGGGGAGGGTGAGAGGATCACTGAGAGGTGTAGGTGAGTGGGGAGGGTGAGGGGATCACTGAGAGGTGTGGGTGAGTGGGGAGGGCGAGAAGATCATGGCAAGGGGTGGGTGAGTGGGGAGGGTGAGATGATCACTGAGAGGTGTGGGTGAGTGGGGAGGGTGTGAGGATCACTGAGAGGTGTGGGTGAGTGGGGAGGTTGAGAGGATCACTGAGAAGTGTGGGTGAGTGGGGAGGATGAGGGGTCACTGAGAACGGTGGGTGAGGGGTGATGGGGAGTGTTCGTGTATCTGACAATCATTAAGTTGAAGCTGATAAGCCAATAAACTTCATTATGTGTTCCAGCCCACTGACCCATCAAACTCCATCACTGCCTCAGCCCTGACCTCACCCTGTCCCCACCCATCTGCTGGGTGGGAGCCTTTTTAAAGGAGGCATGACTGCTGAGTTGGAAAAATCCCGAACTCAATCGCCCCGGTTCCCCTGTGGATATCCAGCCAGAGAGGTCCCCCAACAAGTCATTTTGCTCTGGTTATATTGTAGTGTTGTAGCTCATATTGCTGTGTTCCACATGACACTGCAGCCTAGAGTCATTGTAACTGCACAGGACAAAGCCATTAGCCCAGTGTATCCACATTGGGCTCTCTAAAAGAGCTGTTCACTTTCCATAGCCCCCGTGATTTTCCCCGGAGCCCTGCTTTTCCAGAAATAATCAAACTCCCTTTCAAAAGCCTCAATTGAACACACCTCCACCACGCCCTGAGACAGCGCATTTCATACCTAACTATTCTGTTCTGTGAAAGATATATCTTCTTGGGCAGTAGCTGAACACTGAGAAATCAGTTGAAAGATTTTATAATTAAGGAATTAAAGTAGTCAAGAAAGATGTGAGATAGAAAACACTTCTTGCTGACAGTCCTGATGAAAAATCACTGGACTCAAAATGTTAACACTGTGACAATACAGCTAATTCAATTCAATTCTCCCTAAGGATTCTGCCAGACCTGCTGAGTTTCTCCAGCAATTTCTGCTTTTGTTTCACATCTCCACCAACCTCAGTTCTTTCTTTTATATTATGTCACTGACAGTGTTTGCCCATTTTTAATATTGGAACAAAAACAATTGTGAGACTGCTACTTTCTCCTAATCTGTGGAGCATCAGTCCAGATATACTCCCATTTTAATTGATCCTAATTTGATATACAGGGGCTTCTCAGACTGTGCCACAGCATTTTTACTTGAGAAGCCAATAAAATGCCCAGTTTAAATTGTTTGCAATGTTGTAATGAAGGATAATAAGTTTTAATCCTTTCAGAACTGGGTTCCAAAGTGGAGGAAAAAGTGGATAGTAATTCAGTTGTGGCAAGACCCAAACTTTGTTTCAAAAGAGGTCAGAAAGTCATTTTGAATATTAAGATCAAAACAAAATTATCAAGAGGTCATGAGATTTCAGTTAAATGACCAGATGATAATTGTTGAGGCATTTGCTGACTTTACAATAACAGGAGAGAAAGAGAGCAAGAGAGAGAGAGACAGAGACAAAGAAGGAGGGAGAACAACAGAGAGAGAGAGAGAGAGAGAGGGACAAAGAGGGAGAGAGAGAAACAGAGCGAGAGAGAGAGGGACAAAGAGGGAGAGAGAGAAACAGAGAGAGAGAGATAAAAGGGGCTACAAGCAGGTTCATGCTTACATGTCAGTTTTCTGAAAGAAGACCTATGACAGCTGTGATAACAAGGTGTAGAGCTGGATGAACACAGCAGGCCAAGCAGCATCAGAGGAGCAGGAAAGCTGACATTTCGGGTCTAGACCCGAAATGGAGATTGTCATGACTCTTTGTTAAGTTCAGTGTCTCCGGGGCATATAAGAGATGAATCTTTCTTTCTGATGCTATTAATTAGATTGTTCCACCTATTCTTAGTTAGCATAATATAGTTCATGTTTTTCTTTTGCGCGTGTTAAACTTATTTGTTTATTGTAAATAGAACATTGACAGTTTCTTGTGAATATGTTCAGTTATTGACCACCGTAGGACACAAAAAAGAAAGAATAAACTTACTGTCGAATCAAACTAAATTTCAGGTTTGACTCCAGAACCTGCCCTTGAATCCAGATTATGATAACAGATGGATGTATGCCTCAGATGCTCCTACATTTGACACCACCATAATGTATAATTAAATGGAAGAAAACATGACTTTGGAGAAAAATCTAACCATTATTAAATCTATCTATTTTAACCTAGCTGGTGAAATTAAGAAGTGAACTCCAAAGTGGATTGCAACAAAATTTGTCTGAGTTAATAATACTTTACAAAAAGTGGAGTCTGTATAGTTCTAGACAGTAATCTTGCATTGCTCTGAGACAATTAATACACAGGTATCTACATGTTTAGGCTTAGTTCTATTTCTTTCATTGTGAGTGGATTTGTTTCCACCAATTGTGCACAAAGTTCATTAAACCTTAAGAATGTGGGAATGGGCAGGAAAGTCTATATGAGGCAGAAAAACAGTTTTCATCTGATTAAATTGAAAAGCAACTTTGAGGGGACTGTTTGGCCTACCTCTGTTCCTAATTCTTCAGTTCTTGTAGAATCATAGAATCCCGACAGTGTGAAAGCAAGCCATTCAGTCCATCAGTCCACACTGACCCTCCAAAGAGTATCCTGCCCAGACTCACACACCCCCAACCCTATCCCAACAACCCTGCATTTCCCATAGCTAATCCTCCTAATCTACACATCCCCAAACACTACAGGACAGTTTCCCATGGCCAACTGACATAACCAGCACATCTTTGGACTGTGGGAGGAAACTGGAGAACCCAGAGGAAACCCATGCAGACGTGGGGAGAATGTGCAAACTCCACACAATCAGTCACCTGAGTGTTGAATCAGACCCAGGTCCCTGGTGCTGTGAGGCAGCAATGCTAACCACTGAGCCACCATATCACTCATGGTGAATTGATTTGCATTAAAGACAGTTCCAGGATCAAGGTTCAATCCAGGCGTCAAACAATAAACTCATGGAGCAGGACAGTTCTTGTTGTCTACAAACAGGACACCACACTCACAAATTGTGCATCAAGGTTTGAATGGAAGAAGCTGGGTCATTGAGGGAGAGTTAGCTGTCCTTTTCAATAATGGAATGGACATGCAGATAATTTGATGAAGAAGAAGATGGTTGTTCTTTAGATTGGAAGAAGACGTTGGATGTGCAGATTCATCAGCAACAAACATGGAGATGGTGATGTCATCCCAGTCTAGATGTACACAGTCTCAAAGAATTGGGTATTGGAACTGACGTGAAATGACATGGACGGATACTGCTGCCTGTGAATATGTTCATGGCCAGCAATCAGTCCTTCATGTTGATCGTTTACAACAGATAATTTACTTTGTAATAAACCTCTTGCAGAGGAATTCACTGACTATGTGACACCAAAACATTATGCTTCAAACAAAAACAGAAAGTGCTGGAGAAACTCAGCAGGCCTGGCAACATCCGTGGAGTGAGAAACAGAAGTAAGATTTCAAGTCTATGCTCTGATCTTATTGAATTGAACAGGCTCGAGGGGCTGAAGGGCTTTTTCCTCTATTCCTACTGACAGCATCTTGGTGTTTCCATCATTGCTCATTGTAAGCCTAAAATGTATTAAAGACCTTCAACAAGTTATTTGGTTCTTCCATAAGACAAAACATTACAGTTCCACATGTTTAAAGCTGAAAAAGCATACCAGTCAAGATTACATACCCTGTAATAAGGGGTACTGAACAGGGGAGATGGGCTGACCACCGATATATTTTACATTGCTCTCTCCACTGAAAATATACCTGGAGATAGATCTTCACATGACTCAGTGTTATATTTTGTTTTGTAAAATTTCTACAATGTACCTTGGAATGTTTCATTATTATTGTTGTTAATGTTTTTAAACATAGACTGATATGGTGAGATGGGGAGGTGCTAGCATAATGTCAGTGCATTAGTTAATCTAGTTAACCTCAAACTGATATAAATTGATAATTCTGGTCTGACCTACATGTGACTCCAGACTCACAGCAATGTGACTGACTGCCCAGTGAAGACAGGTTATAAACGGTCCAGGCAGTGACTCTCACAAATGAACTTTAATTTAAAAAAGGTATTCAGACAAACGAAGAAATGTTTGCTCACCTCCAGTACTTAATTTCTCAATGAGAAAGTATTTTTGAGGCAGTATTTAATGCGCTGCTGATTCACTGTGATCCTGTTTAAATCCAAGAGAGGAGGAAAGATTAAATTCATCAGTAATTGCCACCCTTCCCTTCAACCTCCATCCCAGCGGCCAGAGACATTCTGAATGAGAGAAGGGATGTACTGCCTCATGCAAAGTGTTTATTCCCGGACAGTCACATACATCCATAAATGTTTCATCATTTTAAATTTCATTAGGAATGAACATTAAATAGCACTAACATGTTTGTCATTTGGTTGCAATTCTGCATTAGTTTTTGTCACAGATGACAGCCACGAACGCAACACTTCTATTCTGTGCGATGATATTGTCAATTTTACTTCACATTTTATATAATTTCATAAATCACTGAAAGTAGAGGATGGAAGTGAGAAACACGCAGTTGCGAATGAGTGACAGACATCACAACACCAGCCATCGTGAATGGAATGTAGTGCATTGTGAAACAAAAACAAATCCTGGTGCTTATTGCATAATATCTGGCTCCCTTTCATAGAACATGATGTTTCTTAAAATTTCTCCACATATAGATTCTGAGATTGGTGATTGTTTATGCTATGTGTCTTTTTCACTGGCAGAGTATTTCTATCTGACGTGACAATGCTTAAGCCAGCTCCCATGACATAAAGATTTCTAAATTGTAGTCCTGAAATATCCAATACACATTGATAACAACTGCTGGCACATACATATATTACAGTCACAGGCAACTCAGTTCCTGGCTGAATATTAAATGATTCGGTTACGAAGAGTAGCATATCATCATCAGAGTGTCATGCATCTAGTGATCCTAGTTAAGATGGAATCTGAGACATAGATATTATCAAGTCACATGGTATAACACAATGATAATATCACAAGAGATAGTAGGAACTGCAGATGCTGGAGAATCTGAGATAACAAGCTGTAGAGCTGGATGAACACAGCAGGCCAAGCAGCATCAAAGGAGCTGGAAAGCTGATGTTTCGGGCCTAGAATCTTCACTGAGCTTCACTGTTTTCTTAGTCACCACACATAAATATTTAATTGATCCACCAATAAGCCCAGACAGCTTCATTACCTAATTCTCATGAAAAGAAACGCACATGAGGTTTTTGCCATTAACATGAAAATAACTATTTATTGTAGACAGACTGATTTTCTCCACAAAGGAAAGGAAAACTTAATTGTTAATTTGAGACTATACAACTCAAAATTTACCTCTTTAAATCTCCCACCCTCCAACACCACCTCACACGAAGACAAACATGCAAAGAGAAATAGTCAAGATACAAACATAACAAATGGGGTAAACAAAATTCACAAAAGCAGAGTTTTGTGTCACCAGTGCAAGTCACAATGCTCACAACTGGCTGTTCTGAGCTCAGCTGTGGTTCTGTACTGTTGGTTAGACAGCTGGGTGTGATGCAGAGTGACACGAATAGTGTGGGTTCAATTCCTGTGCTGGCTGATGTTATCTCTCCCCTTGCCTGAGGCGTGGTGATCCTCAGGTTAAACTACCATCGGTTGTCTTTTTCTCTCTGTATTGCGAGGGCAGCCCAATGGTCTGGTAAGACTACAACAAATTTATCTTTTCAATATGCTTCCTCACACACTGAAGAATTACACATTCCCTGGTCCTTAATTTACCAGGCAGCGGGATCCCAATGAGACCACCGCGAGCAACTAGTTTGCATAAAAACCAAAAGAACCGCAGATGCTGTAAATCAGGAACAAAAACAAAGTTGCTGGAAAAGCTCAGCAGGTCTGGCAGCATCTGTGAAGGAGAAAACCGGAGTTCTGAGGAAGGGACACCGGACCCGAAACGTTAACTCTGTTTTCTACTTCACAGATGCTGCCAGACCTGCTGAGCTTTTCCAGCAACTTTGTTCTTGCCACTAGTTTACATGTTCATTTTAACATTTGAATTTCACTTCCTGATCCAGATTCTATCTCTTGTCTACATCTGGTAGATATCACTCTCTGGATATTGGGTGTCTACATAATTCCCGCAATTAATAGTTGTTTTTAAAAATATCTTCAAGCTTATGACTGGGTAAAGACTCAGCAGAATCAAATTCCTCCTATTTCAGTACAAGGGGAAATCAAGATTAAATATTCTGCTCTATTGGACCATTTTCATGGAAGCACAGGTGCTTAGTAAGTATCTGACCAATAAGCTGAGGTGGTGGTGTCTTGTACAGTGTCAAGAAAAGAAACTTCTAAAATGAGTGGCCATTAATTTTGTTGCAATTAATTGGAGGATGAATCTAACTACTAAAAAAGGCATCAAATGAATAATTAACCAGAAGATAGCTTGCTCAGGCAGTGAAAATGATCAAGTATTCACTTTGTAATCTTTTTGATAACTGTGTTCCTTTAGGATTGTAGAATCATATTCAAAAGTTTCCACTGCTAAGAAAAGATTTAAAAAAAGGCAAATTTAAAACAATTTTGTGAGAGGTTTGAATGAAACATAGAAAAAAGAAGCAGAAGTAGGTTACTCAGCCCTTTGAAATTGCTGCTCAATATGATCATGGCCGATCATCCAACTCAGTTCCCTGTTCCCATGCTTCCCACATATTCTTTGATCCCTTTAGCTCTAAGAACTAATTCTAACTCCTTCTTGATAGTATTCAGTATTTTGGCAACAATCACTTTCTGTGGCAGAGAATTCTACAGGTTTACCACTCTCAGGCTGATGAAATTTCTCCTCATTTCAGTAGTAAATGGTTTACCCCATATGCAGCATGGTGGCTCAGTATTTAGCACTGCTGCCTCAGAGTGCCAGGGACCCACATTCAATTCCACCCTCGGGTGACTGTCTGTACGGAGTTTGCACATTCTCCCCGTGTCTGCGTCGGTTTCCTCCGGGTGCTCCAGTTTCCTTCCAAAGTCCAAAGATGTGCAGGCTAGGTGGATTGGCCATGCCAAATTGCCCATAGTACTCAGAGATGTGTAACTTAGGTGGATTATAAGGGGATGGGTTTGGGAGGGATGCTCCAAGGGTCAGTGTGGACTTGGGTGAAAGGGCCTGTTTCCACACTACAGGGTTTCCATGATTCTATGATATGTGATCTCTGATTTTGTATTTCCCAGTCATCAGGTACATTCTTCAGACATTTCCCTTGTCCAATTCTGTTGAATTTTATAGGTTTCTATGAGATCCCCGCTCCCCGCAGCACCCCCCACCCCAAACTCACCCCACCTCCCCCACTTCTTCTGAACTTCAGTGAATCTGGTCCAAAAATGAATAACACCCTAGAGCTGTATAGAGTGGATTCTCTGCTTCCCAAGTGGTTAGGGTTATTGAAACACTGACAGGCTATTATATGTAGCCAATGTTTAAGTTGTCCTTTCTGATCATTTGTTGGGCAGGTCTTCAATGTTCAAAAGTGGTCAAGCGTGTTATCAGACTATTTTCTTCACACAAAGCTTCCTGCAGATCTCATGCCTTCACACAGAAAGGCCAAATTTCAAAATTGTGGTTGGTAGATTTGTTTAAAATAACTGCGTTATGGGTCACAGAATAAAGATGACTAATCGAATTTGAGATGCATGTTAGCCATTAGATAAAGCTGCTGAATGGTCTCCTATTCCAATGCTCCCATTGTGCATTTGAAGGTGCAGAAATAATACAGCATAGAATTATGGAAGAAGGAGAAGGAAATTAATTCTACAATTAATTTTCTTCTACCAGAATACATTTAATCTCTCACTTCTATGAAGAAAAGAACAAGGACATAATTTATTCTGCCCTCCACTCTCTTCTTCTGCATTCACAACCAATAAAGTACTTTAATATTTAATAAATGGTACAGATTCTTCTAATGTAGGACAGAACGAGAGTAGAATATAATGTCCTTAGTTTTATTGCTAGAGTAGGTTTATTTAAGTTATAATGAACTCAGTAATGTCTTTTTATCCATTTAGAATGACAGGGCTAATAAACAGTTGCAGTAATGAAGTGCTAAATTTTGCAATAATGGCCACAAGTCAAGTTCAATATGTAAGAAATTAAGATAGCTTCCAGCAACAGTGTTCAACCTGAAATGTAATTTTTGTTCTATGAATGAAATAATTTGAGAGGAAATGACTCTTTGGTAAGTATCACAGCAAATCAAAGGCAGTTAATGACCTTCACATCAGAAATAAAGAATACTTTTTGACAACACTGCTGCATTGTTCACCCATTAGTATTCTTCAAGTCAAGTGGGAACTTTGTTCAGAAATGGTCAGAAATTTCTCCAGAATTACATGCTCTGTTTTTTTATGCAGATTCTGGGCGCCATTGTGGCTCAGTGGTTAGTGCTGCTGCCTCACAGCGCCAGGGACCCGCGTTCGATCCCACCCTCAGGCGACTGTCTGTGTGGAGTTTGCACATTCTCCCTGTGTCTGCGTGGGTTTCCGCCAGGTGCTCTGGTTTCCTGTGCAGCTAGATGGATTGACCATGCTAAATTTCCCGTAGTGCTCAGGGATGTGTAGATTAGGAGGATGGGTCTGGGTGGGATGTTCTGAGGGTCAGTGTGGACTTGTTGGGCTGAGGGGCCTGTTTCCAGACTGTAGGGATTCTATGGTTCTATGCAGCATATATGTGAGTGAGGCATGTGGCATTTTTCCCAAGGTGATCACTCCTGGCACTTTGTGGTATTTGCCACCTCTACTAGTGTGTGGTACTGGTTGAATCTTGTTTGAGATAGTTCAGTGCCACCAATTCTCCTTAATCATTGCTTTGTCTACAGCCCATCAAATGACCAGTTGTGGGGGATATACCATTGTGGAGACTCTCCAGAAGAAGCACTGTCCTTAGATAATAAGAGGGTTTATTGTATGATGGCAATAAGTTCAATTCCATTTGGTGAGGTGTAATGACTGGAACCTTAAGGAGCTGGTGTAGATCCATCTGCTCCCCCTGGAAGTGAGAGTAGGGCTTACTGTCTTCACACGCAAATACTGGGTGTAATTAGGAGAATGGGAGGAGCCAATGAAGGATGAACATTAACCCCTCTAGGACTGTTATCTTATAAAACAAAATCAGAAGTCTCATGATGGCATAGTCCAACAGGTTTATTTGAAATCACAAGTTATCAGGCTGTTGTTCCTCCTGAAAAAACACTCCAGAAGCTTGTGATTTCAAATTAACCTGAATAACTATAACCTGGTGTCGTGCGACTTCTTACTTTGTCCATTCCAGTCCAATACTGTCACCTCCACATCATAAAACAAAGCACAGGGCACTTCTGGTGCAGTGATATTGTCCCTACCTCAGGACCAGGAGGCCTGTGTTCAAGTTCCATCTGCCCCAGAGGTATGTAACAGCATCACTGAACAGATTGTTCAGGAAATATCCACAACAATGCTCAAAGCTTTCCCTGATCAGAGACTTTCATGCAGTCAGCAGTATAACTGCATTCTACTGGGTTACTCTGTTCCAAAGTAACAACGATGTTTAAACATCAAAAGTAATGTTTTTTTGAAACAAGATGAACTGTTTCTTTTCATAAATTTCAGTGTATCTGTTTGTCCAACAGAAATAATCCTGAAACTTCATGTTGCTTTCAGACTTAATGTAAAGCCCAAATAAAATGATAAAGTGAGAATCTAATATTGGAAAAACTCAAAGGATATTGAAATTAGTTGGCTTCCTCTAACCAAATATTGACAGCTGTATCAAATAGTGGGGATAGGTTTCTGTAATAGGAGCAAGGTTAAGAGCCCGCGTAGAGTTTACTCAAAAACAGAATTGTCAATTTGAGGAGATTCAGGGAGATGGTAGGGAAATTGAACTCCATGAATAACCATTGCAGAAATCTGGCACAGAGACCTTGGGCACAATTATTTTCAATTTACTGCAGGGTTCTAGGATTCTATCATCCATGTTCTCTAATTCTATTGCATTTATCCCCTATATTTACCATCCAGCACACATCTCAGTTTATAGTTTCTTCAATAGCTTGGGTCTGTTTTCTGGATCTTTTGAATTGTAAGCTTTTATTTTCAATTGTTTGTAGGTTCCTGAGGAATGCAGCAGACTGACTTCAGACCAGAACACATGGTTATGTAAACTGAAAATTCCGGAAATATTCAATAGGTCTGGCAGCCTCTGTGGAGAGAGAAATGTAAGTTAATAGTTTGCATCCATTTACTAATATTTTGACAATTATTACTAGACCAATTGATATTCCTGATAGCTGACACCAGTTCCTCGTGTGTTAATGACTGGATGACAAGAGGCTTATTTTGTTTTCTCTCTTCAACATTGCGGCATTGAACTTGTTCCTTTTTTTTGTCATTCAGCTTGTCTGCTTAAAGGTGAGGCATTTGTTCTAGTTATCCATTTTTACATTCACTTCCAGGGTGTAGGTATCCCTAATCAGGCCAATGTTTATTGTCAGTTT
Source organism: Ginglymostoma cirratum (assembly GCA_024137785.1). Lineage (NCBI taxonomy): Eukaryota > Metazoa > Chordata > Chondrichthyes > Orectolobiformes > Ginglymostomatidae > Ginglymostoma > Ginglymostoma cirratum. The sequence goes on along the minus strand of JAHRHZ010000029.1, from coordinate 36,106,950 downwards.
TTAATTTGACACTTCGTGGTGTAGATACTCCCCCAAGTGTGTGGGCTTTGTTAGAGAGGGAGTTCCAGGAACTTCACCAACACAGTTACAGGGCGTTCAATCCAAAGGCTGGGTGCCAGAATTTATGCTCCTCATGAGCCTCCACCCACTTTTCATATCACCCCGTCAACATGTTCGCTCCCTCTCAATAATTTACCTAACTTTCCCTGACGCATATCAATGCCAGAGTCCCCACTTACTCCACCTTCCAGCAAGTTCCACAATCTCACCTCACTCTGGAAGACTATTTTCCAGAATGCCGGATTTTACTGACTTGTGAATATCTTATATTGTTTGGCCCCTAGATTTGGACAACTGAGAAGTAGAAACCTTTTCTCTACACATATGCAATTGAAACTTTTCCTTATCTGAATCATTTTCAAGGTCACTCGTTGGCCTTCTCTTTTCTCATGAAGAGAGTCCCATCCTCTTTAATCATTTTGTGAAAACTTAGAGCTCTCCGCTCTGGGGACATCTTCAAGAGTTTCTTTTTCCCTACTGTCTCCCATGCTTTTATTATCATTTTTTTTAATCACATGGAGACCAAATCTGTGCACAATAATACAAACCTGGTCTAACCAAGTTTCAGAGATAGTAGGAACTGCAGATGCTGGAGAATCTGAGATAACAAGGTGTAGA
>JAHRHZ010000029.1:36089108-36105872 GCA_024137785.1 Ginglymostoma cirratum | reverse complement strand
TTTAAAATCCACCACTCTCTCCCCCACCAGCATCCAAATGTGGATCTTTGCTCGTGAATCAACGAGGCTCTCTGTTCAGAGCTGGGCAGGACCAGTGTAACATTTGTGTAGAGTTTCTCAAGTCAGGTAAGTTGCAAAACTTTTCTTCAAAGTTAGTAGGAACTGCCGACGCTGGAGACTTAGTCTGAAGAAGGGTCCAGACCTGAAAGGTCAGCCTTCCTGCTCCTCTGATGCTGCTTGTCCTGCTGTGTTCATCCAGTTCTACACCTTGTTATCTCTAACCAAGGTTCAACATGGTTTAACATTAATTGGCTCCTTTTCAGTGCCAACCTTTTAAAAATGCGTTGCTTTCCTTCTTATGGCTTTATTAACTCGTGCTGCTGGCTTCAGTGTGAATTTCTAACTCTGCTCCATCTGTTTCATAATCCCAAAAACTTATTTTCCAAGTAGTATTTGACCTTTTTATTCTTCCTACCACAATATACCACCTTACATTTAGCGATTTTGGGATTTAATTATCATTCTTTACCATAGACAAGAAATCAAGGTCTTTTTATCTGACAGCCCCTCGAGATCGTAGGAACATAGGATAAAAAAGTAGCATTCAGCCTGCGTCCCTTCCCCAGAATTCAGAAAGATTATGGTTGATCTAATACTGATCTCTGCTCCACTTTTGTGACTATGCAATATCTCTCGACTTTCCAGTCTTCCAAAAATTTAATGAATTCAGCTTTGAGTACATTTGAAGATTCAGCCTCCACTAGATTTCAGGAAACAAAACTCTACATTCATGACCTTTCGGGAAAAATATGTTCTTCTCATCTCTACCTCAAATGGAAACCTCATTCTTAATCCATGTCCCCAATTTCTCATCTCCCTTCACAAATGAAAACATAACGAGGTATCCACCTGATCCAATCCACTCAGACTCCTACACAATGCAATAAGATCACCTCTCATTCTTCTAAATTCCAATGAATATAGGCCCAACCTATTCAGACTTTCCTTACCAACTAACACAGTGATTATTTTATCCATTATCCATTTCATTAAAATGTGGCTCATTCAGAAAGTAAGGAGACATGGAATTCAGGGAAATTTGGCTGTCTGGATACAAAACTGGCTGTCCAACAGAAGACAGAGGGTGGTAGTAGATGGAAAGTATTCAGCCTGGAGCTTGGTGACCAATGATGTTCCACAGGGATCTGTTCTGGGGCCCCTGCTCTTTGTGATCTTTATAAATGACATGGATGCGGAAGTGGAAGGATGGGTTAGTAAGTTTGCCAATGACACAAAGGTTGGTGGAGTTGTGGACAGCGTGGACGGCTGTTGTAGGTTGCAACGGGACATTGACAGGATGCAGAGTTGGGCAAAGAAGTGACAGATGGAATTCAACCCAGAAAAGTGTGAAGTGATTCATTTTGGAAGGTTGAATTTGAATGCAGAATACAGGGTTAATGGCAGGATTCTCAGCAGTGTGGAGGAACAGAGGGATCTTGGGGTCCACGTCCATAGATCCCTAAAAGTTGCTACCCAAGTTGATAGAGTTGTGAAGAAGGCATATGGTGTGTTGGCTTTCATTGGCAGAGGAATTGAGTTTAAGAGCTGTGAGATTATGCTGCAGCTCTATAAAACCCTGGTTAGACCACACTTGGAATATTGTGTTCAGTTCTGGTCACCTCATTATAGGAAGGATGTGGAAGCTTTAGAAAGGGTGCAGAGGAGATTTACCAGGATGCTGCCTGGACTGGAGGGCAGGTCTTATGAGGAAAAGTTGAGGGAGCTAGGGCTTTTTTCATTGGAGTGAAGAAGAATGAGAAGTGACTTGATAGAGGTATACAAGATGATGAGAGACATAGGTAGAGTGGATAGCCAGAGACTTTTTCCCAGGGCGGAAATGACTATTATGAGGGGGCATAATTTTAAGGTGATTGGAGGAAGGTACAGGGGAGATATCAGAGGTAGGTTCTTCACACAGAGAGTGGTGGGTGTGTGGAATGCGCTGCAGGCAGTGGTAGTGGAGTCAGGTACTTTAGAGACTTTTAAGCGATTCTTGGATAGGCACATGGAGGATAGTAAAATGAAGGGTATGCAGGGTAGTTTGATCTTCGTAGGATAATAGGTCAGCACAACATCGTGGGCTGAAGGGCCTGTACCGTGCTGTACTGTTCTATGTTCTATAACTTCTTAATTCTTTTTACTTCAGAATTTAATTCTTGAACGCAAAGTCTCAGACTGTCTCACTTCATTAATTTCTAGCTCCCAAAATAAAGAGCAAATTATTGTTTTTTGCTAAATTACCATCAGCTTATTTCGTGATTTATTTTACCAAAGCTTGATGTCTAAGGTTTTGGAGTAGATTTGTAGCTCAGGTTGTGGGTGTTGAGGTTTTAAACAGAGTTTAAAAACCAGGTGGGAAAACACACCGATGCTTCATCAGAGGCTGCACTGAGGATATTACCCAGTATGGTAACGAAACGCCTGCTAAACAAGCTCGGCGAGCCAACCAACCTCAACAACCTCAATGATATGATGTTGTCAGGTTTATTATTTGTTATTTTTCATAAAGTATTTTTTACAAAGATAATGTTGTATCTTTGGGAACGTGGGCACAGCCAATGTGATATTCAGTTTGCTCTTTCTTTGTTGTCTCTGGTTACACGAGAGTTGGGGAGGTGTTTGTAAATCCTTGCAAAGACTCTGATCTTAAGGAACTGAAGATCTACTGGGCCAGAACTTTGGTGCAAACCCACCAAGTGTAATACTGAATTATAAGTCATGAATTTTACCCCAGTAAGAATGATTAAGTCTTTTATGGCTGGTTCCAATGGAGAGAGGTTTGGATGCGTATGTTGGGAAAACAATTTTTAAAATTATAAAGAGCTGTCACAGCCTAGGTATGCCAATTGGTCTCATTTTTAATATTGTTACCTGGGATAATACTGCTGTTGAATTGTCAAACTGACTATAAAGATACATGGTCCACCACTAACCGCAAATTCCCTTCCACATTACACACTATCCTCACTTTAAAATATATCTCTGTTCCTTTAGTGTCACTGGGGCAAAATCCAGGAATTCCCTTTCTAATAACATTGTGGGTCCCCCTGGTCCCCGTGGATGGCAACTTACTGGCACCTTCTCAAGTGCAGTTAGGGATGGTCAATAATTGCAGGCCCAGCAAATGTATGGCAAATCCTATGAACAAATAAAACAAAGTTGGGTATTGCTATTTTAGGTCTAGTATTGTGCCCTTAGGTAGGTTAAATTAGTCATGTGATGGTAAATGCTCCTCTGGGAAGAAGTAATCAAAACGCATTTGAATTCGATACGAAGCTTGAAATTGAGCAAGCCCAATCAGGAACAAGAATCCTGAACTCAGCCAATAAAGTCGTTATAAGGGGAGAGCCTGCTAATGTTAATTGGGTAAATAAACTAAACGACAATAGTGTTAAACAAACAGGCACTGAGAAACGGCTAAAAAAGAACTGAAAACGTTGGAACAAAAACAATCTCTCCATGACTCAAGGAAGAGGTTAAGCATATTTGATAAAATTAAAATTAATGATCACTGGGTGTTGAACAAATATTTTGTATCTGTTTTCTATTGTGACTGAGTTCAGAGGGGGAATAAATTTGCATTCTCCAGTTCCTGAAGTTGGTTTAGCAGAGCTTGAAGTTTTTTTACATCCACAACTATCCAAATCATAGAATTTGAAAAAAAATTCTGTATATTAGATATAATTATCACAGAGTTTGTTTTCTTTGTGACTCATGGGACATTGTATTAGTTTTTATGTTATTTATTTAATAGGACCAATTTGATAAAGGGAACGTTTTATTCTGCTGAATGTAAACGGATAAGTTGAGGGGATTTAAAGTCAATTCTGAGATATTCCTCAAAGGCTTAGAGATTCGGTCATATAAATATAATGCTGTGTGAAGCCAGGAAATCCCAGGTTCAATCCCCAATCTGTGCTCAGCGAAATTACCTTAACCATGAAAACTAGGATAGAAATACTTTCAACTTCAACAATGGCTGTTATAAAAACAAATTCAGTCAAGGACCCTGTTGTAAGTATTGATGTAGGATTGGGTTTGCCATTTAAATAACTTGCCAGCAAGCTTCAAACAATCATAATAACCATTGAACAAAATGTCAGAGGACAACTAGTTCCTGTGAAGCTGTCTGTAATAGCTGGGCTCGAACATTATTTTAGTGACACAGAAATAAATAATAGCTGTAGTCTAATTTGGGGTGAGCTGCAATTGATAACCTCTGAGCCTTGCTGTTATTGTTTATCAACTGAATCCCTTGATTACGTTGCCACGATCTATCTTCATTTGGTCCCTTACCTTTCAAGGTTTCTGGAATGATTTGAGTGTGATGAATGAGCACTGAAATGAAACATTACCAAATAAGCTGAATATATTCGAGTTCACTAATGAAGCATTCTGTGCACAACAGAGCGTCAGAATGACATTTGATTATATTTACTGAAGAATGCTTACTATGTTCACATGACACTGTTCTGTCCACTATCCCACAGTAGCTTCTTCTAACCCATCACCAACTCCCAAATCCTGTCACTGTCTGAGGATCAATCGACAATTCTACTCTGACATGCCTGGCTCAGGATTACTGAGTGTACTACACAATATTGACTCGGTTTTAATGTTCTTTTGTCAGGTATTTCATCTTTGAAGCTACTCAATCCCAAAAGACTCATCTTACCTCTTCTCCAAGCTGTCATTTGATCATTAGACAAGTGACAAGCACTATATAAAACCTTCATGTGGAAAACAGCAGGTACCAGGAAATCCCTGCAAACAGAATGTTGAGCAATACAACCCATTGACTGTTCAATGATATATTGAAGGAATTGTACCATAATACTTCCCTTTGCATTAATGTTAAACCTTAATAAAATTAAAACTTATTGGTGCAGCTTCAGGTAGAAAAGTCAGTTGGTTTTGTTTAATATCAGACCATCTTTTGTTACTAAAGCAGATTACTTGGAAATTAATCAATCATAAACATAATGTCATGTACACCACATACTCAGTGAAACACAGCCTGCTAGAATTCATGTAGCCCCCTCATTATTTGTAATGATTCAAGTTAAAACAGACCAGTGGATTCATGGATAATTTTTATATCCTAGAACTAAAATTTCCCTAGGGATGCTGGGTTAGCAAGAAATTGTAAGTAGTTAGGTTAAAATATGTGTACACAAAACAAAAGAATACTGAAAAGAAAAATGCTCCAGTTTGTCTCAATGGGACATTTTTAGGACCCATTGCTGCAGGCTACATGTTCCTCAAGGGAAGATGTTAACAGGAAGCCAACATCTGCAATGTCTTCTGTAGTGAATAGGTGGAACTTCCGTCTAACAGTGGGATCATCAGAACAGCATACTTTTGGAGGGAGAGAAGATTTCTTGTACTTCACTATTTCTGTGGTTTTGGCATGTCTTTCATCATTTTTCTCAAACAAAACAGAAGCCTTTTCCCTTTTCCCTGATGGTCAAATCTCCCCTCTAGCTTAGGGTAATATTCAAAACCTTGTTCCTGAGGTTTTGCACACCAAAATGGCAATATGACATGGTTTATACTGTTTCAACTTGTAAAAGTATCTGAGCCATCTTTCCAGTTGTGAGGGCTTTTTCCTCCAGGTTTGTGGGCTGGACGCATCTATCCTTTCCTAGCTGAGGCAATCAACTTATTAAAAGCTGTTACTATCAATCAAATGGTTCCCACTTTCTGTTGAGACAGGAAGTACTACTTTGTAGATGGGAAGGACCCATTGTTTGCCCAGGGCTAGCTGCATTCTAAAAGTCTTCCTTTAGTGATTTGAGACTGAGGTAACACAGTCCATTGGGACAGACATGGTATACTGAGTCTATTTTGAACAGACTTTGCAACTTGCTTCCAACATGTAGATTTTTAAAGCATGAAGTGTCCTTTTAACATGTTTTTTTCTTAAAAAAACACCTGTGATACCAGAGATCACACTTTGGGGAAGCAATGGCCCAGCACTATTATCAATGAACTATTAACCCAGATCCTGGAAAACTGGGCTTGAATCCTGCCAAAGCAGATAGTGAAATTTAAATCAAATTTAACAAAAACAGAAATAAGAATCTAATGGTGACCATGAAAACATTATTAATTGTCATAAAAAACCTATCAAGTTCACTAATGCCCTTCAGGAATAGAAATCTGCCATCCTTACCTGATCTGTTCTACATGTAACTCCGGACCCATAGCAATGTAGTTGACTCATACCTGCCCTCTGGACAATTGGGGATGAACAATAAATGCGGACCAAGCCAGCAACGTTCACATCTTGCAAATGAATAAAAAAGAAACTTCAAAGCAATTAGAGTGGCCACATTGACAAAACAAGCTTTTGCTTTACTGAAAGGCAGTTCAAGTCCTATTGTCCTTCATTGTAGACTGTCAACGACAGTCAAACACAGAGGTTTTGAAGTCTTACACTAGGAATACAAATAACTCAAAAGACCTAACCTTATTCGACAACCTTTACTTTATTTGTCAAGTTAAGGGGATTGAAGGCATGGTGGCTAAATTCGCAGATAACACAAAGGCAGGAAGAAAAATAAGCTGTGAAGAAAAGAAGAAATTACAGACAGATTTAATTGTTTGAGTGAGTCTGAAATATGTTTGCATGTTTCTTGTGAGGTCAGGGCCAGCAGGAACACTGGCAACCAATTCGAGCAAGTCCCCCTGACTCAGACCCACGTCTGCCTATCGATTTGGGAAGGTTTCGATGATTAGCTGGTTCAATGTGATGAGCAACATTGGAATGCTCACCTGGGGATTGGCGTCCTTGGCTACAGTCAAGAGCAGCAAAATTACTTGATCCTGTACTGCTTCATCCATCCTATCAGAAATGAAAATCAACACTTTTATTTATGATGCATTCTTCCTCAACAGTAGGAGTTTGTTTCCTATTTATGAAGAAAAAACAGATAGTAAATAAAAAACAGAAGTTTTGGAGAATCTCAACAGGTCTGCTGGCGTCTGTGGAGAGAGAAACATGTTTAACATTCAATTCTTATAGGAGTCTTCTTCAGAAAACATTATTCTCAGAAATTGTTAACTGCATTACTTTGGCATAGAGCATCCATTAAAAACTTTGCAATTTTTAAATACATGCGATAAATTAACAGCCTGAATTTTTAATTAATTCCTCACTGAGAACTCCAACCAATGAGCCCTGATCATTAAAGGCAAGAGACTGAAAAAAATCAGAAGAAAGAGCAAAGGAAAAATAAAATATTGACCAGGCAGTAGATTAAATCATAGGTTTGACCAATTTTAATAACTGCAAAATTCAGTTACTAGCATAGGGATGTAGACGAGGAGCAGAACATTTAACATCCAGTATATTAGGAAATCATTGCTTGATTCAATCACTTCTGAATTTGGATTTATTTTGAACATCAAATAAGTACAAATTTGTTTGAAAACGATTTCAAAAACATATTTTGAGAAAGTACAGTTGGTTCTATTAACAAGCAGGTTCTGGAAATGCGAATTGGCTGTAACAGGACTGACGAATAGGAGAACACCATTTCTAAAATGCAAACTTGTGTTGGCTATAACACGATTCCATCGGTGCGCGGAGGAGTACATATCGACATCAATGATCATTTCATGGGATTTGTCCTGAATACGTACAATATTTCACACAGATGATCCCTGGAATGGTAGGCCTAAGATACGATGAACGGCTGAGGATCCTGGGATTGTATTCATTAGAGTTTAGAAGGTTGAGGGGAGATCTAATAGAAACTTACAAGATAATGCATGACTTAGAAAGGGTGGACGCTGGGAAGTTGTTTCCGTTAGGTGGGGATACTAGGACCCGTGGGCACAGCCTTAGAATTAGAGGGGGTCAATTTAGAACGGAAGTGAGGAGACATTTCTTCAGCCAGAGAGTGGTGGGCCTGTGGAATTCATTGCCACGGTGCGCAGTGGAGGCCGGGACGTTGAATGTCTTCAAGGCAGAGATTGATAAATTCTTGATCTCGCAAGGAATCAAGGGCTATGGGGAGAGTGCGGGTAAGTTGAGTTGAAATGCACATCAGCCATGATTAAATGGCAGGGTGGACTCGATGGGCCGAATGGCCTTACTTCCACTCCTATGTCTTATGGTCTTATATTAATACCAAAAGAGTCTCCACACCGGTATCATGTGATCATTTTGCAGGCTTTGTCGTGAAGTGCTTTCTGTGAGAGGTACAGTACAAACTCCTCCCCCATCAAGTCATCTTGACATTTTTTCAAGGTAAAGTGTTACATTTGCTTTTATTTAATTATCAGATGTAAATTAAACATTTATTAAAATTTTGCTATTCTTTGTGTTATGTTTTTGAGTGATTTTTGAGCAATTTTGAGCGGTTTTTTTTGGTGGTCTGCCCCAAACCCCACTTTTTCCACAGACCCCATTGTATCTATAATGTGATGTTGCACAGGAATGCAACTATTGCATTATAGCAGAACCAACTTTATATTACAGTGTCATTCAACTCATCATTTCCTTCTCAACCTAACCTTACTGTGATAATTAATAAAACTTAAGATCCCCATTATTATAGTTTTTGTGGGCTGATTATCGGATAGAACATGAGGTGGTAGCTCAAAGTCCCAAGAAAAAGAAATGATGATCTTCAGTCAAAAGCATTGAGACCTTGACACAAGAAGACAGTGGCTTTATTTGTCACTGTATACTTGCATTTGGCTGATGATTCAGACCAGAATGTACTGAGGCCAATTTAATCTTTAGCATTTCTATATATTGCTGTGTGTCCTGTAAAATTGTTCAAGTAATATTAAACTTCTGTCCAGTCAAATCAGTGAAGTAGCAAATGAAATTTAAGGATTAGAAGTAAAATACTTGTACATTGACTTTTTGAGTTTGGGTTTAAAGTGAGTGCAGCCATAGATAAACAGTGCTTACATTATCATGTGTGATCAGCAAAGAAGTCAACATGAGATTTCTTATCGTGGTTCATTGTCTGCATCATGTACTCATTATCAGAATTCATTTAAATTCTTTGCTAATAGTTGAAGAAAACAGATGGGCTTGATTTTCACCACTCAGGGAGTAAACACCCAATTATTCATTATCATGGATGCTGCTCATTGCAGATCCCACCCACCAGATCACCTTCTCATCAAATCATCCAGCTCCAACATAAACAACTTCATCTGTGCTTCTAAATAATGAGGCTGAAAGTGATCCATGTTAAGTGTAGGCGGAAGTGTTTGTCAATTTCTCAAGCAAGTTAGGAAGATCAATTTTTAGGCTTCAGTGTTAAAAGTGTTTTTGCATTAGTTACAATGCACTCCTCCAATCTGAAATATGAGGCAGAGCACTAGATGCCTGTCTCTTGCAAGGTACATGTTCTATCACTTGTTTATAATGATCACTCATTGTATGAGCAATAATTAATGTTCAGATCATTAAATAACTTTTATTCAATATTTTTGGTTTAGAATAAATCAAATAGTATGTTTTTGGAAACAAGATTACTGCATATTGCAACCACAAACCAGATGAAACTATGACAAAAATGAATCGAATTATTACAAGAAAAGCCTCCATCGAATGATCTTATATTCTTAATATCTTCAAACATACAAATTTGATGTATGCAAGAGAAGTCACAAAAAATTTCTTGCTGACTCATTAGCCATGAAAGGAAGCCATGTTAATTTCTATGTTGATGAGCTGTAACTGACATTAGCACCTGCTCTTTGGGAAAATTGGGACGTTGACATTTCAATCCATCTCCTGTTTTTTGACTTGTGCTGTCACCATCCTATTTAGCATTGTTCCATTATCTCACAGGTTTTAGGACAACCAAAGTAACAAATGGCTTTTTCTTACAAGTTAGTGCAAGGAAAAGGTTATTCCTTTGGATATTTGCTTTCTGCAGCAATGAAACTGCTGAAAGAATAAATATTGTCAATCATTCTCCACTGAGTTATCGATTTGCTTTACCTAGTACTCAACATATATCACATGATTGGCCATCTATAGAGCTCTAGCTGCCAATGCCTGTGGGCTTTTACTCAATGTTCCCCAACACTCTCATGTTGTGTCTCAGCTCCTCCATTTATTTGGTCCCAATGGTCCTGTCCTCCATCAATGTTCACAATGCATCCTCCTGGAGGATTGCAGGCCTTTCATTCTTTTTGTCTGCATGTGTTCTTGCATATTCGAGTCCAAATTCCTTCACATAATTATGATGGGAATGGACAAGAAATTTTGCTATATCACTAAGTGTGCAAAACAATGATAATGTATACGTGTTTCACCATCAGTGTCAGCTGCTCCTGTCCTGAAGCCATTCACATGCTCTTCATGGTGAACCTACAGGGGCCAGATAGCCAGTTAAGCCAACAGCTCTCAGAGGGAAGGCTTCCTCCTTGGGTCAGGAGGAGAAGGAATGCCTTATCCTGAGTCCCATCATGTCCCTTGGAATTTTTTTAAAAATTCATTCACAGGATGAGGGCCTCACTGGCCAGGTCAGCACTTATTGCCCATCCTTAATTGTCCACAGGACATGTAAGAGCCAAACATTGCTGTGGATCTGGAGTCACATGTAGGCCAGACCAGATAAGGGTGACAGTTTCCTTCCCTAAATGACATGAGTGAACCAGATGGGTTTTTCCCTCAACAATTGAGAATGGTTTCACAGTCATCATTAGACTTCTAATTCAAATTCCACAATCTGTCATGGCAGGATTCAAACCTAGGTCCCCAGGGCATTACCTGGGTCTTTGGATTAACATCCAGTGATAACACCACTGGTCATCACCTTCCTCCTTCCATGTTTCTTGGAATACTCAATGGGTACAGATCATCCTGCCAGAGTGGGCAATGGGATGAGGGAACGTGGAGACAGGACAATGTGGAGGGAGTTGGTAAATTTCAACCAGCGCTCATTGTGAAGAGAGGAACAGATTTTGCAGATACTTGAGAGTGGTCCCAAACAAGTTATGTTTGATGAACAGAAGCAGAATTCTGATTTAGTCTGGTGTCAAATTAAGTTCTGACACTGGGTTCAGACTGAACTCAGATCATTGTGTAAATTTTCCTGGCGCTAAGAGAACTCATTCTATTCATTGTCTATTTCACATCCACTGATTTGAAGCAGAGCTGGCCATCAGTGAACTTTCACATTTAGATTAATTTAGCAGGAATCCCAATAATGCAGGACACTCAGAAATGTCAAATTACAGAACTTATGCGCATGCAGAACTTAACATAAAATTATCACAAACAGTGATTAAAAATCAACGAGCTGTGTGGATATTTTTAAGACAATTAATTCTCAATATGACATTCAGTAAGTTTGTGATTGTTGAGGCGCTCTCAAAGGACTCCAATCACAAAGTTTCACAAGAGGCACTCCACATATTTTGTAAAAATTTGCAGTGGGTATTTATGGAAAAATCCAATAAAATACAAACTTCAACTGAATGTGGCTGTGACAAGGAGTGTGGCCCTGAGAGTCTATCCAAATTATTGCCAGAGCCTCTCAGAAAAAAATGCAATTATCTGTTCCCAGTCAGTCAGCAGATACCAGGAGAGTCCTTTTAACAAGGCAGCCACCGTGCAAAGATACAATCTAAACGACTTTCTCAGATTTATCCTTACACACAGCTTCTCCAGTTACAGCCGTGACACGAAGTCTAGGTCAAACATACACTGTCTTGTTTGATTGGTTCATTTTGAATTCTGATTGATGGGATGTCAAAGATCCAGAGAATTCTGAGATAGTGGGGACTGCTGATGCTGGAGAATCTGAGATAACAAGATGTAGAGCTGGATGAACACAGCAGGCCGAGCAGCATCAGAGGAGCAGGAAGGCTGATGTTTCGGGTCGAGACCCTTCTTCAGAAAATTTTCTGAAAATTGGTTGAAATGTTGTGGAGATTTTGAATCTTCCCACTAATATGATATCCACCCCAAAAGACAATTAGCAAAGGGGTTTTTGACACGAATGCACAGATAATTTATGTATTTAACTTGGGGTCCTAAGCCAACCAATTAGATCATAATACTCTTTAAGGAGCCAGCTGTTTGTAATCTCTATTTATTTGGGTTTGAAGAATGAGAGATACTCTTATTGTAATGTATAACATGCTGGGAGGGACTTGTCTGACTGGATGCTGAAAGGATTTTTTCCTCTTGTGGAAATGGGTAGAATTATTGGACACACTTTAACAATAAGTGGTCACCAGTTAAGATGGAGGTGAGGAAAGTGATTTAATGGAAAGTGATAATATGTGGACTTCTCTTCCCCAGAGAGCAATAGAGGCTGGGTCATTGAATATTTTGTAGTTGAGTCAGTTAGGTTCTTGAATAACAAGGAAATTGAAGGTTATAGAGAGTAAACAGTAGAGTAGAAACAACAATCAGACCTTAACAAACGGTAGCATGGGCTTGGGCTTGAGGGGCCAATGGCTTACTCATGCTACTAATTCACCTTCTTATCTATTGCGAGCTTATACTTGAAGATTCCCTCCTTAAAGATCACCCATTGTTGCATTACTGCTTTCCTCCCAGTCCCTACTCCATTTTAGCCTGAATAGATCCATTCACAATGTAACTAAATTAGCCAATTTAGATCTTCTATATTAGAATGATCCTTGCTTTCCTCCATTGCTAGTCTAAACCTTATGATAAAGTGATCACCCTTCCCAAATGATTGCCCACATCATTTGATCCAGCTTCTTCCCCAGCACCAGATCAAGCAATATATCTGTTCTAATTGATTCACATTGTTCTAATTGACCTACAAAGAGCATTATTTTACAAGGTAATGTGTCAACAATTGCTCTAGCCAATGACAATCTCACAATTGAGCAAGCTACCAATTGATATCATCATAGCTGCACACTTGAAAATTCAAGCCCCATATCTAGATTATTTCCAATTATAAACTTTTCATTATCAGGCTGTCCATTTCAGGAGATCATGCCTGATGTAGCTTGCGTTACTCTTACAAATATCATCAGAATATGGGCATCATTCTATGTTGCTGACACAACTGAAACAGGAGTACAAGTGGAAGTTCTCCTGTACCTGTCTCAAAATAATCCTCCCCTTCTTAGCTTTGATTCTAATATTGCTCAAATTTATATTTGCATGCAGTATCGCCTCCCTATCGTTCTTGCAGCATCTCTTGGGATTTTCTGGCAGATTAGTTCTTCAATCTGTCTCATTATAAAGTACCTCCAGTAGCATGATCCAACCTTTTACGCTTCTCAATCCCAACGAATTATCCTTCAGGGAAATCCTTTCTTCCAACATTACCAATGTTCCTTAATTATTACTGCAATTCCATCTCCTTTACTTCCTTATCTTTTCTGAACTCTCTGACCATGTATATATGATGTGTTTGGTGCTCACCACTAATTATTACAGGAATCAAAGAAGGCAGGAAAATGTTGTTAGGGAATATAAAATCAGCCATGATTTCATTTAATCGCAAAATGGACTCGATGGGCACAATGACCTACCTCCTATATCTTATGTTCTTATTTTAATGCCATATCTTACTTCATGTAACTACCTAATTTCCCCACATGGCTATTTGTGTTTGTAGCTCACCAACCTTCCAGAACATTTAGCATTGCAACTTAATTGATTCTGTTCTTCATCACCAGAAAAATTCCACATAAACCCTGGATTTTTACTGCAAAATGTATCTCCATCTCCTCTCTGACTCATCATGGCTCCATGACACCAAGAGAACCTCACAAAACTGGCCCTTAAATTTTTCAAAGATGGAAAAGAATAAAATTTCCAATAGATTTTTGTCCTATCATAATGTACCATAATCTTTGGGGCAAGTAAACTGTTCACCACTTCTGGAAACATCCTACATTCGCAATTCTTTAAGGATGCCGCAAACTGCAGATTTCTCTGAAAATATTTACCTCCTTCATTAACCCTTAGCAAATTGCATTTTGTAGCTTTCTCCAGTTAAAAATAGCTTAAATTTAGTCACAGGGATCTTGCAATTTGTTGAGTGATGTATTTTCCCCTTTGTCGACACAGATTGGAGAATAGTGATGAAACAAGATGATGGGTGACAGATGCCAATCTGGCACATCAATGAAGGTTGGTCTCTCCGGAGAGTGGGTTAGCTTTGATGTGAGGAGGCCTTCATAATGGCCCAGGTCTATGGTGATGTACAGGGCTGGTGACAAGATGGAGGAAAACACTGAAAGGCAAGTCAGCTTCTGTGAGCTCAGGTGGGACACTCGTATAGCTAGGAGAGGGAAAGCCCCTCATACATGCCATAATAACCTTTTAATCGGTGGTGTCCCAACTCACATGAGCATAGAAAAGACTAGATCCAGAAACAAGCCATTCAGCCCAGCTGATCCATACTGGATACAATGGTCTGCATGTGCTTCGAACCATCACTCTTCGATGCATCCCGTAGATATTCTTACATTTTTTTTCTCCCTCAGGCACTTATCCAGCTTCCCCTTAATTCATTTACACTATTTATTTCAGCTCTTCTGCAAGTTGTAGCTGCTGTAATGAATGCTGCCTTTCTCTGAAGCAATATGGACATTTTGAGGCTCCAGTCTAGATTTGTATTTGGATGGCTCAAGCATGGAGAAGAAGGGCACACAGGAGCAGATGGAAGCAATTTAGCCTCACGTTTTTCATCATTCAATAGGACCGTGGATGATCTGCAGTCAACTCCAAATACCCTCTTTTGATCCACATCCCTTAAAAGCTGAAGTTAACAAAAATCTGTCAACCTCAATTCTTAAATTAACAATTGATCTGTCATCAACTGCAATTTGTGGAAGAGAATTTGAATTTTCCCACTTTTGCTAGAAGAAGTTTATCACTCCCAAAAGGCTTTGTTCTAATTATCACACCATGCCCCCTTGTGTTGAGCTCAAAAACCTCAGAATGTGATTCCTCCATTCACTCACTCTGCTCTTGGTGCTAATTGGATCACCCATTTCTGGAAGGTGTTACACAAAGTCAAACAACATTTACCAGAAAGCTATCTGTGGGATGCTCCTGGGGGATGTGCCTAAGACATGAAACCAAACTAGAAAATATCAGCTTTTAAAGATAATCGCTTCTCAAAATACGAGACCTGATTGTAGCTGTGGGTATGAGTTATCTCGGAAGAGACACCAATGTCTCAAATTCTAACAGGTGCCTGAACTTCTGATATCCTGAAGTCGACTTACACTCTAGTGGCAGAAGCACCAATCAATCCTTTCTGAGCCTGATTTCAACCTGTTAATTTTCTAAAGAAGGGTCCTGCCCTGAAACACCAGCTTTCCTGCTCCTCTGGTTCTGCCTGGCCTGCCGTGGTCCTTCAGCTCCACACTGTGTTATCTCCGACTCCAGCATCGGCAGTTCCCACTATCTCTGTTAATATAGTTCCCCTTGATTAGCACTAAAGATAGTGGTGTGCAGAAATTAGATTTTTTTCAGTTTTGTGGTTTGTGACTGTGACTCAGACTGCATGATTCTGGTTTCATTAACCTTAGAGGACATTCTCATGAGCATACATTGGCTTGGGACCAGCTATACGTTGCAGAAATGACATTGAATCTTTAAACAACCTTCACTTCAGGTATCACTGGCATGTTTTAGAGAACAATCTCATATTCTCCACAATAAATGCTATGGAGCAATACAACGTTAATCAGTAACCTGAAAAGAATTCTGACAGAAAATATACAAACAGTAAAAAGTCACTTAAGAATGACTTTGTTCAAATTACCCTCCTAGTAAAGTAGTCATTAAAACACAAGCTGAAGCATTTATAAATGTGAAAACCGTAAGTAATTGTCCTGGCTGATTCGAAATATTTAGCAATAAGTGCCAATTGCCATCTTACGGCAGCAGTTATTAAATGTTCAGACAATTGAGTCTAAAAGGGAGAACTGTTTTAAATTGTTTATAAAAGATGTGACTATTCATGGTTATGTTCACAAACATTTCTTCAGTAACCTTTCTTCTTCAAAACATTTCTGGTAATGAGGTTCTTCAAACTGAAGGAGGCTCTGATCTCTTTGCAGAGATGATGTGGAGGTGCTGGTTTGGGACTGGGGTTGACAGGGTCAGAAATCACATCACACCAGGTTATGGTCTAACGGGTTTATTTGAAATCACAAACTTACAGAGCCTCAGTCCTTCGTTAGTGAGAGATAGTATCAGACACAGAATTTATAAGTAAAAGATCAAAGGTTCACACAACGGATGGGGATGTATTAAACAAATTTAAGATGCTGTTAAATCTTTAATCAGTTGGAAGGTTTTAATTGATTAATGTGTATATGTAAATACCTGAATTCCTTTCAAGTCACTGTCCAGAGAAAACTAAAGGTTTTACCAGTGTAAAGAAGAGGTGACATTTTAGGTCAGACAATGCATGTTAGACCTTGTTTAGAATCCGTTTGTGTTTTAGTTTGGAGTCAAACTGGTTTTATTTCTAAAGTGGGAATTTATAAAATGCCACATTGACTGACTGTCACCAAATTGTGTGCTTTTTGAACAAAATAAAATGCATCTGCAAATACAAATTCAACCCATAGATTCACGTGTGTGTTTGTATGTGAGTGTGAGTGAGTGAGTGTGTGTGTGTATGTGTTTATATGTATTTGTGTGTGTGTGTGTATGTGTGTGAGTGAGTGTATGTATGTGTTTATATGTATTTGTGTGTGTGTGTG
>JAHRHZ010000029.1:36059558-36089098 GCA_024137785.1 Ginglymostoma cirratum | reverse complement strand
GAGTGTATGTATGTGTTTATATGTATTTGTGTGTGTGTGTGTGTGTGAGGGGGGACAGAGAGAACTGTTCTGAGGAAGGGCCACCGGACCCGAAACGTAACCTCTGTTTTTTCCTCCACAGATGCTGCCAGATCTGCTGAGCTTTTCCAGCAACTTTGTTTTTGTTCCTGGTTTACGGCATCCGCAGTTCTTTCGGTTTTTCCATTGGGGCAGGTGATGGCCTCGTGGTGTTATCGCTGGGCTGTTAATCTAGGGATCCAGATAACATACTGGGGACCTGGATTTGAATCCCGCTATAGCAGATGGTGGAATTTGAGCTCAATAAATATCTAGAATTAAGAGTCTAATAGTGACCGTGAATCCATTGTCAATTGTTGGGGAAAAACCCATCTAGTTCACTAACGTCCATTAGGGAAGGAAACTGCCATCCTTACCTGGTCTGGCCTGCTTGTGACTCCAGACCCACAACAATGTGGTTGACTCTGAACTGCCCTCTGGGCAATTAGGAACGGGCAGTAAATGCCGCCCAGCCAGTGATGCCCTCATCCTGTGAATGAATAAAGAAAAAAAATGAGTATTTTCAGCAAGTTTTATCAGTTTTGCCTTTGAAGAGCCTGTTTCAGGCCTTGGACCATCCTTTAATGTGGGATCAACTTATTCCTAACTGTTTACTCCACTATTGTGATTGGAACATTTACAATTCCACAAAAGCATTTACCACTTTCTTACAATTTTCATTGCAGAACAAATTGCTTCAATTTTCCTTGCATTTTCTAAATCTTGCTTTTCACTCTTTGCCTGCTGATGCTATTCAGAAGCACTAGAATTACAACGCCCTTTTTCAAAATGCAAAGATTGCGCTTTGATGGCCAACTGACTAATCTTTTCAGTCTCTGGTACTTGAATTACGTTTTACATTAAACAGCACTTTGTGTTTAAAGGTGATTGCTGATGCTTTCCTGCTGTTTTGGAGATTATTTTATTATTCAAAGGGTTTAACAACCATTTTGATCAACTAGCTTCAATCCTCGCAATTTAAAACCAGTTTTTTTTTAATTTTGCACCTTGTAGGAGTAAAATCTAACTGAGTTAAATATAACTGGGGGAAACTGTGGATTGTAATTTAGAGTCAGTTATTATTAAACTAAAACATGATTCAATTGTACTAAATCAAAACAACACACTGAACAAATTTACCAATATATCTTCACTTCAAAAATCAAAGAAAACTACTAGATCAAAATTATTCATTACAAAACTGGCATATTTCTAGACAATATCGGAGATAGTTTTCATCTTAATTTGTTCAAAGGTTCAATGTTTCAATGGCTGCTCAGTATTTATTGCCCACCCATATTTGCCCTTGAGAAGGTGGGGCTGAGCTGCCTTCTTGAACCTCTGCAGTCCATGTGCTGTAGGTTGACCCACAATGCTGTTAGAGAGTGAGTTCTCAGATTTAGACCCAGCAATACTGAGGAATGGAAATAAAAAGTCCAAGTCAGGATGGTGAGTGTTTCAGAGGACAGCTTGCAGGGGATGGTATTCCCATGTATCTGCTGCCCCTGTCCTTCTCAATGAAAGTGGGTGTGAGTTTGAAATATACCTTTCAAGGAGACTTTGTGAATTTCTGCAGTGCATCTTGTAAACAGTACACACGGCTGCTACTGAGGACAGTGGTGGAGGGAGTGGATGCTTGTGAATGTAGTGCCAGTCAAGTGGGCTGCTTTGTCCTGGATGGTGTCGAGCTTCTTGAGTGTTGTTGGGGCTGCACCCATCCAGGTAAGTGGGGAATATTCCATCATTGGTATGGAGATGCCGCAAGAACAGTTAACTGTCAATCCGAATTCTCAGAGCAGGCAGTAGACTCGGATTGGTCAGGGTGTTGCCTTGGGGATACAGCAGAGATTGCTGTCTCCATGATCCCTCACACTCCTGACTTGTGCCTTGTAGATGGTGGATAGGTTTTGGGGAGTCAGCGGGTGTGTTACTCATAGAGTTACTCATTCTGTTTTAGCCAAAGCATTTATATGGCTATTTCAGTTCAATTTTTAAATAATCGTTTGGTAGTACAGAAAACTCATCAGTAGTAAGACATAAGAAACAGAGACCATTTCATATAGCATGCTTGAAGCTACATATATAGAGATTCAGTGTCATGTTTTATGTGGGCAAGATTAATTTGTGCAGACACTGCACCTTTGTGTAAAAATAAGGGATCATGGAGACAGCAATCTCTGCTGTATCCCCAAGGCAACACCCTGACCAATGCGAGTCTACTGCCTGCTCTGAGAATTCGGATTGACAGTTAACGGTTCTTGCTGCATCTCCATGCCAACGATGGCCCAACCAATGAACTCCCTCTTCTTATTCTGTGTATAATAGTGTCTCTTTCCACAAGTCTACTTCTTGTGTCCTTTTTCTGATTAGTGCAGATGAAAAGCTCCAAATTCTGATCTACTTTAGCAATGTTTATGTTCAGTTTCCTGTCAATGGTAACCCCAAGGTGATTGGTAGTTTGGGATTGCAATGGTAATGACATTAACCATTAAGGGTGGCACGGAGGCTCAGTGGTTACCAATGCTGACTCACAGTGCCAGGGACCTGGGTTCGATTCCACCCTTGGGTGACTGTCTGTGTGGAGTTTGCACGTTCTTCCCGGGTCTGCGTGGCTTTCCTCCAGGTGCTCCGGTTTCCTCCCACAGTCCAAAGATGTGCAGGCTAGGCGGATTGGCCGTGCAAAATTGCCCATAGTGTTCAGGGATGTGTAGATTAGATGGGTTATAGGGGGATGGGTCTGGGTGGGATGCTCTGAGGGTCAGTGTGGGCTTGTAGGGATTCTATGAAATGGTGATGGAAAGATCTTGTCTTCATTCTTGACTGAAGATGGAGCCAATATAGCAAAAAGTTCTTCAGTGCTAGTGTTGCAATATTGTCAGGACCCATAGCCTATGAGGTTTATAATGCCTTTGGTCATTTAGAGTCACTGAGTTATAGAGTCTAAAAGCATGGAAACAGATCCTTCGGTCCAACTGGTCCACGCTGACCATGTTCCCAAACTCAACTAGCCCTACTTGCCTGCGTTTTATCCATATTCTTCTTGTTTTCTTGATATCACATGGAGTAAATTGAATTTACCGTATCATCAGGGCTTTATATGTATGTGTGCTACAGCTATTTCTAGTGTCCTGGTCGAAGCCCAGTGATCTGTCCAGTATTAATTTTCTGATGGACTTTGTAGTGTTTATGCAGAAATTAGACAGAATGGAGGTCTGTTAGGGAGCTTTTCCTGGCATTTCAGAGCCATCCACAAGTCTACTTCTCTAAGCAAGTTCTGATTGTTTATGAACTGTTGTAAACCCTCCTAGAAGTGCCACTCAATTTTCTGCTATTGACTCACATAATTATTCAGAATATTTGCTGAAGACTCGCAAACATGCTGAAAGTAGATTTGTTTGGAGAAAAATCATGTGTTGATGAGACATGAGGTGTGGTATTAGTTAAAGTAAATATTCTCATCTCTGAGGGTAAAAATTCTAGATACCTTTGGCCCTCACAAAAAAAATCATCTAAATCCATTCATATTCAATGCCAAAGCTGAAGAAACAGGATTCTGAACGATACAGGCAAATACAGCCAGAAAGGAAACTTTAATTGTAGCTACTAGTCTGCAGGTAAGCATCACATAATCTCCCAGCAATCCTGTCATCGGTGATGCTTCCTCATCCTGTCATCATGCACAGCACAACCTGTCTGCAAGGACATGCGATCTGCTTTAATGCACGGAGGAGCCTCATTTCTCCTGCATGTGTCCTTACAGCAGATGGGCTGCTGCTCATGTGGAATCAAAACACAGACTGATTAAATATGATCCTATTGAAAGGCAGTGCTGCTAGAAAGGGCTGAATGTTCTACTTCTGTTCCTACTTTCTGTATCCATGAAAAGAATCTTTGTGTTGCACTCATTCCAACTCCCAACACTCTGTGATCTCAGCGATCTCCAACACACAACTTGCTGGTGGCCAGAAACCTCGCCAGGATCAAGGTGAGCTCTAATGGTTTCCGGCAGCTTTACCCCTGATGGCACCAAATCCTACTGCGTTTTAATGCATTAATGATTGGACAGGACCATCTGCCTGTCTGGCATGCAGAAGTCAAAATCCAATTCTGACATTTTTGGGGGCATCTGAAATATCCACCTTCTTCCTCAATCAAGGATTCCCCAGCACTGTTGTTGACTGGGACATCAGCCAGGTCAAAGCTATCTCTTGCACTTCAGCCCATTTCCTCTCTCTTTGCTCTCACAACAGCAGTAGGGTTCCCCGTGTCCTACCATCCCACCAGCATACACACCTATAGGATCATTAGCCGCCATTTCCAACACCTCCAGTGGGAAGCCATTACCACACACATATTTCCCACTACTCCTTGGTGGCCTTCCGCAGGGATCATTCCCTCCAGGGCACCCTGGTCCACTCCTTTTCCATTCCCAACATCTCTTCATAATCCCATGGCACTTTCCCCTGCAATTTCCCATTTACTTCCTCCCATTTCACTATCCATGGTCCTAGACACACCTTCCCAGGTGAAACAATTGTTTGCCTACACTTCACTCAATCTAGTCTACTGTATTCTCTGCTCACCATGTGGTCGACATTGAGGAAACAAAGCTCAGACTAGCTGGCCATTTTGTAGAACACCTACATTCTGACCACAAAAATGACCTTGAGCTTCTAGTTGCCTGGTATTTCAATACACCACCTTGATCCCTAGTCAATATCCAAAGCTCAGTGTAAGCTGGAAGAGCAACACCTAATTTTTTGCTCAGGGACCCAGCAACCTTCAGTATTTAATAATTTTAGGGTTTGAGTATCTTCTCCCGTGTTTTCATTCTCATCCCCACACACCAGGCCTTGTCATTGCTTGGGCTACCACCACACACAACCCATTGTCAGCCACTGACAGTTTCCATTAACAGCTATTCATTCCACCAGGGTGACCTGTATCCATTCATTCATCTGTCCAACTGTTTTTCTTTCTCACTCCATCTCCAGCTATTGTTTACCCCTTTCCTCTCTCCCCACCCCATCTTCAGTATATATGCCAATCTTTTCCCAGCGATAATCCTGAATGTTAATTCTGCTTTCTTTGTGCATATGCTACCAGCCCTGGTAAGTTTTTCCAGCAATTTCTGTTTTCGTATTTTTTGAATTTGTTTTAAATAAATTAATTGTGGATATGATGCTGAAACAAGTGAATAAATATTCAGAGGTTTAACTCTGATCTTTGATAAACACAGTCACACAAAATGTATTCTGCTGGTAGTATCTTATCAAAAAATGTTTTGAAATTAAGTTAAAATGATTTTTGTCTCGCTCAAGACTGACATCATTTAAACATTCCTAGTATCCATATCAACTCCTCAAAACTGTAAGATATCTTTGATGTTCAAAGTTCTTGATCAACACTATCCAAAGTGGCACAGAACCCAGAATACAGGACACACCATAAAGATTAATCAGGAATTCCTGTGAACCAGACAATATTTCCTGGGATTTGTGTTCTCTCATTCCACTAAAGCATCGCATGATTTTATTTACTCTTTGCCATCGAAGAACAAAGTAGATAATGAAATTAGGATTGTAACTAGGACAGAGATAGAATAGGAACAGTTTTTATCAATGTATACAAGTGGAACAGAAAGGGAACAGTCAGATCTTAGTCTACCAGGAAGACCACAATAAAAAAAAAGCAAACACTGAAATCAATTCAATGCATTTGTGGAACACATCTAAAGGTTTCATTCCTTTTAAAAGATTAGATTTTTCTTTTGAAAAGCTGGAGGAAAAGAAGCTGCTGGATATAAAAACTGCGCACAAAACGTAATAAAAACTCTGAAAGAGATTAAAGCTGATGATTGATGGAAGTCATGATGGAGTGTTAGAGGAGGAACAGAATTTGTCATCTCCTGATGGATGCGTGAAAAGGCTTAAGTGAAGTGACTGTACTGCCAATTTGGAAAAAGGGACAGAAGGATAAACCTGCAGAACTGTGAATGTGACATCTGTTGTGGTCAATTCAATATAAAATATCCTTCAAGAAAGAAGAATGATGTCTTGGCAGAACCTTACTGTAAAAATAATTCAACCACATGACAGTCAAGATGCTCAGTTTTGCTTTAAATGCTCATTCTTTGCACATTAAAATGGAGTTGGGATGTATAGATTTAATACACTTAGGAAAAAAAGCAGAGGAGAAAGTTTTTTCAGTAACTATCTGGATAGAATGGAGAGTGGCAACTGGGTAACCACAAAGATTGGTTCTGGAACCTGTATTTTGAATGTTTATTGATGATTTCCAGGAAGGATAGTGGAATGTGCAGTGGGATCATTGCAAATGGGTCTGTGTGGGTTGCAAAATTTATCAAAGGCAGGAGATGCTTTATATAGGAAATGCAAAACCATCTGTTTGAAGGGTACAGACAGTGGGAGTGCAAAAGGTATGGTAAAAGTCGACAGGAAAACAATAATGAACAAGAAGATGTGGTACCAAGCAAGACTCCCAGAAAGTGTGTTGCTTTCTGGGTGCTAGGGTCAGGGATGTTGCGGATCGAGTGGTTGATGGGAAATGTTCATCCTGGAGTTCAGTTACTAGTGGTATACCACAAGGATCCGTTTTGGGGCCACTGGTGTTTGTCATTTTTATAAATGACCTGGATGAGGGCGTAGAAGGATGGGTTAGTAAATTTGCGGATGACACTAAAGTCGGTGGAGTTGTGGATAGTGCGGAAGGATGTTGCAGGTTACAGAGGGACATAGATAAGCTGCAGAGCTGGGCTGAGAGGTGGCAAATGGAGTTTAATGTGGAAAAGTGTGAGGTGATTCACTTTGGAAGGAGTAACAGGAATACAGAGTACTGGGCTAATGGTAAGATTCTTGGTAGTGTGGACGAGCAGAGAGTTCTTGGTGTCCATGTGCAGAGATCCCCGAAAGTTGCCACCCAGGTTGATAGGGTTGTTAAGAAGGCGTACGGTGTGTTAGGTTTTATTGGTAGAGGGATTGAGTTTCGGAGCCATGAGGTCATGTTGCAGCTGTACAAAACTCTGGTGCGGCCACACTTGGAGTATTGCGTACAGTTCTGGTCACCGCATTATAAGAAGGATGTGGAAGCATTGGAAAGGGTGCAGAGGAGATTTACCAGGATGTTGCCTTGTATGGAGGGAAGGTCTTACGAGGAAAGGCTGAGGGACTTGACGCTGTTTTTGTTAGAGAGAAGAAGGTTAAGAGGTGATTTAATAGAGACTTACAAGATGATCAGAGAATTAGATAGGGTGTACAGTGAGAGCCTTTTTCCTCGGATGGTGACGGCAAGCACAAAGGGACATAGCTTTAAATTGAGTGGTGATAGATATAGGACAGATGTCAGAGGTAGATTCTTTACTCAGAGAGTAGTAAGGGCATGGAATGCTTTGCCTGCAGCAGTTGTAGATTCGCCAACTTTAAGGGCATTTAAATGGTCGTTGGATAAACAAATGGATGATAATGGAACAGTGTAGGTTAGATGGGCTTCAGATTGGTTTCACAGGTCGGCGCAACATCGAGGGCCGAAGGGCCTGTACGGCGCTGTAATGTTCTATGTCCTATGTTCTATGTTCTATGAGTCTACAGGATTCTTAAGGGGGAGGGAGATCAGCCAGAGGTCGTGGTACACATCGGTACCAATGACATAGCTAGGAAACAAGATGAGAACCTGAAAACTGAATATAGGGAGTTAGGATGGAAGCTGAAAGCTGGGACGAACAACCTAGTAATCTCAGGATTACTACTGGTGCCAAGGGCTGGTGAGGCCAGAAATAGAAAGCAAGTGCAACTGATCACATGGCTACAGAGCTGGTGTAGGAGGGAGGGCTTCAGATATGTGGACCATTGGGATATCTTCTGGAGAAGGTGGGACCTGTACAGGAAGGATGGATTGCACCTGAACTGGAGGGGCACCAATATCCTGGGTGGGAGGTTTGCTTGAGCTCTTTGGGAGGGTTTAAACTAGCTTTGCAGGGGTTTGGGAACCGGAGCTACAGATCAGAGGATGGGGTAGCTGGTGTTCAGGCACATACAGCATGCAGGGAATCAATGAGGAAGGCTAAGCAATTGATAGGGCAAAGTTGGAATCAGTGCGATGGGTTGAAGAGTGTCTATTTTAATGCAAGAAGTGTCAGGAATAAGGGTGACAAACTTACCGCATGGATCAGTATTTGGAACTACGATTTTGTGGCCATTATGGAGACTTGGATAACACGGGGGCAGGAATGGTTGTTGGATGTTCCAGAATATAGATGTTTCAAAGGAAATAGGGAGGGAGGTAAAAGAGGTGGGTGAGAGGCAATTGCTAATCAGGGATAGTATCACAGCTGCAGAAAGGGAGGCTGTGGAGGAGGGTTTGTGCGCTGTGTCAGTATGGGTGGAAATCAGAAACAGGAAAGGAGCAGTCACGTTATTGGAAGTTTGCTATAGACCCCCCAATAGCAACAGAGACACTGAGGAACAGATTGGAAGACAGATTTTGGAAAGGTGGAGAAGTAATAGGATTGTTGTCATGAGTGACTTCAACTTCCCTAACATTGACTGGAACCTCCTAAGTGCAAACAGTTTGGATGGAGCAGAATTTGTCAGGTGTATCCAGGAAGGATTTCTGCCTCAAAATGGAGATAGGCCTACTGGAGGAGAGGCCATATTGGATTTGGTGCTTGGCAATGAACCAGGTCAGGTGTCAGATCTCTCAGTGGGAGAGCATTTCGGTGATAATGATCACAACTCTCTGACCTTTACTACAGTCATGGAGAGGGATAGGAGCAGATGGTATGGGAAAGTATTCAATTGGGGAAGGGGGAATGACAATGCTATTAGGCAGGAACTGCGGAGCATAAATTGGGATCAGATGTTCTCAGGGAAATGCATGACAGAAATGTGGAGGTTGTTTAGGGAGCAGTTGCTGGGAGTACTGGATTGGTTTGTCCCACTGAGGCAAGGAAGGGATGGTAAGGTGATGGAACCTTGTATGAGAAGACATGTGGAACACCTAGTCAAGAGGAAGAAGGAAGCTTACTTAAGGATGAGGAAGCAAGGATTGGACAGGGCTCTAGAGGTGTACAAGGTATCCAGGAAGGAACTGAAGAATGGACTTAGGGGAGCTAGAAGCGGGTGTGAGAAAACTTTGGCGGGTTGGATCAAGGAAAACCCCAAGGCTTTCTACACTTATGTGAGGAACAAGAAGATGGCCAGAGCGAGGGTAGGACCAATCAGGGATAGTGGTGGGATCTTGTGCGTGGAGTTGGAGGAGGTAGGGGAGGTCCTTAATGAATATCTTGCTTCAGTATTCACCAGTGAGAAGGCCTTGAAATTTGTGAGGACAGCAAGAAACAGGCAGATATGCTCGAACAGGTTGATATTAGGAAAGAGGATGTGCTAGAAATTTTGAAAAGCATGAGGACAGATAAGTCCCCTGGGCCAGACGGGATATACCCAAGGTTACTCTGGGAAGCAAGGGAAGAGATCGTTGTTCCTTTGGCAATGATCTTTGCATCCTCACTGTCCACTGGAGTAGTACCAGAAGATTGGAGGGTGGCAAATGTCATTCTCTTGTTCAAGAAAGGGAATAGGGATAATCTTGAGAATTACAGATCTGTCAGTCTTACTTCTGTGGTGGGCAAATTATTGGAGAGAATTCTGAAAGGCAGTATTTATGAATATTTCAAAAAGCACAGTTTGATTAGAAATAGTCAGCATGGCTTTGTAAGGGACAGGCCATACCTCACAAGCCTTACGGAATTCTTTGAGGATGTGATAAAATACATTGATGAAGGTAGAGCAGTGGATGTGGTGTATACGGATTTTAGCAAGGCATTTGAGAAGGTTTCCCATGGTCGGCTCATTCAGAAAGTAAGGAGACATGGAATTCAGGGAAATTTGGCTGTCTGGATACAGAATTGCCTGTCCAATAGAAGACAGAGGGTGATAGTAGATGGAAGGTATTCAGCCTGGAGCTCGGTGACCAGTGATGTTCCACAACGATCTGTTCTGGGACCTCTGCTCTTTGTGATATTTACAAATGACTTGGATGAGGAAGAGGAAGGGTGGGTTAGTAAGTTTGCCGATGACACGAAGGTTGGTGAAATCGTGGAAAGCGTGGAGGGCTGTTGTCGGCTGCAACGGGACGTTGACAGGATGCAGAGTTGGGCAAAGAAGTGACAGATGGAATTCAACCCAGAAAAGTGTGAAGTGATTCATTTTGGAAGGTTGAATTTGAATGCAGAATACAGGATTAATGACAGGATTCTTGGCAGTGTGGAGGAACAGAGGGATCTTGGGGTCCACGTCCATAGATCCCTAAAAGTTGCTACCCAAGTTGATCGGGTTGTGAAGAAGGCATATGGTGTCAGAGATAAAAGGTACTGCAGATGCTGGAGAATCCGAGATAACAAGCGTGGGGCTGGATGAACACAGCAGGTCAAGCAGCATCATAGGAGCAGGAAAACTTGACGTTTCGGGCCTAAACCCTTCATCAGAAATGGGGGAGGGGAAGAGGGTTCTGAAATAAATAGGGAGAGAGGGGGAGGCGGATAGAAGATGGATAGAGGAGAGGATAGGTGGAGAGGAGGCAGACAAGTCGAAGAGGCAGGGATGGAGCCAGTAAAGGTGAGTGTAGGATGGGGGGGTAGGGAGGAGATAGGTCAGTCCAGGGAGGACGGACAGGTCAAGGGGGCGGGATGATGTTAGTAGATAGGAGATGGGGGTGTGGCTTGGGGTGAGAGGAAAAACAGGTTAGGGAGGTGGGGACGAGCTGGGCTGGTTTTGGGATGCGGTTGGGGGAGGGGAGATTTTGAAGCTTGTGAAATCCACATTGATGCCATTGGGCTGCAGGGTTCCCAGGCTGAATATGATTTGCTGTTCCTGCAGCCTTCGGGTGGCATCACTGTGGCATTGCAGGAGGCCATGCATATGGTGTGTTGGCTTTCATTGGCAGGGGAATTGAGTTTAAGAGCTGTGAGGTTATGCTGCAGCTCTATAAAACCCTGGTTAGACCACACTTGGAATATTGTGTTCAGCTCTAGTCGCCTCATTACAGGAAGGATGTGGAAGTTTTAGAAAGGGTGCAGAGGAGATTTACCAGGATGCTGCCTGGACTGGAGGACAGGTTTTATGAGGAAATGTTGAGGGAGCTAAGGCTTTTCTCATTGGAGTGAACCAGGATGAGAGGTGGCTTGATAGAAGTTTACAAGATGATGAGAGGCATAGATAGAGTGGATAGTCAGAGACCTTTTCCCAGGGCGGCAATGATTATTACGAGGGGGCATCATTTTAAAGTGATTGGAGGAAGGTCTAGGGGAGATATCAGAGGTAGGTTCTTCACACAGAGAGTGGTGGGTGTGTGGAATGCACTGCCGGCGGTGGTAGTGGAGTCAGGTAGTTTACAGACATTTAAGCAACTCTTGGATAGCTACATGGTGGATAGTAAAATGTAGGGTATGCAGGATAGATTGATCTTATTATGATAATAGGTCGGCACAATGTCATGGGCCGAAGGGCTTGTACTGTACTGTACTGTTCTGTGTTCCATGTTAAGTAAATATATACAGTATCATGTAATAAGGTTTCATGGGGATTAAGGGCCTTCTCAGGTAGAGTCTCGAGACCGAGTTTCCTCCTCTGTGGAGTACAGGATGCTGAGGTGAATGAACAGCCCAATGCTGGATCCCCCTGCCCCAGGCTGGGGAAGGTGGTGTTTACTGAACCAGATGGGTGATATCCTCGAGTTTCCACAATCTCCTTCCACTGTTTAGTTTCAGCCTCCACCTGAACCTGTCAGAGATGCTCAGGATTATTAGCACCTTTCTGAATGTTTCTACTCCAGCGTGAGTGGTCTTAGGCTGGGAGATTCCGAAGAGGTAATGGCGATGTTATATTTTCTCAGGAAGGCTTTGAGGGCTTCCTTGAAGCACTTTCTCTCCCCACCTGGTAACTATTCGTTGTGACGGAGCTTGCAGTAGAGAGCTCGTGTCAGGTATCCAGTGTCAGGTGTGTGGACAATGTGAGCCGTTCAGTGTAGCTGCTTGTCAACCGCCGGTGCCTTGATACAGGGATGTCGGCCTGAGGGAGGACACTGATGTCAGAGTGACTTCCTGCCAGAGGACTTGCAGGAAATTTTGGAACTATTGCTGATGATGTTTCTCAAGAGGTTTGAGATATCTTATGTATTGTGTGCACTGATACAAACAGAAGAACAGCCAAAACTACTACCCTGGGGACCATGGGTCTTGAATCATACAGTACAAAAGAGGCCTTTTGGCCCATCAAGTTAGTACCAGTAGGGGTTGTTGTCATCAAACACCCTGTTGGTCAAAAGATGTCTTCACCAAATACTTTTCTAGCTCTTGTTTCCCAAATGCTGTTCACAGTCCTCTGACTCTGCACAGCTTAACCCATTGAAATGGCACAGAAAATATCTGCATTGCAGTCCCTTCATTCTGTTTTTGTACATTCCTTTCACTTGGCTTTTTCTCGCTACATGATCAAAAATCATTGACACAATTATAAAGTGCACTTAAGGCAGAAAACAATCAGTTATATAATCAAATAATAGTGAACAGGAAAAACAACAGAGATATTAAAAGAGCCAATCACAATCTTGGCCAAAGGGCAGCTGAGAGATTGACTGGAGGAGAGCAATGTTGCAAAGTAAAAAGGTTTGAGGTGATGCACAGCTGTCAGACACAGACTGAGACTGAGTTCTTAGAGGATTGGTGTCTGGGATGAAGTTCCTGAGTTTAACTCATTATTTTCCCCATCATCCCTACTTTGAATCATTGACATCATTTAACATTGCATTATCTGTCTTACTTCATGTGATTTACATTCATTTCATACCCTCTGCACTTTACAACTGGAAAGGCTTTATTTCACTATTTTAGGATGATGTTTTTGAATGTATTCCAATTTGTCTGTCAGCGCTCCCTGGGTAATGTTTACACCAATCCATCATTTTTAATTCCATACTCCTGCCCTTAATGTTTGTTTTTCCTGAAGTTAAGAGTCTTTGCTGCATTCCTCTCATTACTTTAAACCATACCGTACAATAACCGCAGTTAACAAACAGCGCCAATCCCAGGGCAGTGTCTGACAGTCAAGTATTCGTGTAGTTCTGGGGCAATTTAAAATATGTAGCTGCTTGTGTCCATCCTCAGCTTCCCAAAAAACCCTGATAGATGTAAGAATAGTATTCGCTGAATGGTATTAGGGGTCTGAGGTTCATTATAATATTGAACTGCTGTGCCAGCTGAGATCAGGCAATTGTGTCGAGACCAGTGTTGCATACAAGATCTGCTGCTCTATCCATTCTCCTTTACCACCTGATGGTGCTTTTGCTTGGGGCAGCTGAGATAACATTGCACCAGCCCAGAGGCCCTTTCATTGCTGCAGTGTGTTCTGGACCATCTGTGTCTATGGCATGACCGCAGTCAAACTCTATCAAGAACAAATATTAACATTCAGCTGGAAATGGCAAGTGTGACCTAAAAGGGGAACAGAGGCAGGGATCTTCATTGAAAGAACAACTAAAGGTAACACCATAGCATATAATGCTGCTGGAAAGTGGGATTAGACTAATGTATGGATTTTTCGAACTTTTTACCTTGAACTTCAGAGATTACACGAAACTCTTAAGATATGGCGATAATGTTTTCTTTTATTTACATGAATGTTATCAACCCACTTGAGAGAAGACAGTGAAGACAAAGCAACATTTCAGGGAATCTTGAAGATAAGTGACTTCGGTCCCAAACCACCTGCTTCAAGCCTTGCCCAAAACTAGCGACTTCATCTTGCAACCATGATTTGCTGATTATTGTGCTACTGAGGATCCTCTTTGAATGTCAAGTAGCCTAAATATTGGCACCCCATCCACCGTTTTCAATATTGACTCTCTCCGCCACCAACGCTCAGTAGCAGCAGTGTGTTCTATCTACAAGATGCATTGCAGAAATTCACCAAAGATCCTCAGACAGCACCTTCCAAACCCATGACCACTTCCATCTAGAAGGACAAGGGCAGCAGATACACTGGAACTCCACCACCTGCAAGTTCCCCTCCAAGTCACTCACCATCCTGACTTGGAAATATATCACCATTCCTTCACTATTGCTGGGTCAAAATGCTGGAACTCCTTCCCTGACAGTATTGTGGGTCAAACTATAGCACATGGACAGCAACAGTTCAAGAGGAAAACTCACCACTACCTTCTCCAAATCAGTAAATGCTGGCTCAGGCAGCGACATGCACATCGCATGAACAAATAAAAATGAAATTATGTTAATTTTCCATTTGTCATATTTAGAGCCAATGGCACTAAGAAGCACATTTTAAAAGCCTTCAATTTCAAAAATATTTAATTTACCAAGGAAATGGCCATAAATTACAACAATGGAACTGTTAAATGGTCAATTTATTCAAACTATTTCCATTGATTTCTTTCAGAAAATGAAAACTGTAATTTGGCATTCAGTAACTGTGTTGTAACCCTGTTAGACAATGGATCCAGGGGCTGGAAGGTGGCTTTAGAATGTGCAGTAGATTTTAATTTTTTTTTGAAAAAGGGTCTGAAGAAGGGTCACCTGACCCAAATTGTTAGCTTTGCTTGCTCTCCGCAGAGCTGCTGAGGTTTTCCAGCGATTTCTGATTTTGTTTTTTTCATTTTGATTTATTTGGCTGCTGTAGTCTCAATGGGATAAATTGACTTTTTCTATACCCTCTGTTCTCTAGTTCTAATTTGAAATAAAGCAAGTGCTGATTGGAGTGTAGTTCTGAGGGACTGGTAGTTTTGGATCTCAACTCCCAAAGCTCTCCTCCTTTGAAATGGATGTGTTGTACTGGGGTAGACAAAGTTAGAGGTCACATGACACCAGGCTAGAATCTAACAGGTTTATTTGAAATCACAAGCTTTCGAAGCACTGCTCCTTCGTCAGGTGAAATCACATGCTTTGAAAGCTTGTGATTTCAGATAAACCAGTTGGACTATAACATCATCCAGCCCCATGCTTGTTATCTTGGATTCTCCAGCATCTGCAGTACCTTTTATCTCTGGACTATAACCTGGTGTTGTGTGACTTCTGACTTTCTCCTCCACTGAAGGCTTTCCTCAGGTCATGCCTGACTCTATTGGAGAAACATCACCAAACCTTATCATTGAATCATACAGTTACTAGAGCATTAGAATTTGCACTGGATGAAATCTACTCATGTTTAGCCATTAATTCCAATATTCGTAACAATGAAATTGTTTACATGTCTTGAGTTCAGCTTTGTACAAATTATTGATCACGTTTTTTAATAAAACATGTCTTTCCTAATCTGAATTTCAAGTTGCATTATGGCATCTAGAAGCTGACACATTGCTGTTAAGTTTCATACTTTAATGTTCCAAAACTAATTCTACATTTAAGGTAAAAGATCGAATCCTTATTGTGTTTCATGGTGTTCAGAGAGAATTGCAGTGTATTCGCAACACAAACCAGGACATTCAGCATAGTCAGAACATTATTGGTGGACGCAGGTAAAATTACATCATTTAGAAGATGTTTGGATGGATAAATGAATAATAAAGGTTTGGAGAGATATGGGCCAGGAGCAAGCACATGGGACTAGTTTAGTTTGGGATTATGCTCGGCATGGACTGGTTGGACCGAAAGGTCTGTTTCCATGCTGTATGACTCTATGACTCTATTAGCTCCACAGAAGTGACTTCTCCCCAAGCTCCTGTGTCTAATCCCATCAACATATCCCCCTATTCTATTGTCCTCCATATGTGTATCTGGATTCCCCTTAAAGATATCAATGTTATTTGCTTCAACTTGGTTGTGAGTTCCACTTTGTAACCATTCTAAGTTAACGATTCGACTGCCTCTCATCTTCCAGCCATCGTAGTGTTGAGGGGACTGAAAACCCTGCTGTGCTCTGTCTAAACTCACTCAGACTTCTTCCTCCAGCACTTTGGTATTGCAAGCTACTTTGGTTTCGAGCCTCATAACATGCAAATTTGACATTTGTCAATGACATGTTCAATTCGCTCTATGGACTCACCTCCACCTAAGTCTGTAACTTTCTTCAACACTGTGACCTTCCAAAATATCTGCTCGACATCTACTTTGGCCTCTTGTGCATCCTTAACTTGCATTGCTGCACCGTCTGTCATACACTCCGTAATTCCTTCCTTAAACCTCTCTGCAGCTCTCTCTCTCTTTCTCTCTCTCTCTCTCACACCCCTCCTTGAAGGTGCTCCTTTTCATCAGCCTCCTGGTTTAAGTCACCTTTTGGTGACCTTTATCTTTGTCTCCTTTATGCAGATCGGTTTCAAGGTTTGTGTTATAAAAGCATCACTACATCTACATACCATAAAGTCAGTGACTCAGTACTTGATGCTGACATTTTGTTAAGCCTATGAACATTTAGAAATATAAAATATCACAAAAATGTGACTAAAAAAATTAAAATAAATGTAAACGTGGTTGTTGGCATTTGAAGCATAAATTAAAGCTCTTTGTGTTCAATAGCCAGTAAGGAAATTGCCTTTCTTCGAAACAATCAATAAAAATTCTTCAAGTCATTTCTTATCAATGACAATAGGGAAGATTAAAACATACAAGTGCAGTCCCACTATGCTGGGTTTTTTTTTAACTGGAACAGCATTTGAAGCTTTAAGCTGTGAGTTTGAAGTCTAAGCATTTCAGAAACTCATACAAGAAAATTCAATCAATAGATTGAATGGATGGGAACAAAATAGTTTAAAAGCTGAAGGACAGAATTAATGTGTCAATGGACATCTACAGTGGGACCAATTTTCATCTGAGTGTCAGTTTTAAAAAGTGAATAATCAGCAGTGAATTCACCACAATAATAACGTGGAGAAAACGCACATTCATAATTACACTCTAACACCCAGAAAAAGGGTGCCATGGATAATAGAAAAACACAGCAATTTCAGCAAGACTAACAAAGCAAGAATTCTGTCAACACGCCAATCTTGTTTATTTGAATAGAGCCTGAGAAAGTTGTACTCTGACAACTATTCAGCAGCCCCCAACTGCTGCCACACATTCATCCCACTCCTGCCATCTATCATCCAACCCTGCCATCAGTAACCCACTCCTGCCACTCATTTCTCCCACTTATTCCACCCATTCCCCACTCCTGCCATCCACTGTTTCCTAATCCTGCCCTGCCTCCCCACAGCACATTGCAAAGAAATGGCAGCTGTTCCAGCCTTCCTTCTAGTCACCACGTATTATTTGTCTCAAAACATAGGACCTGAAGAGCACTTTTTCACACAGAGGGTGTTGTGTGTGTGGAATGAGCTGCCAGAGGATGTGGTAGATGCAGATACAGTTGCAACATTTAAAAGACATTTGGACAGGTCCATGAATAGGAAAGGTTGAGAAAGAAATCGGCTAAATGCAGGGAAATGGGACAAGTTTAGTTTGGGAAACCTGGTCAGCTTTGGCAAGTTGGGCCAAAGGGCTTGTTTCTGTACTGTATGGCTCTATGGCTGTATAATAATCAACTTCTCCCTCATTAGTCGTATTCACTTTTCTTGTGCCTTCTCTCATGGCAAGCATTTTGCTTCCAAGCAGATTATCTTAAGTTGCATTAGAAAGCTTCACAATGATTTATGCAACTTTATGTAACACCTTTCACATTGCTAAATATCCATAGGTACTTCACAGGAAAGTTTTCAAACTCAGTTTGATTCTGAACTATTGAGGCCAAAAGTTTGGCCAAAGAGTCTGGTTTTAAGCATTATCTTAAAGGAAGATTAAGAGACACTTAAATAGGTTTAGGGAGAGAATTCCAATGCACAGATGTTAATGGTAGAGAACAGAAATCTTGGTCAGGTTTCGGATCAGAAGAGAACATAACAAAGATAGATATTAATTATCAAATACATCCCTTTCAAGGCCAGTTGGTCAATAACTAAAGGAAGACTATTGGCTATTGGGCACATATTTCAGTGCTGTCATTTAGTTAGCTGCCTCAGAGGAAAATAGACCCATTGGAGCTGAAAAAGCTAAAACACACCTGCATTTGAACACTGGGCTATATTTCCACTCCACAGTCACACTCACAGACACTATGTGTCAACTCAGAAATAGCAGAACTGCAGATGTCTGAGTCAACACAGTGTGGAGCTGGAGGAACACAGCAGGTCAGGCAGCATCAAAGGAGCAGGAAAGATAATGTTTCAAATCGGAACCCTTTGTCAGAACTGGTGAGGGGGAAGGGAGCTGGGAAATAAATTGAGGGAAAAGGGGTGGGGCTGGGGGAAGGTAGGTTGGATGGCGATAGGTGGATGCAGATAGGGGGTAGTGAGGATTGGTCAGTGAGAAGGGTGGGGCCGATATGTGGGGAAGAAGATAGATGGGTCGTGTCAGGTCAATGCAGTGAGGCGGATGATGGGTGAGGCTGCGGAAAGGCAGATGGGGTGGTGATACATGTGTAGGGTCAGGGAGGTGACAGGGAGGATGGGGTGTTGACAATGTGCTGTCAGACACCTATTCGTTATCCTCCAGCCTTCCAAGATTCAGCAGACTGAGTCTGTGGCCCCACATTCCTAATGATGCACCATCACATAAAGCAAAGAGATGGTGAGCCTGGATATGCACATGAGGGAGTTACTGCCAACATCAGGATTATTACTCTTCCAGAAATTCTTCACAGTGCTGTCCCTATTGTGCTGGGCTGTGATACTGTCACTGGAATAGTAATCCAGAAACCCAGTCTCATGTTCTTGGAGATAGAGTTGAATCCTACCATAGAATTCAATAAAACAAATCTGCAACTATAAAGCTAGCCTAATGGAAGCTGTTGATTGTTGTGAAAATGTTCATAAATCCCTTTTAGGGAAGGAAATTTGCCATCTCTACCTAGTCTGGCCCACATGTAATTATGGAATGGCCGAGCAAGCCATTCAGTTGTGTCAAAAAAACCACAAAGTCAAAAGCAAGTAACAAAACTGGACGGATGACTTGGCATTGATGTAGGCACTGGATACAGAAAAAAAAATCTCTCTCAACCCTGCAAAGTTCTCCTCACTAACATTTGGGGACTGGTGCCAAAAGTGGGAGACCTGGCTCAAATACACTATTCCATCAACAGTCTGACATAATCATACTCATGGAATCATACCTTACAGACAATGTCCCAGGCACCACCATCACCATCCCTGAACATGTCCTCTCCCACCAGTGGGTCAGACCCAGCAGAGGTGCCAGCACAATGGTATACCGTCAGCAACAAGCTGCCCTGAGAGTCGTCAACATTGATTCTGAACCCCATGAAGTCTCAAGGCATCAGGTCAAAATGAACAAGGAAAGCTCCTACTGATTCACCGAGAACCCAGCCTCTCAGACTCCTCCTGCCCCTGCCTAGCTGATGAAATATTACTCCACCATGTTGAACATCACATGAGGAAGAACTGAGGGTGGCAATGTTGCAGAAAGGACTCTGAGAGAGGAACGTCATTGTCTATCACTGAGAGTGTCTCAGCAGCACAACTACTGACCAAGCTGGCTTAATCCTGAAGGACATAGCTGCTGAACAGGGTCTGCAAAATGTGGTGATGGAACAAACAAGAGGAAAAGATCTCCTAGTCTTGTTGCCCCTTTCACAGAAGCATCTGCCCATGACAGCATTGGCAGGAGTCTTCATTGCACAGTCCTTGCGGAGAGGAAATTCTGCCTTTACGTTGAGGAGGTCCAACATCATATTAATTTGCTCTACTACTGTACTGAATGGAACAGACTTCGAGCTGTTTTAGCAACTCAAAACTGGGTCTCCATGAGACACTGTGGGCCATCAGCTGTAGCACAATTGCAATTAATCATAATCTGCAATTTCATGACCTGGCATATCCCCCACTCTGCCATTACCATCAACCTTGGTTCAGTGGAGAGAGCAGGACGGCATATCAAGTGCAGCAACAAGCATAGGTAAAAATGTGGTGTAAACTTGATGAAGCCATCAAACAAGTCTGCTTGCGTGCAAAACAGCAGGAGGAGCAAACAATAGACAAGTCTAAATGATCCAAAAAAAAAATCAGATCTAAGCTCTGCAGTACTGCCACATCCAAAGTTGTGAATGGTGGTGGACAATTAAACAATTCACTGGAGGAGGAGGCTACACAATATAACATCCTCAAAGGGAAGGCTGTAGTACTTGCAACAATTTTCAGACGGAGATTCGAAGTGGATGAACTATCTCAGCCTCCCCTGGAGGTCCTAAGCATTGCAGACGCCAGTTTTCAACAAATTCCAATCACTCCACAGGATATCAAGAAATAACTGGAGGGACTGAGACACTGCAGTCTGTTTTGTTGATTATACACACTGCTGCTGATTTGCATCTGTAGTGAAGGGAGTAAATATTGAATGTGGCTGATGGGATGACCATTAAGTGGACTCTTTGTCCTGAATGGTGTCAGGTCTCTTGGGTGTTGCTTGAACTGCACTTATCCAGAGAACCGGGGAGTGTTCTATCAGACTCCTGCACTGTGCAATGATCATTGAAAATCACCACTCTGACCTGATGATGGAAGGCAGGATATTAATGAAGCATCATCTCACTAAGGCATCTTTGGCAGCCCTTTCCAAAACCACAACCTCTACCATTTAGAAGGATGAGGAAAGCAGATGTATGGAAACACCACCACTTGCAATTCTCCTCCAAACTATACACGAACCTAAACTGGAAATATATCACTGGCACTAGTTAAAATCCTGCAATTCCCTTCTGAACAGCATGACCTGTACCATGTGGACAGTGGGAATTCAGCAAGGCAGCTTTCTCCCACGTTCTCCAATGCAATTAAATGAGAGCAGCCATTTAATGAGGTCATTGTTGGTTCTTCAACTATTTTCCTGCACTATCCATGTATCTCTTGCTGATTTCAATATATGGAAATCTATCAACCTCTGTCTTGAAAATACTTCAAGACAAAGTTTCCATAGACATTCTTCCTGTATCTACCCCGTGAGAATTTTGTGTGTTAAATGAGGTAATTTCTTATTTTTCTAAACTCCATTGTTAAGCCCAGTCTTTTTAATGTTTCTTCATTGCACAATCCTCCAATCAAGAATCTTAATTCCACACTCTCTCTGTCAAGTATATCTTTATGTATGGACACTAAAACTGCACACAATACATGAAAAGTGATTACACCAAGCATCTATATAATTGCAATAAGATACTCCTCAAATCATGTTGTTGTAGTAAAGGCCAACAACCTGTTTATCTTGTAAATTACTTGCTGCACCTTCAACTTTTAATTTTAATGTTATTTGTTAATGTTAATTCTAATTCAGTGACTATTGAACAATGGCACCCAAACCCTTTTAAAGTTCAGCATTTAGTAAGAGGAATGGATAGGGCCAAGTGAATGAACATGATGGGATTGGCAATCTGAAGTGTACTTATACTAATGCAAGGGTCATCACAGGTAAGGTAGGTGAGGTTACAGCCTGGATTAATATATGGAAGTACAATGTTATGGCCATTATAGAAACATGAGATTAGGGCAGGACTGACAGCTCAACATCTCAGGGTTTAGATGTTTCAGGCATGACAGACAGGGGTGTAAAAGGTGCGGGGGAGTTGTATTACCGATTAAGGAGAATGTCACAGCTGTACCAAGAGAGGTTATCTTGGAGGGGTCATGCAACAAGGCCATATCGGTAGAGGTCAGGAATTAAAAAGGTGCAATGATGTGGTTATGCTATGGGCCCCCCAATACCCAGTGCAAATTAGAGGAATAGGTATGCGGCAGATTATGGAAAGATGTGAAAACAACAGGTTTGTTTTAAGGAGCGATGTTCCCCAAAGTTGACTGGGAATCCCTTACTCCCAGAGGCTTAGATAGGGCAGATTTTGTTTGGTGCATCCAGGAGGGTTTTTTAAAATAATAAGTGGGTAGACCAACTAGGGATTGGTCATAGAAGACAAAGGTTAGTTATGGAGGGGAGTTTTTGTGACTCGAGGTCTGTGACCAGTGGTGTTCAGTGCTGGGACCTCTATTTATTGTAATATATACATGAGGAAAATGTAAATGGAGATGACATGCAAATTGGTGGAGTTGTGGATAGTGAGGAAGGTTGTCAAAGGATACAAAAGGACGTAGATCAATTGGAAAGCTGGGTGGAGAAATGGCAGATGGATTTTAATCTGGACGAGCGTGAGGTGAAGCATTTTGCAAGGTCAAATGCAGAAGGAAAATGTACAATAAATTGCAGGACTCTGATGAGCATTGATATACCAATAGATCTTGGGGTGTAAGCCCATAGCTCCTCGATACAGGCAACACAAGTGGCTAAGGGAATAAAGAAGGCATCCCACATGCATGCCTTTATTGGTCAGGGCACTGATTATAAAAGTTGGCAAGTCATGTTGCTGTATAAAACTTTAGTTATACTATATGTATAGTTCTAGTTGCCACACAGTAGGAAGAATATGGAGACTTTGGAGAGGATGCAAAAGAGATTTACCAGGAAGTTGCCTGGGTTAGAGGAGAGGTTTGACAAACTTGGATTGTTTTCACTACAGTGTCGGAGGCTGATGGATGATCTGATAGAAATATATAAAATTATGAGAGGTATAGATAAGGTGGATGGACGGCATCTTTTTACCAGGATGAAAATGTCAAATACGAGGGGGCATTGGTTTAAGGTGAGAAGAGACAGTTTAAGTCTCTTTACATAGACGGTGGTAAGGGCCTGGAACATATTGCTAGGGGAAGTGATAGAAGCAGATAATTTAGCAACATTTAAGAGGTATTTAGACAGACACGTGAACTGGCAGGGTAACGAGGGATACAGACCATGCCCAGGCAGGTGGGATTAGTTTAGAATGTAAAATGAAAGAATTGCGGATGCTATTATAATGGAAGTTGCTAGAAAAGTTCAACAGGTCTGGCAGCACCTGTGAAATCAGAGTTAACGTTTCAGGTGAGTGACCCTTTCTCAGAACTTCTATTTAGTTTATTTAGTTTAGAATAGCATCGACAGCACAGATATAATGCGCCGAAGTACCCAGACCTGCATTGTACTTTTTCATGCTCTATTTTCCAGCCCTTCACATTTTAGAGTGAAT
The DNA here is from genome assembly GCA_024137785.1 of Ginglymostoma cirratum. Classification (NCBI taxonomy): domain Eukaryota; kingdom Metazoa; phylum Chordata; class Chondrichthyes; order Orectolobiformes; family Ginglymostomatidae; genus Ginglymostoma; species Ginglymostoma cirratum. The sequence goes on along the minus strand of JAHRHZ010000029.1, from coordinate 36,065,921 downwards.
ATTGCATTATGTCAGAATGTGAGTACGTTTAATCAGAAGGCAAGATGTGAAATTTAGCAAAGAAAACTATAAAAGTACAAGGGTCAAATTTGCTGAGGTAGACTTGGACAACACTTTAGGAAAGAATGATTGTACTTCAACAATGGATTGATTTTAAAGAATTAATACAGACTTTATAGCAGCCACTCACTCTTCCAAAGCACAAAAAAACTTAAAACAATCAACCATGACCAACAAAGTTAAGGGTTACATAAAACAAAAGGAAAATATTTATAAAATTGCAAGAAATAGTTTTAAACCTGGGGAATTGGGATAATTTTGGAATAAGCAAAGGAAGACCAAGAAACTGATCAAGAAAGGGAGAACAGAATATAAGGTTATGTTAGCAAAAAAGAAAATTACAATGAACTGTAAAAGATTATACAGGTATACAAAAGACAAACATTCAGCTCAGATAGATATGGGTTCATTACAGGCAGGGTCAGCAGAATTTATAATGGGAAATAGAGAAATGACAGAGAAGTTAAATGTTTCTTCACAGTTGCGTTTTGTAGTGAGGAAGATAAAAGAAATTTCCTAGAATTAGAGTTGCAAAGGATATGGGAGAATGGGGAATTTAGGGAGATTCGTATAAGGAAGAACATTGTATTGGAGAAATTAATGAGACTGAAGGTTGATAAGTCCCCAGGACCTGATAAATTACATCTAAGGGTTTTGACAGAGGTAGCTATTAGGAGATATTAGATGCTTTGACCTTGCAAATGTCTATAGATTTTGAAATGGTTTGTGCAGATTGGAAAGTTGCATATGTCATCCCAGTGTTTACGTAGGAAGGGAGAACTCTGTAAGGGCTAAGAGGAAGAGAGGAAACAGGGATCAACAGACCTGTTAGCTGCCATCGGCAGCAGGCAAAATGCTGGAATCCATTAAGAAAAATGTGATATAAATAGAACTTAGATATAACTTGTCTGATTGAGCAATCAGCATGAATGTGTGAATAGGAATTTGGATTTGATGAGGTTCGAACTTTTCTGAGGATGTTACTAATGAATTTAATAAAGGGGAGTCAATGGATGTAATATATTTGGATTTTCAGAGGCTTTTGATAAGATTCCCTCAGATTTCAACGCTCAGATTCTCACATGATACAATTTGAAGTGTCTGACTGGTGATTGGTCTTTGTTACCATGGAAACACTCAGGTAGATGTTCAGTGTAACTTCCCTGGAAGGATGTTGAAGGTAAGCCTGAGGTTCTAGCTCCCTGAAATCATCACAAGGTGCATCAGCAATCCCTGATAATCATCTAATTAGGGAAAATATCCTTGTGGCTGACTCTCTGAAAATTAAACTCTGGCGATAACAGCTGCCCACAGCCACTGCCAAGTTGGTATGACAAGATATTATTGCTGATATTCTGGAAGATAGTACCTGCCTCCTCTTCTCAGATCAGAGAAACATGGCACAGTGTGACCCCAGTGCTTCTGAAAAAAAGACTAACATTACCATTAGCCAGACATTCACGTCACTCTTTCCACTGTCCAAGCTTCTTCTGGGAATAGGGAGCTCCAAATTCTGTAATCTACTGTCAAAGTTCATCTTGATCTGCAGCATCATGTATAACAGAAAGTCATCATGCAGGTCCAGGAGAAGGTATTCTCATTGGGTAACCCACTAAAGCCAGTGACAGTCTAAATACCACCGGACAACAAAATATGAAAAATGAATCTTGAATGATCTAAAAATACATTAACACAGCAATGCCTTTAAGTTCCCTTCTGTCCATATCCTCATACACAACGGAGCAGGGAAGGCAGTATCAAGAACATCTCAAACATAAAACCATGAAATTCCAAATCTCTTGGCCACTTAATGACTAAACAAGGATAGCGAAAGTAAATTTTATGGTTACAGGTTGTTAATGGTATATACTTTATATATTTGAGACAAAGTATCCATTCTGAACTTAAAACAGACATTCACAAATTAAGATGCATTCAATGATTCATCATGACTGTTGTGCATGAAAACCCTCCAATAAAAGGGTGCAGCATCTTCCAAGATATGCTGTCACCAAGACACCAGTTCACGGGACCTGCCTTAATGGGAATTCCATCAGAGATTTCATTTTCAAATCGTTATCTAATCCAATTATCTGACAACCACAAGCATTTGTATCTCATGAAAGAAAAGGTTGTGTAAGCTTCCTCCAATAGAATTGACTGCAGGATTAAGGAGTAAAACAATTCCTGGATATCATATTTCCTATCGTACTGTAAATAAGGAATGTGATTAGTGAGTGCCTCCCGGATTCCAGAGTTGCAGTCATTTATCTGTGATTCAGCATTGAGCTGTAAATTGTGCAAAGGTACTGGTGACAAATATTGCAGTGTAGAACAACAGCACAGTTTAAAGTTGAAGACCACATAGACCTCAACAGTGACAGACAATGTTCTCTGTGCCCTGGCTTGAAGTCTCAGCCTGGTTGCAAATGAAGTAACTCAGAGAGAGATTCTGCAATGAACCACAGACTACTCAAACATTGCTCTTCAGTGAAGTTTCGGGGTGGAAATTCTTCACCAATGATCCATTATGGGTAAGACTGGACTCCTGAGTAGTTCCATCTTCATCCTCCCTCTTCACCCAGCTCCTCCTCTTCTTGTCTTTTCAGTTCTTCTCTAAAAGCAAGCTTACCAAGCCATCCACGAGTGATATAAACTGTTTGCTAGGCAGACAGAACCAGCCCAAAGTCATTGTCAGAACTCAGATTTACTGGTGAACAATGGGAAACAGCCCAAAGAAAATGAGCAGAAGTTAATTGATTGAAGATAGATCATCAACTGTCTGTGTGTCAGAGATGAACCATGATCATCAATTTGCATCAGGTTATTGCATTAAAGAGTATCAGGGGAAGTTATATTGTAGATAAAATAACTAAAAACAATTCTATTCAGTGCTGCTGCTTGAAGCTTGGAAACTTCTATATTTTTGATTATGTAAATTAATTTTTTTGAAACTTGAACTCTCATTGAATGCCATTTCATGCCCAATTATGCCCAAAGCAGAATCATTGATCATTTATGGTTTTGTCTATGGAGAGATGGATAATATACATGCTGAATTGTTCTTGGGCCCATAGCCAATGGTGCAGCTGCTATTGTTGGGGGAGGGAGGCTGCAGGAATCTGTCAGCTTTCAAGTGGCCTCTCATCTTTGAGAGGCAGGCCAGAGCTGGCTTTGCTGCAGTGTTTGGAGCAGAAGGAAACAGAATGCTCTCACCCTATTGATTGTAGCTGGTTCCTAGACTGCACAAACTTGGATGGACCATCCCCGCTTCTTTGACCTGTCTGTCTCCTCTCCACCTATCTTCTCCTCTATCCGTCTTCTATCTGCCTCCCCCTCTCTCCCTATTTATTTCAGAACCCCCTTCCCCTCCCCCATTTCTGGTGAAGGATCTAGGTCCAAAACATCAACTTTCCTGCTCCTCTGATGCTGCTTGGCCTGCTGTGTTCATCCAGCTCTACACCTTGTTATCTCAGAAACCTGGGTGGATCAGCCATGACTCCTGCTCTGCTCTGCTCTTTCACAGCCTAATTTATCATGGGAGGGGCCTCCTGCTTATTTTAGGTGAAAACCAGGAAAGCTGGGTAATTGTCTGACTCATCTTGGGGTTGGACATATTTCAGGTACATATCTGGGCTATAAGAGATAACAATGTGAAACTGGTGCCCTCACAGTGAAGCCCAACCGTAGTCTGCCTAGTTTCCCAACTGCCATTCAGTTTTTACTTTGTGTCTTTTTTGATGTCTTCCCATTGCTTTAATGAAATAAATGAATGACATATTTAGAGTCATAGAGTTATACAGGACAGAAACAGATCCTTTGATCTAACTAGTCCATGCTGACCACGTCTCCCAAACTAAACTATTCCCATTTGCCTGCATTTGGCCCATTTCCCTTTCCAATTCGTGTACCTTTCAAATGTCTTTTAGATGTTCGAACTGTACCTGCATCTACTACTTCCGCCGGCAGTTCATTCCACACACAAACCACCCTCCATATAAAAACGTTGCCCCTCAGGTCCCTTTTAAATCTTTGTCCTCTCACTTTAAAATCATGCCTTCTAGTTCTGAACTCCTTTACTCTTTAGATATTTCCTCACTGCCTGACTGAGCTGATCTTGCACAATTTCAGATCATTCTGTGGTTTCTATCACTTATTCACTTTCTGTAAATTATTCACTGAATGTTAAATGCTTCTTTGTGATCATGTTTGCATATCTGATTCATATTCACTCTACATGCTGACCTTTTCTCACTGTTCGGGTGTATGCGGGTTCTCCTCTTCCATCTCCAGCATCCCACTAATGCATTTCCAACATTCACTGTTCTTTATTTCAATTTTCTGACATTGGCATTTTTAATCTTTGTCTCCCCAATCAAATCTCCAATTAAGAGTGCTTTGAAGAATCAATTGAAGGATTAACTTCAATGCTGTCTAATGAAGTCAATCAGATTTTTAAAAACAATATTAAAAACTGACAACTGCATTTGGCAGAATTTACTGAAGGAGCTAACTCGGCCCCAAGTGGTCAAAGGCCCGTAGATTTTAATATTGACATCTCCACTGAGCAAACAAATTAATTGTAAAATAATCTGTGCAAAGTTGTCCTGGTTCTTCAAGACATAAACATAACAGGGTGTACATAGAGTACGATTCCTCAGAATGGGTAAGTAAACATTAATTTCTGATGGATGTCTCTGTAATTAAGCAATTTCCAAGATATTTACTTGACAAGGCATCTTTCACTTTGTTTATCAGCCAACATTATGATTAGCTGCAAGCCCTTCGCCAATTACTCAAACAAGACACAGCATTAGCTCCACAACTGACAGCCGCTTTTCAGTGTTAATGACAAATTTAATACTCATCGAGAAATGGTATGGGTGGGGAGGAGGGGAGACAAATAAAATCTGCCCCAGAAATTCATTTTCAAATTGGTACTAATACCTACATAAGTTGACTTACCTTGAAGAAATTTTCATTGACCTACAATGCAAGTAACCTACTGTAACTGACTGCAAGAAACCATCACTCTGCTCATGATAGATTGCTCTAAAATGAAGGTTTCTTTGAATTAAAAATTGTGCAATTCAGAAAGACTTGTATATAATGGTCATTCTTATAGGGAACATCTGTTGCATTACAATGGTTAATAATGGGCTGCACAGCTACTTTAATTCAGCACCGATATTGAAGGAATAAAGTGAAATGGTATATTAGAACAACATTGTGATGTTCTACAATGCCATAATTTTAATTGCAGACCTTTATATGTTAAAGCATCTTCACATGTGTAATCAAGTTTGCTATTTTTAAACTAGCACAGTATCTTTTATTGTGGAACAATGAACTTTATAAAACAATAAAAAATATACACCAGGGAAAATATTTTGTTTATTTTTTATATTTTCAAAACGTGTTCTTTTCATTTGTTTGTCGAACCCATCTTTCAAAATATTAAAAGGACACTTGCTGCTACAGTAAAATTGTGGAACAATTGTAGCTGGAGAAATGAAAATTGGATGTTTTCTTTGTTTTACATACAGGTGTTTTACAATGGGAATGAAAATTAATTGCTTCTTTCTGACTTGTCTACTCCGTACAGTTCTGACAGTTTTTTGAACTGAGGTCCCCAGTCTCCAATATAACTATAGTCCTGTTCTGAGTGTGTTGTGACTGAATCCAGTGAACTTATCGACCCTGCTGTGGAGCCGTGACCTTCGTATGCATATGTTTGGAGAGAGTCATAGGGAGGAACACTTTGATCCAGATCAGCTTCCTGCAGTTTTTCAGTAATAAACTCATGAATGTCAGGCCCATTCGGGGCGGATGGGGGCCTCTGTCTGGGCACAGATTGTACATCTGGTCTAACATCTCGCCGATATCGGACTTCCTCAGCAACTGCGGGGTTCCTTAGTGCCGAGATATCAAAAGCCTCTGTGTCCTCCTCTCCTCCTCCCTCATCATCGTAGGTCACCACATTCTCTCGGATATCTTCCTCTGAAATGATGAGAGGCTCTTTTTTACTCCGCTTCAGCGTGATGAACAGAATGATGATTGCTGCCGTGAAAAAGACAGGTGGTACATTGAGTTATCAGGAGAAGGACAATTCGGGGATTCCTTAATATCACTGACTGTGTTAGCAAATGCACTGTCTGAGACAATCATGTTACACGTTTTCGTATTGCTGAAAGTATTAGAAACAGATATCCTAATTTTTGAATAAAGACCGAAAGAGCTGCAGATGCTGTAAATTAGGAACAAAAACAAAGTTGCTGGAAAAGCTCAGCAGGTCTGGCAGCA
>JAHRHZ010000029.1:36033584-36058213 GCA_024137785.1 Ginglymostoma cirratum | reverse complement strand
AGCAGGAAAACTTGACGTTTCGGGCCTAAACCCTTCATCAGAAATGGCTCCGGAGGGAGGACCCATTTCTGATGAAGGGTTTAGGCCCGAAACGTCAAGTTTTCCTGCTCCTATGATGCTGCTTGACCTGCTGTGTTCATCCAGCCCCATGCTTGTTATCTCGGATTCTCCAGCATCTGCAGTACCTTTTATCTCTGATACAATCAGTGACTATAGTTGACTGAATTGAAGAAAATACCATGTGAATCAATACTTCATTTGCAAGCATGTTTGGAGTTTGAGAAGGGAACAGCTTAAAGGGCAGGTGTTACCTCTCCAGAACTTTCATGGGAAGGAATGAGTATTTTGGGGTCACTTGAGGAGAACGCAGGGCATTAGAAAGGGAAAGGTGCATTTGGAATGACAGAAGCAGAGGGGATGGTAAGATAAGTTTGTTAATGGCATTATGCTGGAGGCTGCACAAATAAAAAGTGTTGCTGTAGGAACTGACAGAAAGTTGTTCAGGCATACCTGCTTGAGGTTCAAGACAAAAAAAATCCATCAAGTCCTCATCAAAGAGTTGCTTTATGCCAATGATCTTGTATTAGCATATCATACAAACAGCTATTCAGTCCCTCAGGTCTACACTCAATACATTCAATAAGATCATGTATGACCTGATTATAACATCAAGCCTACATTCCCACATCCTCCCAATAAGCTTTTGCTCCTTTGCTTAATAAGAATCTATCAACCCTTGCCTTAAAAATTGTTCCTGGACTCTTGCTGCCATCGTCTTCACAAATCTCCAAACACTCACAACTCTCTGAGAGAGTAAAGAATGCTTGATCTCTGTTTTAAATGGACAATCACTGATTTTAAAACAATGACCACTAGTTCTTGATTCTCCTACAAGAGGAAATATCATCTCTGCATCAACCTTGTTCAGAGCTCTCAGGATCTTATGTAGTTCAATCAAGTCACCTCTTGCTTTTCTAAACTCCAGCAGCTACAAGCCCCACCCATCCAACCTCTCCTCATAAGACCACCTGCCCATTCCAGGTATTAGTGGAGTCAATCCTTTCTGAACTGTTTCCATTACATTCATATATTTCCTTAAATAAAGTGACCAGTACCATCCACATTACGGCAGGTGTGGTCTCACCAGTGCCCAGTATAATTGAAGCATAGCCTGCCCTCAGTTTAATTCCCCGCACTATAAATGATAACATTCTATAAGTTTTTCTAATTACTTGCTATGCCTGCATATTAATCTTTTGTGATTCATGTGCTAGTGCACCCAGATCCCTCTGCATCTCAGCCCTCTGCAGTCTCTTACCATTTAGATAATATGCTTTTTTTCATTTCTCATGCCAAAATGAATAATTTTGCATTAGACTTCATTTGCCACATCTTCACTTAACCTATATAATACCCTTTTACAGCTTCCTAATTTGCTCTTCACAACTTGCTTTCCTACCCCTCTTCGTGTCATCTGAAAATTTGGCAGCCATACCTTCCATTCTTCATCTGAGTCATTTATGCTGATTGTAAACACTTCAGATCCCAGCATTACAAGGCGTGGGGCTGGATGAACACAGCAGGCCAAGCAGCATCATAGGAGCAGGAAAACTTGACGTTTCGGGCCTAGGCCCTTCAGCATCTGCAGTACCTTTTATCTCAGATCCCAGCATTGATCCCTTTGGCTGACCTTCTTACCAACCTAAGAAAGACACACTTCTGCCAACTGTCTGCTCCCTGATAGCCAAATATTTTCAATCCATGCCAATATGTAATAAGTACAGCACATCCAACAGTTCGCCTTTATCCACAGCTATGTTATATCCTCAAAGAACTCCAATTGAGTGGACAAACATGATTTCCCTTTTACAAAACCTTGTTGGCTCTTCCTGATTACCTTGAACTCATCCAATATCCCTGCAATATCTCCTTCACAATAGATTCTAAAGTCTGTCAATGAGATAACATTTCATAAAACATCAGACCAATAGATTCTTGTCTTCAGTTTCTGTTTCTTTTTGAACAAAGAGTTACATTTGTTACCTTCCAATCTAATGGGACTGTCCTAAAATTAAGAAAGATTAAAAAGAATTAAAACCACTGCATTAACTATCTCACTGTCAATCCTTTGAAAACTGTATGATGAAGTCCATCAGGATCCAAGCACTTGTCAGACGGTAGCTCCAACTATTTACTCTGTCCCACTTCCCTGATGATTGCAATTTTCTTGCGTTCCTCCTTGTCTTCCATTTCCTGATTTATTGCTGCTTCTAGGATGTTACTTGTATCCTCCACAGTGAAGACTAATGCAAATACCCACTCAATTCACCTGCCATTTCCTTATTTTCTGTTATTAATTCTCCAGTCTAACTTTCTCTCAGACCAATGTTCACTTTATTAGCTTTTATTTTCTAATTATTAATAGAAATCTTACAGCTTTTTTTTTTAACAAGATAGTAGGAACTGCAGATGCTGGAGAATCTGAGATAACAAGGTGTAGAGCTGGATGAACACAGCAGGCCAAGCAGCATCAGAGGAGCAGGAAGGTTGACGTTTCAGAAATGAAGAAGGGTCTAGGCCCGAAATGTCAGCTTTCCTGCTCCTCTGATGCTGCTTGGTCTGCTGTATTCATCCAGCTCTACACCTTGCTATCTCAGCTTTTTTTTACATTGGTGTTTAACTTTTGTACTCGAATGTTTTCCTCTTTTATAATTCTTTAGTCATTCTTTGTATTTTTTATATTCTGTCCAATATTCTGACCTTCCACCTGTCTTTGCACAATTATATGATTCTGCTTTTTGATCCTATGTTAGCCACCACAGATTGTGGACCTGCCCCTTGGAAGTTTCTTAAATGTTGGAATATATGTATTCTGTATTTTCTGAAGTATCTCCTAAATGTCTGCCATTGTAACTCTCCTGAACTATTGCTTAACCTAATTTTCCAACTCACTCTAGTCGGCTCCACTTTCGTATCCTCATGATTCTCCTGCTTTAGGTTTTTAAAAATAGTCTTGGACCCACTTTTCTGTCCCTTATCTCAAGAAAGAATGTAAATTTCATTCATATTTTGGTCACTACTACTTCAGGGTGACTTCAATATAAGATCATGAATCTCTGTTTATTGCAGTGCTCAATGCCAGGTCTAGTACAGCCTGCTCTCTGGTTGGTTCAAGAATGTGCTGTTTTGGAAAACTATGCTGAAAGTATTCTGTGATGTCACACCAAGGATCACCTTCAGAAGAAAATGATCAGACTCTGTCAGGGATGTGAAGAGTTTGGTTTGAGTGTCAGCCTCAGGACAATATTTATCACAGGTCAGCATGTTGCCATATTGCCACTAACAATGTGATGTTGAATTTTAGTGATAGCTCCCACACCTCGACTCCAAATCTCCGGTAATTTGTCCCTCAGTTCTAACGTATACATATCCTGGCACCTCTGGGAATGGGGCATTCCACCTTGAAGATGGCAGAACTCCCATCTCCAGGGGGCACAGTTTTTAAATTGTTTCGCATTGGCCAAACGTGTTTGGAAACATTCCTGGCTTTTAATCCATGAGACTCCCCCCCATGCAAAATGTGACCTATAAACTGATTCTCTGCTGAGCTGCCTGATTATTTCCATCATTTTCCTTTTGTCAATTTCAGATCACCAGCATTCACAGTATTTTACTTTTGTCTTAGCATGTTTACTTAATGCCGTGGGACAAAACTTTCAATCTGGTCAATCTGGTTACTTGAAATAACACACAGTAGAATATAGAAAGAAAGTACAATGCATTTTCAAAAGAAAAACAAATCACATGATGATGTGATTCATAACATTAACAGATATTAAAACAAGAATCTTTCCGAAATGGAATCAGGTCTTGGGAATTGACAGTGGGAAGAGAGGAGTGAGGCTGGAAAAGCACAGCAAATCTGACAGCATCCGAGGAGCCGGTAAGTCAACGTTTTGGACCACTACTCTTCATCAGGAGTCCTGAAACATTGACTTACCTGGTCCTTGGGTGCTGTCTGACCGGATGTGCTTTTCCAGCCTCACATCTAAGGATTCTGACTTCTAGTATCTGCAGTCTTTATTGTCTCCATGACACTGGGAAGATGTTTTGATGTGTACATCTTCCTTTACAGATTTTTGCCAAGGACAGACACTAAGGTGGAGAATTAAAGTGACATGAACAAGGTCAAGTTTGAATGCTTTCAAAACACACTGAAATATTTACTAGATCTACAAAAAAAAACGTTGATACTAGTAATTTGAAGTAACAACAAAAAACATTGAAAATACCCAACAAATCAGGCAGCAGTAATGGAAAGAAAGAGTTACTGTTTCAGATCAAAGACCTTTCATCAAGATGGTCATCAACAGTTATCAGTTTCTGGTCAGGTTTATGTTGCTACTTATTGACCAAATGATTTTCTAGCAACTGGTTAAATCTTATTAATTCATTAATGATTCAATGTGGATGTCTGTGAGTATCTTTAATACAAACCATTCCTTCACAAAGATCATACTAAAGTAAAATTGAACTAAAGGCCTTCTTGAGGTTTAAGATAAAATGTGGTTCAATAGTAACACCCTCTCCCTGGCTAACATGCCCAGCTTCGAGATATTAATCTTTCAAAACTGGCTCCACTCGTCATTCTGACACCAGACTCCTGAAACACATGTTCTATTCACAACACGGCTACAGTAGAATACTCGCGGGAGAATAGCAAGATAGTTTAAGGATCTTTTCAAGCCCCTGGCTTGTGACTGCCCAAAATGGAGCACGTTAATTTGGAAAGATACTGTGTACATTCTGGTACTTTATCAGGAACATGCAGAGGTCAGGTCAATGGGAACCTCCAACCACCCCATCTCCCCCAGCCTCAAGCAGCACCTGCTTCAGATATGGCCAAGATTGCAGATTGCACGCTAAACTTATCAGCCATTTAGGAACCTACCAAACTGCAAGTCACCCTCAATCCTGAGGAACTGTTAAAGAAAGTAGATACATTTTAATGAGTGTAACAAATTACTGCAGTCATTTCAAGCTAATAGTCTCATTTCAGGATTCAAAAATTTCATTTGGCAAATAAACATTTCAATCAAATTACAGTATTCAAATGATTTCTACATGTCCATTCATTCCAATCACGTTAAACAAACAAGAATGTCCTAGAGAAACAATAGGCACTTTGCTATCCTTTGTCTCAGGAATAGCTTCAGTAATTGTATGTTTCGGATGCTTTCTCCTAAATTAATTTGCTGTTGAAGAAAAAGAGATTTCTAAATGATTTGTTTCACGTCACTTTCATTCCCATTTAGAAAGAGAGAAAAAAACCGTCTAACCACATACACATCTGGATGCTGAGAAAGATAAATTATTAATGCAGCTGCGTAGGTAAATTCCCCAAAGTGACTTTTGCCAATTGGTTCTGAAGTCTTGTGTTGCGAGCTATGGAACTATGATAATGTTATCCCTCCAGAGCTGGTTGTGACATACATTGGTTTCTCTCCAATACTTGGATCAAACATCATTGGGAATCCTTTTTATAATGTTCCAATGATTCACAAAGTAATTTCCTAATAGCTCCAGGTCATTGATCATAAGCAGCATGGTTATGTTGGACAATGAGGCTACTGGAGGCAAATGGTCATTTATTATTATTTGGTTTCAAGGGCTGGTGCCTGCAGTGTTCAACAGAGAAAATCCCCATTTTTATGGGAACTCCAGAAATAAATCAGACTAGATAAGACAGGATCCAGATCAGCTAACGACTGAATTAGTGGCAGTAAAACAGTATCTTATTTGAACACCTGCCGCTAATATCATAGATACAGCTTCCAATTATGTAAGTCATGAGAAGGGGATATATGACATCTGTTTAAACCAATAAAAAATAGAAATTATACACGCTGCTCATAGCGTGATCTTCACCATGTGCCTCTAAATCAGGCTTAACATGATTTTCCATCAATCATATGGTTCAGTGTTTCTAAAGATCAGTGCATGAGTACAAAGCAAATGACAAATGAATATTTCAGTTACGACTTAGAACGAGAACATTTGAAAATTCCAATTTTTCAAATAAAAATTCAACCTTCAAGTTGCACCGCTGTGTGGCATTAGAAGCATTTTTTTTCCCAAGGCGATATTAAATACATGATCGGCCAAACTACCTAACACACACTAAAGCTTCCAAGAGTAATGATACAGCTGGGAGTCTGGTTTAGCAGTTCACTTTGCTCTCCATCATGTAATCATTTGGCAACATTAATTAGAATTTCTTTGCCTAAATACATCAGTCAACAGACATTCCTATCAATTCCATTTGCCCCTCAGACACCATCATGGTAAAATTTGTTCATGTGATGTGGATGTAACTGTCAGGACCATCATTTATTGCCCTTGAGAGGGCAATAGTGAGCTGCCATCTTGAACTGCTGCAGTCTGTGTGGTTTTGGGAGCCCAATGATGTCGTTAGGGACAGAAATTCCAGGATTTGAGACAGTGACAGTAAAAGTGGCAATTCCAAGTTAGGATGGTGAGTGGCTTGCAGGGAAATTGCTTGTGGTGTTCCCATGTATCTGCTGCCCTTGCCTTTTGAGATGGGTGAGATCATGAAGTTTGGAAGGTGCTGTCAAAGGAACCTGATGTGTTGCCAAAGTACATTTTCTAGATGGTACTCATTGCTGTCATTGTGCATCAGCGATGGCAGGAGTCAATATGGAAGTTGTGGATGTGATACCTCCCAAGCGGGCTGCTTTGTCCTTGATGGTGTCAAACTTCTTGAATGTTATTGGAGCTGCACCCATCCAGGCAAGTGGGGAGCATTCCAACACATTCCTAACTTGTGTATTGCAGATGGTGGATAGGCTTTGTGGAGTCAGGAGGTCAGCTAATTACTGCAATATTCCTAGCCTATGACCTGCGTTTGGAGCCAACGTATTCATATACCTAGCCCAGTTCAGTTCCTGGTCAATGGTAAACTACAGGATGTTGATAGTGGGGTGGTTGTTGTGGGCGGGTTGTGTTGTGTTCAGCTAAAGTAATGCCATTGAATGTCAAGGGACAACGGTTAGATTCTCTCTTGCTGTAAATGGCCTTTGCCTAGCATTTGTGTGATGCAAATGCCATTTGCTGGTCATCAGCCCATGATTGGATATTGAGATAACAAGGCGTGGAGCTGGGTGAACACAGCAGGCCAAGCAGCATCATAGGAGCAGGAAAGCTTGACGTTTCGGGCCTAGACCCTTCATCAGAAAATCCGAAGAGATTATGAGAGAGTTGCAGTGGGAGAAAGATCCCCTGAGGTTTGTCCGGAGGGAGGAGGGTAACTTCTTCAGGGCAGGCATCCTTAGAAGGGGCTTCGCAGTGGGATTAAAATTGTATCAGAGATAAAAGGTACTGCAGATGCTGGAGAATCCGAGATAACAAGGTGTGGGGCTGGATGAACACAGCAGGCCAAGCAGCATCATAGGAGCAGGAAAGCTTGATGTTTCGGGCCTCGACCCTTCATCAGAAATGGCTTTCCTGCTCCTATGATTCTCCAGCATCTGCAGCACCTACTATCCATGATTGGATATTGTCCAGATCATGCTTCATTTGAACATGGACTGCTTTAGTATGTGAAAATGGTGCTGAGCATTGTGCAATCATCAACGAACTTCCAATACTCAGACTTTATGATGGAGGAAAGGTCAATGATGAAGCAACTGAAGATGGTTTGGCCTGGGACAACACCATGAAGAACTCTTGTAGAGATGTCCTGAAGCTGTTTTTTCTCCTGATTCTTATTGAATACAGTTTTGCTGAGCTCCTTGAGGCCAAATATGGCTTTGATTTTAAAGGTGGTCACTCTCACCTCACATGTTCGTATTTTGTCCATGTTTGTGTTGAAGCTGTAAGGAGGTCAGTTTGGTCTGGTCTCCTCACAGTGCTATCACTGTTTAGATCCTTGGACCTTTTGTTCCACCCCTGACCCCATGTCCTCTGCAACCCAAACGCAAAATAATGCTAGTTCCATAGTTTCATCGCACATCATCGCAGCCAAACTGTAAACCCTCCCCCATCTTTATCTCAGCTGTGGACTCTGATGTTCACGTGAAGGGATAATCAAGCCCCTACATTCCACAAACTACCCCTTGCTTAAAGTCTGCCATAATATCAGCCTCAATAATATTAACAAAGCTTGGTCTTTGGGTCATAGTACGGTGACATTAAGGTTCAGTAATACTGAGGAGACTACTCACGCCCCTTCTGGCAATGCTCATCTCTGGCTCGGCTCATATGACAATCTTGGGACCTTGATGCTTGTCATTCCAGCATCAGCGACTGTCTCCAGTGGCACTGCTGGGCACAGGAGTTCCTGGCCTCTGATTGGCTGTTGGTAGTTGAGACTCTCACACAGATGTTCCTGATTCCAGAGGAAGGCAGTTATGACCTGATAGGCTGGTGTCTCAATGGACCTTCCCTGAAGCACCATGGGATTTATATCTCTCTAGCCAGGAGGCGAGAATGTGACACCACAACAAGATTCCACCCCCTAGGCTCAGACAGCTTTGAGAGAGGGCATTTGGCCCATCTAGCCCAATTTGGAAACTCTGTAGAGCAATTAAATCTGTCTCATCTTGGTAATCGTAATGGATGACCACAGAAGAAAGACAACATTTCAAATGTAATTAATTGGATTCAAAGTATTCGTGAAATGCTTCGAGAGATCTGATTTGTAAGTGCTAGATTTTTTTTCTTTATAAGTTGAATTTATTAGTGATTTTAATTCTATCTCAGAAACCAAACTTGTTTTAACACTCCTTCATTGCTGGTGCCTTTAACATTATTCCCAATTTTGGCCCATAGCCATTCAGAACAAGAATCTAATAGAAATTTTGGAATGTCTATGTGTTTCATTTGTAAAATAGACCCATTTCACTTGATTTCGAGTAAATAAAAATGAGGAAGGCTGTTTCACTGCAGTAACATTCATCTTAAATTGCAGAGAAGGAAATAAATCCTGAGGGCACCATTTCTTCCTCAAACATCACAGACAGCCTCTGTCTCTTCTGGCTTTCAGCAAAGACAATCCAAATGGATTAACAGCTTTATTAGCTTCATTTTTCTTGTCTACGAGTTTATTGAGAAACTGAAACCTCCGCTATTCTGCATTGAAGAAAAAGCCTGGCAATGCTTCAAAGTGGTGGGACACATCTGCAGATGAATCATTGCTTTGGAAAAGGGTGTGTTTTGGACTTTTGTGGATGATAGGAAGATGCTAGAAGGAAGTGCAGTCCAATGTCCAGGCCTCTTGGGTGTTTGTGATTTTGGGTGCGAGCTGAACCGACTGACCCTAGAGATTTGGAGGAGGTGCCATTTGTTGTATAGAATTTTAGAATTTTTCCAGAAGATGGTTGGGCCTAGGACACTACCCTGAGCAACTCCTCCAGAGATATAGGGGGATTTGGAGGGTGAGGGAGTAGCCTCGTGGTATTATCACTGGACTGTTAATCCAGAGACCCAGATAACGTACTGGGAACCTGGGTTTGAATCCCACTATGGAAGATGGTGGAATTTGAACTCAATAAATATCTGGAATTAAGAATCTAATTATGACAGTGAATCCATTGTCGATCATGGAAAAAATCCATCTGATTCATGACTTTAGGGAAGGAAACTGCCATCCTTACCTGGTCTGGTTTACATGTGACTCCAGACCCACAACGATGTGAGTGATTTTGGGAATTAGTGATGGGCAATAATAGCCAGCCATGTTCTCATCCTGTGAATGAATAAAAAAATGTCCTGGAGCTGAGATGGCTGACCTCCAACAACCACAACCATCTTCCTATGTGTTAGGTATGACTCCAAACACGTGAGAGTTTGCCCCCAGATACCCATTGATTCCAGTTTTGCGAGGGGTCCTTGATGCCACACTTAGTTGAATGTAGCCTTGTTATTAAGGGCTGTCACTCTCACCTCACCTCTGGAATGCAGTTCTTTTTGTCCATGTTTGAACCAAGGCTGTAATGAGGTCAGGAGCTGAGTGCCCCTGGCGGAACCCAAACTGGGCGTCACTGAGCAGGTTATTGCTGAGCAGGTGCTGCTTGATAGCATTGTCACTGACACCTTCCATCACTTTCCTGATGATCGAGAGGAGACTGATGGGGCAGTAATTGGTCTGGATGGATTTGTCCTGCTTTGTGTGTCTAGGGCAGATCTGGGTAATCTTCCACAATTTCAGGTAGGTGCCAGGGTTGTAACTGTACAGGAAGAGCTTGGCTAGGGGAGCGGCAAGTTCTGGAGCACAAGTCTTCAGTACTATTGCTGGGATGTTGTCAGGACCCATAGCCTTTACTGTGTCAAGTGTCTCCAACCATTTCTTGATATCATGAATGAATTGGCTGAAGACTGATATCTGTAATGCTGTGGGCCTCTGGAGGAGGCTGAGATGGATCATCCACTCAACAGTTCTCACTGAAGATTGCTGCAAGTACAACAGCCTTAACTTCTGCACCAACATGTTGGGTACTTCCATCATTGAGGGTGGGGATATTTTGTGGAACCTTCTCCTCCAGTGAGTTGTTTAATCATCCACCACCATTCAAGACTAAATGTAGCAGACTGATGAGCTTGAATCTGACCTGTTGTTTATGGAATCACTTAACTCTGTCTGTCACTTGCAGCTTATGCTGTTTGGTGTGCAAGTAGTCCTGTTTGGTACCTTCATCAGGCTGACACCTCATTTTTAGGTATGTCTGGTGCTGTTCCTCACATGCCCTCCTGCACTCTTCATTGAATCCGAATTTAATTAATAAATCCAGTCTCAGTGAGGGTGTCAGTGAAAGCACAGTCTTCCAAACCTGTGATTATCAAAAGGACAAGGGCAGCAGGTGCATGGGAAGACCACCACATGCAAGTTTCCCTCCAAGCCATTCATTATCCTGACATGTGACTATATTGGTATTCATTCACTGGCGCTGGATCAACGTTCTGGGACTCCCTTACAGCAATGTGTGTATACTTACAGGCTATAGACTGCAATGGTTCAAAAAAAACACCTTGTCCCACCTGCCCAAGGTAATGAGTTATGCTGGGTAATAAATATTTCTCTAGCCATTGAAGCCCTCACCACATAAATGATAGCTCTCAGGCTTGTATCAACACTGAAATAGCAAGCACTGATGGTTTTTAAAATTTAAAATCACTGTCACACAATAACTTTGAGGCCAGGCACTTTAAATAAGTTGAGAGCTGGACATTTCCCTTGATGGCCTGAGATTTCAAACAACTTTGATATTTCCAATGAGATTATTCACCCCTTTACACTCACACATGTCAATTTGTAACTATCCCAAAGGGCTCCTGTCCTGTCCCAAAAGACACCTGCCCTTTCCCAAATTGCAACTGTCTCCTAGACGTGTCTCTTGAACTTTTTGAAAGGACACTCTACTCTGAGATCAGCCTGAAACCTGTTCCCAAAATGTTTAAAACCTGCAAGTCATGTTTTGAACATTTCACCTTCAAACTGTATTTAACTGAAGACATTTGTTCTTTAACTACATAGTTAAAGAAATACAGGAACGTAATGCACAATCAACACCATCTTCCTCATCAGTAAAACAGGAAGGGAGGGAGAACCGAATATCCAAATCAGTTTTTTCCAAGCCAGAGACCCTCTCCACTGTTTGCAAATTTCAGGTCAGATTATCACAGGACAACATCATTTTATTTCATCACCTTGGATTTGGCTAAAGTCTTACCTTAGTCTAAATAAGAAGGTAAATTAATCAACACCTCGACCCAGGCCTAAGTACAATCTCATCAAGAACTATTAATTTCCAATTTACTGCATGCTCCTAGGAAATGATTGCCTCACTGAATTCAGTAACTCTTCAAAAATAAATTAAATATTATCCACCCCAACATTTATCAAACATCATGAATAAGTTGAAGACTGGAATGTTGGCTCTAAATGATAAAGAATTTCTTCCAGCTCAATTAGTACATATGTAGAGGTAAACAAATCCTGCTGTCCTTCCACCCAATATGTATCAGATCTTAATATATAAACAACAAGGGATATAGAAATTTAATTTTTTTAAAGCTGCCTTCATTTTCTTTGCTGTTAAAATCTATTTTGTTAAGGAGCAACTTCCTAAACTAGGTTCATAGTGACCTTAAAAACTTTTAAAATTTACCAATTCAGCCAATCTAAAGCTCAGAAGATTGCATTCATTAAGAGAGTGCCTGAGGTGAATCTACAATGTGTGAAGTGTTAGAAACTAAGTGAAGGAAGATTGTGCATTTCTACTTTTAACAATTAGTTGATGTCTCAGTAAACAGGCAGAATCAAACAGACATTTTAGAAGAAAGTTTGTGGGTTTTATCATTTTCCTTTACAGACTTATATCTCAAAGTCAACATCCCAATGCAGTGCATCACCTGCACCATTTGATTACTGGGCTGTGACTCATCTGGGCTGGCAATGCAAAGTGGGCAAGAGAGAAGCAAGAGTTAGTTTTGCGCTCTATCCCTCCGAAGGAGTGTAAAATACACACCAATCAATCATAACCATCTGTCCAAGTGGAATTTCACTGTTATTGAGGTCCAATTGCTACTGGCTCAACAATATTGTAAAACAGAGAGACCTAGGGGTTCAAGTACACACTTCTTTGAAACTTACATCACAGGTAGACAGGGTGCTTAAGAAGTCATTTAGCACGCTTGCCTTCATTATTCAGACCTTTGAGTGTAGGAGTTGGGGTGTCTTGTTGAGATTACACAGGATGTTGGTGAGGACCCTTTGGGAGTACTGTGTGCAATTCTGGTTGCCCTGCTACAGGAAGGATATTATTAAACTGGAGAGGGCTCAGAAAAGATTCCCAAGGATGTTGCTGGGATTGGAGGGTTGGAGTTATAAGGAGAGGCTAGGTAGAATGGGATTTTTTTCAGTGGAGCGTACAGGATTGAGAGATGACCTTATAGAGGTTTATAAAATGTTGAGAGGCATACATAACGTGAATAGCAAAGGTCTCTTCCCTAGGGTGAATGAGTCTAAAACTAGTGAGCATATTTTTAAGGTAAGAGGAGAAAGTTTTAAAAAGGACATGAGTGGCAATATTTTTCACAGAGAGTGGTTTGTGTGTAGAATGAACTGCCAGAGGAAGTGATAGATGCAGGTACATTTACAACACATAAAAAACATTTGGATAGGTACATGAATAGGAAAGGTTTGGAGGGATTTGGCCAAATGCAGGAAAGTGGGACTAGTTTAGTTTGGGTCGGTGTTGACTAGTTGGACTGAAGGGTCTGCTGTACGACTCTATGACTCTAATCAACTCACCCAGTAGGATGACAATGCACAGTAAAATGGCTATTAATGCCCCAGTGCTCAAACCAGCCGCAGAAAGGTATGCTTCAGCACTGCATGTTCGAACCTTGCCATTTCTCTCACAGGCACACACTCTAATAGTGAGAGTACCGGTGCTGCTCAGAATGGGATTTCCACTGTCAGAAACCACAATTGGAAGTTGGTAGACCTCTTGGAGATGCCTGCTGAATTTTCTTCGTCGTATCATAATATTAGCCGTACTGTCTATAACAAGAAACACAGTACAATTGATGAAACAGGAGGCAAAATGTTAAAGGTAGACACTACAAAAAAAACAGGTCACTTATTGGGTATTAACTTCAAACTCACATGGGGCATCATTAATTGAAAAAGAAACATAGCTGGCAGAGGTTTGGTACAAAAATTTTAAATGATCCCAAATTGTGAGATGTAAAAATAAAAATAGGAAGTCATAAAAGGGTGCACAGCATGGTCAAGTACATCACAATTGAAATTCAATAGAACAAAATGCGAGGTGGTTCATTCTGGGAAGTGAAATGAGCAGTTTTTTAAGCACTGGATGATCAGAACCTTAATGGTGCAGAGGGACAAATAAAATTAGGGAGTACAGGTACCTAAATTATCAAAAGTAGTGAAAAAGTTGATAAGGTCATAAAGAAAGCACTATCATTCATTCCTAGGGAAACAGAATACATTGGCCAGGAGAACATGTTAAATTTTTATAGATCCTTGGTGTGATCACACCTGGAGTACAGCACAACACTGTGTGAGAATGAGGGATATTGTATGAAATAGAGACCCTACAGTGTGAAAGCAGGCCATCAGCCTCTTGAGTCCACACTGACCTTTTGAAGAGCATTCCACCCAGACCCACTCCCCTATCCCTGTAACTCTGCATTTTCCATGGCTAACCCACCTAGCTTGCACATCTTTAGAATGTGGGAGGAAACCAGAACACCCAGAGGGAACCTGCACAGACACAGGGGGAATGTACAAACTCCACACAGACAGTCACCCAAGGGTGGAATTGAACCCAGGTCCCTGGCACTGGGAGGCAGTAGTGCTAACAACTGAGCCACTGTGCTGCCCCTACCACCATCTCACTGCATTATAGTGTGCAATGCTGTGTGATACTCTCCGACACTGAAACACGTCATGGTACTGTGTGAGATTGTGAGGTACTGTGACACTATGTGAAGTCTGGTCTTCAATCTAAAAGCAAGGTGTTGAAGTACTGGAGAAAATGCAACAAAAGAAAATCACAAAAATGTGAATAGAAGTAGGCAAAGGCTAGTCTTCACAATGTTTGAATAGGTTGTGACTCTTTTCGATGAGTACGAGAAGACCAAGCTTGACATGAAAGCAGTCTTCAAATGTAGAATGACAAGAGCTGATTAGATAAAGCTTGATGGTGGTCCATACATTGACATGGAGTGATTATGCTGAATGGGTATTTTCTGTGCTGTATATTTTATTCAATACATCCATCTACTGTGTGTTGCCACAGAGAAAATGCTAAATCTTGTATGAATGTGAAGACAAAGAGTTGGAACAGTCATTTGGCCCTTTAAGCCCATTCTGCCATTTCATAGAATCATGATTAATCTGCCTATAAGTTCAAATCCACATTCCTGACCAATACATGAACACTTCCAAACTCTTGCTTAAAGAATCTCTCCACCTCTGCCTTCAATGTATTCAAGGGCTTTGCTTCCACCACCTTTTCAGAAAGAGGGTTCCAAAGGTTTGTGACCCTCTGCCAGAAAATAAATATGAAAAATAAATTGGAAATCTTATCCCTGTTTTACTTTGCTGATCTCTTATCGTTAAACTGACTCCTAGGTTTAGGTTCTCACATAAGAGGAAAGATCCTCTTCACATCCACCAGGTCAAGACCCCTAAGGCCCCTGTATAACTGAAGCATAACCTCCCCAATTTTGTATTCAATTTCCCTCACAAGAAGAGATAACATTTTATTAGCTTCCCTCATGACACGCATATTATGCTTTTTGTAATTCATGCACTAGGACACTAAGGTTCCTCTGCATCTCAAAGATCTTCAACCCCTCACTGTTCGGATAATATGCTTCTTTTTAATCTTCCTGCTGAGTTGCACAATTTTACATTTACCCACATTATATTTAATTTGCCAAATCTTTGCCCACTCGCTTAAACAATTTATTCGATCCCTCTGCAGTTTCAAAAGCAATGGTTGTGGTTGTGGTGGAGTACTGCGACCAATCTTGCTTCCTATGCTGAGTCAAAGGGTCTATGTAGCAGTAGCAGAACATAAACCATGATTAAATCTTAATTAGAATAAGCAATTGTTTTCCACAAAAGGATGTAATTATTGTGTAACAGCAATAGATACAAGTTACTTTGGGAGTTAGGCATCATTAATGTTTGTCTGTAACAGGAATGACATGCCTGTCTCCATTTGGACTTCATGTTAGACTGCTCTATTCTCTAGCCAAAACCTGTGTTGTTATCAAATTGACTGGATCCTAATATAGCTTCCAACATGAACCCTTTTTGAACTATTATCCTATACAACCATAATGGAAGTTTCAACCATGAGATTCTGGATCCATTTATTGTGGAACAACAGCTCATTTTGTTTCTCATTATCTACGCACAACCATCTTAGATGGCATGCTACTGATGCTAAAGATCTTTGTAATGGGAGTGGGCACAGCACGCACACTGACTGGATACATGTACCTCATTTCTCAACAATCCACTATTCGGAAGCTTAGTCTCTGCTTTTGGACACAAACTTTCTGATACAGAGGTAGGAGAGTAGGGAAACAAGACCTGAGCCACCTGCTGTCTGTACACAAGCCCATGACTGGACATCAACCCAACAATTGGACACCAAATCCTAGCCTCACTTTTCAGGGCTGTCTGGAGCGGATATGATCGTGACTCCCACTGGGTCTCAGGAGCAATGTTACAACCATGTGAAAGGTTCACTTCCATACAACTCACAATAATCTGTGGAAAGTAGTTATATGAAATTCAATTTGTCCACTATCTTAACAGGGATGCTTCCCATAATCACATTCTCCCTCATCTATTGTGGGGTCAGCAGTGTGAAATGTCTGTTTCTCTCTGCACAGATACTGTCAGATCTGCAGATTGCCAGTATTTTCTGATTTTACATCAGGTTTCCAGCATCACAATTATTTGCCTTTCTGTTCTCTGTCTATTTACTACATATTGACATGAAGTTCCACAGAATGATTTGATCTCCCACCAAAATTACAACCAGAAATGTGAGCAATCCCACACAGAGATTCTGGATGAGGATAACCTGATAATATCTTGGACCTGGTTATATTTTTGTGAGTTAGGGCAATAGCTGGGAAACAATTGCAATTTATACATTGCAATCCTTTCTTAGCTCTATCGATTGAGTTGTGAATTGCAGGGATTGCTGCAGAAATGGTCAATAGAATCTTCTTCTGTCTGTAACACCTATCATCAACATGTTACTGTTCATCCAGGAGAGAAGATTTTACTTCTGTTATTAAAAACTTATTCAGTTACTGCCTTATCACATATTACCCCCTCCATCACCCAATTTGCCATTAATTTAGCTCATTGCCTGCTGATACACTCACCCATGCCTCTGTTATCTCTAGAATTGATTATTTCAATTCTACCGTCTGTAAACATGAGGTTATCAAATCTCCGCTCTCTATATCATAACCTGCACCAAGTTCCATTCTCCCATTGTTCTCGTGTTCGCTGACCATGACATGCTCCTGATTGAGCAATTCATCAATTTTAAAATCTACATTTATGTAGTCAAATCCTTCCGTGGCCTCATGCCTCCCTACCTCTGCATTGTCCCTGACCCCAGAACCTTCTGAAATCACTGCCTGCTCTTACTCTGGCCTCTTGAACAACCCCATTCAAATTACTCCATCATCCTTCAGCCTGACATCTACTTCTCTTCCCTCCCTAAAGACACACCTTAAAAACGACCTCCATGTCCGAGGTATTGGCTATGTCCTTGAATATTGCCATTCAAGACTCAGTTTCTAATTTGATGCCTGTGATGCAGTCGTGGGCAGCATTACCATGTTCTAGATGCTAGATATTTACAACCTGTTACTGTCAAGGACTGTGGTGATATGTGTGAATGAGTGTAGAAGCTCCCAAACACCAACAGACATTTCTGACATGCACACGTCATTACACTTTGCACATTTCAAATAGCAATATCTATATTTTTACTGTTTACCACATTGGAACATTTCACCTCTTGGGCACTGTGCAGGAAAATTAGCCAAATCAGTTTAATGTCAATGGCGAACTCACCATGTGGGATTTGGGATTACAAGCACTGTCCATTATCTTTGACAATCAATGCTCAAAATACATGATGGTGGTGTATGAATCCAGCCCCAAAATTCTCCAAGTAACCAAGGATAATCCACTTCTGTGGGTGGCCAATCAGCAAAAAGTAACCCCCATGATTAGAATGGAAGGAAAGGTTTAAGTACCACTTCCCCAATCAGAGGCTGGATCCCTTCTGTACTTGCTGCTGATAGGTGTACTAATGGGCCTGTCTGCAGCAAACATCACAACATTGTCACAATGAATTCCTTGCAAATTAATGTGGAATCTCTAGTTTAAGTCTGCCTACATTCAAAATCTACTATACTAGGGAAGAAAGGTAAAAGGCCTGACTGCAATGGACACTGCTAATTGTTAAATGTCAAACTGAGATTGTGAGCTGAGATGCAATTTAAAAAGGTAATAGCTACCAGGTCAGAATGTTCCAGCTTTGTGCAGATGTGGTGAAAATGCATCAGCTGTCACCTCACCAGTTTGTATATGTTGTGGTCAATGTGATGTCATTTCATGCGTGAAAATATATATCATTTATCGTGAAAAAAAATCTTTCTTTCAAATTTGCCTACCTAGTGTGTTGTCAATTTAAAATTATTGGTGCGTTGCTAATAATTGAGGATTTTGATAAATTCATCTAATTCTGCTTGTGTGAGGAAAATACATCAATATGTTCCAACATGACAGCATTACCTCATAAAGGAGTGAATGAAAATACAAAATTAATCCCCAAGAAAATCTCAAGAAAAGCTTTTGAAAATAAAAATAACCCTGTTGACAATAATCAATGTTTATTGAATAGCAAAGAATGGCAGCTGGGAATGAGTTACATGGTTTTACTATCATAATGTTTTTGGTGGTAAGATATTATAGATTATCCAAGTAAGTGGTTATGTTCGGTGACAATTTTTGTTTTCTAATGGTTAAAGAGAAAGTTGCTATTTCTCAAAAATGATTCTGACCCAGCCCATTGGAAATCTGCAGGGCCATTTTCATGTGGAGCCCAGACAGGAAACTTGTGCTGGCATTAGAAGTGCCTATTATGTACTGATCCAACGTTGTTTTCAATTTGCAAAGTCACATGAAAGGGTAGGAAAATGGATGTGAGCAATGTCGGACCAGCCATGATCCTATGATGTTGCCTGGATTAGAGCATATTAGCTGAAAGGAGAGATTGAATAAACTGGGATTGTTTTCGTTAGAGCATCGGAGGCTGAGGGACCGACCTGATGGAAGTATTTAAAATCATGAGGGGCATAGATAGGGTGGATAATCGGGGTCTTTTTTACCAGGGTGGAAATGCCAAATACTAGGGGGTATAGGCTTAAGGTGAGGGGGTAAGTTTAGTGGAGATAGGTGAGGCAAAATTTTTACACAGACGGTGGTAGGTGCCTGGAACATGGTGCCAGGGGAACTAGTAGAAGCAGATACAATAGCAACATTTAAGAGGCATTTAGATAGACACATGAACAGGCAAGGAATAGATGATATGGACCATGTGTGGGCAGATGGGATTATTTTAGAATGGCACCATTGGCACAGACATGGTCAGCTAAAGGTCCTACTCTTGAGCTGTACACTTCTATGTTCTATTATATGGCAAATCAGGCTTGAGGGGCCAAATGACCTCCTTTTCTTTCCATTTCCTATTGCCTTACGTGGGAGTCTACACCAGGCAGAGGCTCCACAACTATAACTTTATGCCTGTGGCTTAGATAAAATGTATCCTCCATGTCTCAGTCATTCATTTCCAACTTAAACAAAAAAATAACCTTTAAAGGAAGCAATTTTCAGAATTGGAGAATGAGAAAAGTAGATAAATGGCTTTAATATCATTCACACATATAACAAAATTGTTAGCCCAAGGAGCTTTTAAGTACCTTTCAGCAAACAAATATCATGTTTAATAGAAACAAAAAGTGCTAGAAATACTCAGCAGATCTTGCTTTACCTGTGGAGAATTAAAGAGGATATACAGCACAGAAATCAGCCATTTGACCTTTTTTCTGTTACTTCATGTATCATACTTTAGAACATAGAACATAGAACAGTACAGCACAGTACAGGTCCTTCGGCCCACGATGTAGTGCCGACCTTTTACCCCACACCTAAGGTCTATCTAACCTCCACCCCTACCTGATACTATCATCCGTATGCCTATCTAATAGCCGCTTAAATGCCCCTAATGAGGCCGACTCCACCACCCTCTCCGGCAATGCATTCCACATCCCTATCACTTTCTGAGTAAAGAACCTACGTCTGACGTCTCCCCGATATCTGTCTCCTTTCACTTTAAAACCATTGACCGTGCATGGCCAGCAAGACAATCTGTTTTATAGAACACACATCCAGCTACATGGAAATCAGACAGCGTCTTACCCGCTAGCACGGTCTGTAGAGGCATTATTTGTGGCAACACCAGGCTGGAACCCTAGCCAGCTCTTTGAAGTAGACTATTCCGGTAAACCTTGCAGAGGGGAGAGGGGAACTTGGACGAGAGGTGTGCAGGGTAGGTGTGTGGAATTGGTAGTTAATGGCCCTCTGATTGTATAGGCACTAGACCTAGGCGTGGGAAGGGTTAACTGTACAAATCCCAACAGCTATCTGTTTTGCTTTAGTGGAACTGGGACTTGTTGTGTGCATGCTCTAGTCACTAACCACCCCCAATAATGTTTCCTGGCCCCATCGGTGCGTAAAAAGAACTTGCACAACTAAAGGAGGACTGTTGAACTGCCCCTGTTCAGAACCGAAGACAATAACTGTGACCCCGGGCATACAGTGGACTTGTGGAGATTGTAATGGCACTCATGTAGAAACGGACTATGGGACGTTTCCGTTTAACTCCGCAGACTTTCATCCATATGAGGATCGGTCCTCCTGGAATAACTATCAAGGAGCACGTGAGTCTGTTACCTGCTACCGGGCTAAGAAGGGATTCATTTTCCTTCTTAACAGGACCTTCACGACTGCCACTCCAACTTTGCTGGTGCTGTTTGCTGTTGGGACCATTGGGCCTCTCACAGTCCCTTGTCCCCAACGAGCACGGACTCAACAGCGAATTGTCACATGCTTCCTGAGCTGGGAGTTGTGCGCTGCATGGCAGGATCCGATTGCCTTAGGCTCTTCCTTGGGATATGGCTTCCTGGGAACTGTCACCTTGGGAGGGTCCCCAGGGGTGGTGGCCGCAAAAAACCGAAATTACCTTATATGTGGACTCACCGCCCTGGGAAACAGCACAATAACGGCATTGGAGGCAGTCAAACAAGAATGGGCGGCATGGTGGCTCAGTGGTTAGCACTGCTGCCTCACAGCACCAGGGACCCGGGTTTGATTCCAGCCTCAGGCGTCTGTCTGTGTGGAGTTTGCACATTCTCCCCGTGTCTGCGTGGGTTTCCTCCGGGTGCTCTGGTTTCCTCCCACAGTCCAAAGATGTGTAAGTTAGGTGGATTGGCCATGCTAAATTGCCCGTAGTGTTCAGGGAGGTGTGGGTTAGGTGGGTTGTTGGGCGGGTGGGTCTGGGTGAGATGCTCTGAGGTTCGATGTGGACTTGTTGGGCCCAAAGGGCCTGTTTCCACACTGTAGGGATTCTATTCTAAAAATTAGCCGAACTCCAGCTCTATGCTCAGCAAACCCGGTATGCAGTGGACTATCAATTGAGTCAGCAAGGAGGAGTATGTACTGTTATAGAGGACAAGTGCATTACCCATGTTACTGACGAGTCCTATAATATTACCCAGACTATTCAAGCCACACAGGGGCAGTTGGAACAGTACAGAGAGGGACCCCGACCCGGAGAGGGCTTGTTGGGATGGCTTATGGGCGGTTCTTGGGGGTCATACCTGCTCCATGGGTTAGTTATTCTAATAGTTATCATAGCTGTTTGCTGTATACTTATGGTATGCCTGAACTCCTGCTGCAGACTTGTGTTTGACAGACTAGCAGCTCCCTTCTCGGCCCCGATATAGGTTATCATGAAATGATAAAAGGAGGGAATGAGATGTTATTGGGATAACATCCCATTGATTTCTATATTCTCTACAAATTAATGCTCTTTATCTGCTTACACAGAGGTATGCAGGCACTGCCTTAAAACTTCCTGCCCAACTAGAATTAGGTGTAAAACTTTGTAAATCCTTATCTTCCTACACATAGGTAGAAAGACACTGCCCTAAGCTTCCTAGATAACGAGCATGGGGCTGGATGAACACAGCAGGTCAAGCAGCATCATAGGAGCAGGAAAACTTGACGTTTCGGGCCTAAACCCTTCATCAGAAATGCCTTAAGCTTCCTGCCTGAATAGAATTAGGTATAAACTTTGTAAATCTTTATCTTCCTAACACAGGGGTATGTGGAAACTGTCTCAAATAAGATTAGGTGGGCAGCGTTTGTAAAGGTGTGAGACTTCTGAAATCCTGTAAAGAATGTAACTTCTGTTTCTGCTAAAGGGGCCAGGACACTGACTTTTGTTTAAGCCAGACACTTCGGCAGTTTGAAATTACATTCTGTCACTTCAGCAACTTGAAATCGCCTCCTGCCGTTAGCAGTCACTTTGCCAACGATCGATACTGTATCCGGCTCTCT
This sequence comes from Ginglymostoma cirratum, assembly GCA_024137785.1. Taxonomy (NCBI): domain Eukaryota; kingdom Metazoa; phylum Chordata; class Chondrichthyes; order Orectolobiformes; family Ginglymostomatidae; genus Ginglymostoma; species Ginglymostoma cirratum. Next base: position 36,035,934 of record JAHRHZ010000029.1, on the reverse strand, counting down.
TTATGTTTTCAATGCAGTAATTGTTTTTGTATCATGTCATTGTCTGATGTAGTGATTGTTTCCTGTAACATGCCATTGTGAGATGTAAAATTCCTTTATGTATTATGCACTCGATAAGGTATAAAAAGTTGGGACTGTCCGCTGCTCGGGGAGAATCGCTTACGAGACTCTGCACTCTGTGCCAGGTTGAGTACAGTGATCCTCCACAGCTTGTACTTGCTCTGTAATAAAGGATTTGTGTTTTTCTCAACAGATCACTGTCTTGTTATTGCATCAAGTCCGTGAGGGTCTCCAAAAACGAACCTAACACTATGTTCCCTCGTAAAAGCTCACTCCACCCGAGGAAAAAGTCTCTGGCTGTCTACTCTATCTATACCTTTGATCAAAGACATTTGATACTTTGTATCAAAGACATTATGATCTCAATTGTAATTATTCTCTTTTAAGTTTTAATTTTCTTTATTTCATTGATGTGCCTGTGAGATAACAGAGCTAGGAGCGTGATGGTGAATGTGAAATAAAATACTTACATCTTGAAATTCACCTCTTAAAAGTAAAAATGCAGGTATGGAATACATACACAGGGTTTTATGATGTTGTGTGAAAGAGGAAGGGTTAATACACTTAAAGGGAATGATGTAATAACGCTGTTAAAATGATGGAAATTAAGTATTTATGAGTTGTCATTTATGACTGCAGAGCTTTAGTAATCCTAAAAAAAAAACACATTTCATCAAAGCTTTTCACCTTGCACTCATCCTAACAATTTGCCAGAAATACCAAAGGAAAGGGAAAACAACATTTACACTGAATGAGAGGTCAGCCATACCTTAGTTAATTTCTTCGGGCAATGCCTTAACTAATCAGAGTCCATGTGCCTAGTTTAAAATTTAAACAAAACTTGGCGGTTAACCATCAGTCAACAGTAACTGATGCATTTTACATGAAATGGTCTCGAACACCCCGAATCTACTTATCAACCAATTATCACTGACCCTCACATTGCACAAATGTTGTTTTTCCTTTACTTTGGCATTTCTTATGAATGATTCTGATAAGTGCAAGATGAAAAGCTTTGACAAAATGTGCTTTTTTTCAGCAATACCCATTTCTAAAGTAATAAACAAAGATCCAGTTTTAAAGATATTTATGTTCCACGCTGTTTGGAACGCTGGCATATTTCCTCACAGCTGAAGTGACATGTGAAAATGATGGGCAATGAAAATTATGCTGTGATTCCATCAGATGATTGGAACCTAACCAACTGTGTGAAAATAAAGCAGATGAATTGGATGACTTTCAAAAAGAATTTTAGCAGAGAATTATACCATTGAACCAGCTTCGTCATCACTGGTAAATCACAGTCACACTGAATTAATTGGGGCATTCATTCATGAATTTGTCTACACAGCAGTGACAACACTATTTCAACAATGAGGAGTTAACTAAAAATATGCTCGTTTTCAAATTAATCGCTGCACTTGAAAATGCATTCAGGCATTTTCTAAAAATTTTAAAGACGTGCATTTATTGATTTTGACATTCATTCCCGTATTAATGTATTTTTCAATTCAAGACCAGTTTATGAACTAATTTAAAATGTCAGAGCTTTGATTTCCAGCTCCTTTGACCCACATATTGGAATGTAATTTTTAGTTTGTCATGCTTTTAAGATGTCAGTCCTAGCAGGAAGAAGTTACCTAGCAACCATTGCAAACAATACTTTAGCCGTATAGAAGCGGGTCTGCAGGTACTGATAACCTGTTACAGAAACTGTAGATTCAGCTAAAGGGGACACCAAAAAGCCACAATTTGACACAAAGGGTCATTACAACATGGAGTTCAATGCCATAAAGTGCTGTTAAACCATAAAATCTTCCAAAAGACAATGAGAAAATTGTTTAAACAGGCACTGTTAAAGGTGAAGAACCAGCTGGAGAGTATGACCTGGTGATTCATGTGAAAGTAAATGATGGCCCGTGTTTGATGGTCAAGCAGCTTGCTTTTGTCTTTACAAATCTTAGTCTTTTGAAATGATCGATAGTAACCTGGAAATGGCTAAGTGGCAAATTGCTATACAGATGTTCAATGTATTTATGTCATATTCCTCTTTCTACTAATTTATTAGAGGTGGATGTTAGTCCATTATGAGAAAATTGGGGGCCATAGCAACACAGGAACAGGAGTGGGCCATTCAGCACCTCAATCATGTTCTATCACCCAATGAGATCATGACTGATCTGTGGCATAACTCCATATAGTTACTGAGATAGTAGGAACTGCCGATGCTGGAGAATCTGAGACTACAAGGTGTAGAGCTGGATGAACACAGCAGGCCAGGCAGCATCAG
>JAHRHZ010000029.1:36000311-36033184 GCA_024137785.1 Ginglymostoma cirratum | reverse complement strand
TCAAAATATTGCTCACGTACCTGACCAGGTTTGGCATTCTCACAAAGGATTGTGTCATAATCTTCAGCAAGCTTTGGTGTATTGTCATTTACATCAAGAACGTGAATGGCAACTGGAACTTGGGTCAGCTGCGAAGGGTTGTCTATGAAATATAAAAATCATCATCAAATAAGCAGCATTTCCCTGCAGCACAAATAAATACATTAACACATTCCAGCTGAATTTATACAAGTCCACAGTGGGGACAATAAATTTTCACCATCACCAATTTAAGGGTGTGGTCTCAGTTGAATGAAATCTATTTACTGTGAATTACCAGCATTACCAGCCCCATTACCTGTAAAGACATGAAAGGCTTTCAAATAGACTGTACTGCTTTTCATATTTGTTTTATTCAGTTTGATGGTGAGCCCAGTTGATTGTTGAATTCATGTTGTTTTTCTGTTGAACAGCATATGGTTGTGTGAAACACTGATTGTTATTTCTCCCAGGAATGAACTAGGGGAAAGCTCTTAGTGATGAACTGGACACCAAATTCACTTTCACACTTTGTGGTTGGCCCCAGGGAAGGAAATCAAAGTCAATGGAAAGTAAAACCAGTCGGGGATGCCAAAATAGACAGTGAGGCTAAACTGTTTGGTTTTCTGCCAGCTGAGGCTTTACAAAGGGAGAGGCCTTAGTGACAGAGGAAGAAACTCTATCACTAGAAGGGTTCACAAATAATAAGGAAGAAGTCTTGGATAGACTGTTGGCATGTAGATTTGACAAGGGTGTATTAGGGCCCAATGATTTACATTCAAGGATTTTGAAAGCATGAGAGTAGGGTGGCTCAGTGGTTAGGACTGCTGCCTCACAGCACCAGGGACCTGGGTTCAATTCCACCCTCAGGTGACTATCTGTGTGGAGTTTGCACATTCTCCCTGTGGCTGTGTGGGTTTCCTCTGGGTGCTCCGGTTTCCTCCCACAGTCTAAAGATGTGCAGGTTTGGTGGATTGGCCATGCTAAATTGCCCATAGTGTGTGGGGATGTGTAGGTTAGATTGGGTTGTAGGGGGATGGGTCTGGATGGAATGCTCTGAGGGTCAGTGTGGACTTGTTGGGCCAAAGGGCCTATTTCCACACTGTAGAGATTCTATGATATTGTGGGAGCACAGACCACAATCTTTCAGTTTTCTCCAGGCTTGTGGGAGGTGTCAGAAGACTGGAGAATTACAAACATTTCAGCCTTGTTCTAGAAAGATTGCAGAGATAATCCAAGCAGTTACAGACCAGTCAGTTTAAGTTTGATGATGGAAAAGGTTCTAGAAACATTTGTTCAAATAGAATTAGTTGATAAATGGAACAAGGTGAGTTGATTTAGAAGATTTGGTATGAAATTTTAAAGGGGCAATCATGTTAAACTAACTTGCTTGAGTTTCTTTGAAGAGATAACAGAGAAGCTCAACGAGGGTAATGTGAACATAGTAACAATGGATTTTCAGAAAGTCTTTAATACAGTGCCTTACAATAGACTTGTGAAGAAAGGAATGCGTCATGGTACAAAAGCAACACTGGCAATGTGGATACAAAATTGGTTGAGCGATCAGAAATGGAGACATTTGGTTGATGGATAATTTTCAGGCTGGAGGAAAATTTGTAGTGGAGTACCCCAGATGCCAGTAGTGGGACGCTGCTTTTCCTGATCTGTATTTAACATCTGGATCTTGATGTTTAGGGGACAATTTTAAAGTTTGCAGATGACACAGTAGAATTGTAAACTGCAAGGAGGACAGTGTGGAAATCCAAAAGGACATTGACAAGTTGGTGAAGAGGGCCAACAGCTGGCAGATAAGATTCAGTGTAAAGGAGTGTGAGGCAGTAGATTTTATTTGAAAGAACATTGAAAAACAATCTCAAATAGGGGCAACAATTCTAAAGGGGATGCAAAAACAGATGGACCTAGGTGTATATGTACACTTTGAAGGTGGCAGAACAGGTGGAGAGAGCAGTCAATAATGCATACTGCATTCTCAGCTTATTAATTGTGCCATAGAGCCTAAGATCAAGGTGGTGATGTTAGAATTTGTACAGAACAGTTGTTAGGCCTCATATTAAGTTTTGTAGACAGTTGTGGTGCCACTTTATAGGAAGTATGTGAACACTTTCGAGCGAGAGCAGAAAATGATTTACAAGAATGGTTCCAGAAATGAGAGACTTCAGTGATGAGGATAAATGGAAGAAGTTGTGAATGTTCACTGTGGAGAGAAGAAGTTTGAGAAGAGATCTAAATGAGGTTTTCAAAATCACGTGCAGGCAGGATAGAGTAGTTAGGGAGAAGCTGTTCCTGCTCATAAAAGGAATGAGAATGAGAGGGCATAGATATAAAGCAATGTGCAAATGAAGCTAGGGTGATGTGAAAAAAAAATAACACAGCAGAGTAGTTAGGGTCTGGAACATGCCTGGATATGTGATGGAGGTAGGTTCAATTGAAGCATTCAGGAGGGAAGTTTGTGCAAGGGAATGAGGAAAAGCACTGGGGGAAATGATACTGGGTTTGAAGAGATGGTGTAGTGCAATGGGCTGAATGGCCTCCTCCTGCACTGTGACAATTTTGTGATTGATGCTGTGATCTGAAACACTAGACAGACATCACCTTTGTTACTTTCAGTTAAAGTGAAGTGAAACATTTCATCTCTTGCTTACCAAGCTCTGACGCAATGACTGTGATGTTATGCCAAGGTGCGTCTTCCCTATCAAGTATCTTCACTGTTTTAATAACCCCACTGTTTGCATCAATGTTGAAATACCTCTCTGCTTCTTCATCATGTTCAATAAAGTATCTAAGAAAGGATTTAGAAATACTTGAAGATACAAAAAAGGCACAGATCAAATCAAAAACAATCATACATAAGAACAGCAATAAAATAAATGTATTTGTTTGAGAATTGCTGAGAAAAGAATACTTTGTTGAAGATGTTTGTCTTGCATTCATCAGGACCTCTTACAAAAAATGTCAAAGCAAAGATATAAACAAAGTTTACACTATTTGAGAGCAGAGTGCTCACTGGTTGGTAATCTGATAGGTTGACGTATTGCCAATAGAATGCACCAATTGATGAATACTAGCAGTTAACTGTAAAGCCTTGATTAAATTTTCGTTCAGCCCAACTCAACAAAATAGGCAGTCTCTGGTTCATTTCTCAGGGCAGTTCCTTGACCAATCAGAGTCAATCTGCTTGGCTTAAAATATAAACAAAGCCTGGTAGTTAATTGTCATCCATCATTAACTGGTACATTCTCCAGTGGAAACATTTTGACCAACAGACTTCACGTGCCAGTCAATTAGTACTCTCTTCTCATTTGGCATAAATGTTGTTCCCCACTACTTTGGTACTTCTTGTGAGTTGCCCAGATAAGTGCCCAACAAAAAGGTTTGATTGAATGTGACTTTCTTTCAGAAATACTCAAATTTTATTCTACCAAACAAGTATTTACACTTCTTCATCTGAAACTGAATCTAAAAGACTGATTGCATTAAAAAATTCTAGTTAAACAACTGTCTTAAGTGTTATCATTTTAATTGATGTTACTATTGGAAAAGACAGATTCTGTCCCGAAATTTGGTTTGATAGTTTTTCCTAAAAAAATGACATGGCAGCCTTTCACAGAAACATAGCATCATGTCAAAAATTTAGTTTTAACAATTATTACACAAAATAAATGTGGATAAAATAGAACAGATCAAGTTACTTACATCTAACACCATTTGAAAGATTTCACAACATACAGTAAATACATTCCATTTTACATTACACGAACATCAAATAGAGTTTCCTTCTCTATTGCAAATATAAGTTTAACTTAACTGTTTCTTTCACTTGCCAGTCCTGAGAGCTTGATAGGCTCTTCCTTGATTATTTATGCAATGGAGTTTACCCCTTCTTAGCTTCAAATAACCCTTCAGGGTTCTTACCAAATACTTCTGGACTGGAATTTTAAAACTAAAACTTTTACACTGAGAAAAGCTATTTCTGAACAGCTCGAAACTAACATTCTCCAGGAGAAAGTGCTCTTACATCATAACCCATCCTGGCCTTCTGTGAATGACCCAAAAGTTTTTCAAATCTCTGAGCTTTCCTGAACTAAAATCAATGCTTGATTTTTAAGGTTTTGGAGTAGATTTGTAGCTCGGGTTGTGGGTGTTGAGGTTGGTTGGCTCGCCGAGCTGGTTTTCTGTTCTGCAGACGTTTCGTTACCGTGCTTGGTCACATCCTCAGTGCAGCCTCCGATGAAGCGTTGTTGTGTTTTCCCACCTGGTTTTTAAACTCTGGGGTCCATTGAGATGGATTGCCTCACTTCACGGTTTCCTTCGTAGTGGAATGTATATGGGGTCGAGTTCAATGTGTTTATTAATAGCATGCTTCGTGGAGTGCCATGCTTCCAGGAATTCTTGGGCTTGTCTCTGCCTAGCCTGTCCCAGGATTTTGGTGTTGTCCAGTCGAAGTTGTGGTTCTCCTTGACCATGTGGATTGAGATGAGTGAGTATTGGTCGTGTCTTTTTGTAGCCAGTAGGTGTTCATGTAATCTTGTTGTTAGTTTCCTTCCTGTTTGTCGGATGTAGTGTTTCTCGCAGTCTCTGCAGGGGATCTTATAGATGACATTGATCCTGTCCATGGCAGGGAGTGGGTCTTTAGTTCGGGTGAGCAGTTTTCATAGGGTTGACGTGGGCTTGTGTGCCACTCCTATGCCCAGCAGTTGTAGGAGTCTTGTGGTGAGTTCCGACATGTTTCTGCTATAGGGTAGTGTGATGAGTATGTCGGGGCATGTAGTCTCTTTCTGATGCTGGTCGTGTAGGCATCTTCTGACCCAATTCTTTGGATATTCATTATCCTTGAAAACCTGGAAGGGATATTCCTCCTCCTCTTGACATAGTTCCGTGTTGCTGCAGTGTGTTGTTGCCCTTTTAAATAGTGTTTGCACGCAGCTTCGTTTGTGTGTGCTGGGATGGTTACTGTTGAAGTTCAGCACCTGGTCTGTGTACTTTCGTTTGCAGTTTCCCATTTGTCTTGCGTTCTACCATGATGTCCAGGAATGGGAGATGTTTGTTCTTCTCCTCTTCTCTGGTGAATTTTATTCCGGTGAGGGTGTTGTTTATAAGTTTGTGTGTCTCCTCTAGTTTGGTCTGTTTAAAGATGACAAAGGTGTCGTCTATGTAGCGTATCCACAGTTTTGGTTGGATTTGCGGAAGGGCAGTCCTTTCTAGTCTTTGCATCACTGCTCCTGCTATTAGTCCGGACATAGGTGATCCCTTGGGTGTCCCGTTGATTTGCTCATATGTTTGGCCATTGAAAGTGAGGTGGGTGGTCAGGCATAGGTCCAATAGTTTGAGCATGTTGTCTTTGGAGATGGTTTCACTGGGGCCATGCTCTTGTTCATGTAGTGTTATCATTGTTTCCCTGGCTGGTGGTATGTCTATTGATGTGAATAGGGCAGTGACATCAAATGATATCATGGTCTCTTCGTCATCTATCCTTATGTCTTTGATGGAGTTGAGGAATTCTTGGGCTGAGTGGATCGAGCGGGGTGACTCGTTGACGAGGTGCCTGAGTCTCCTTTGTAGTTCCTTGGTGAATCTGTGTGATGGAGTGCCTGGTAGGGAGGGTATGGGTCTGAGGGGTACTTCAGTCTTGTGCACTTTAGGGAGGCCGTAGAATCGGGGTGTGTTGATTTGTTCAGGTTTCATTTTTAAGAAGTCTGCTTTGTTGATCTGTCCTGTCCGTTTAAGTCTTTGTAGTGTGTATAGGATTATGTTGCCTAGTTGTGGAGTCGGGTCAGTCTGTGCTGGCCAGTCTGTGTTCTCGTCGGCGAGCAGCGCTTGTGCCTTGGAGATGTAGCCCCTTTATTCATTATCACTGTCACGCGCCCTTTGTCTGCAGGTAGTATTGTGATGTTCTTGTCCTTCACTAATCCATCCAGGGCTTGTCTTTTCCGTGTGTTGAAGGTGTTGAGTTCGGTCCTTCTGGTTCGTGTCGGGACTACTGTCTGTCTTATAGTTTGTTGTGTTCCTTCGTTGATATTGTTGGTCTTGAGCATGGCTTCCAGTGCAGCTAGCCATTCCATTTTGTTGGCGTCCCTGTAGTTGTAGTTCAGTCCTTCGGTGAGAACGGCTTTTTCCGTGTCTGTCAGTTTCCTGTCAGAGAGGTTTCTTATCCAGGTGTCTGTTCTGTTCTTGTCGTTTTTGTGGGTAAGTGTGGCTAGCTTGTCTTGCAGGGTCTGTCTTTTCTTGGTTCTTGTGGTCTGTCGGCTGAGGTTAATGGCTCGTTTCATGTCAGTTGTCCAGTCTTGATTGGTAGCTTCCTGGAATCATGTTTTTTGGCGCGTAATTTCTCAGATGTATTTGTGGAGCCGGTCGTGTGCGTTGTTTATCATCACCCTTACTATCTTGCGGCCGTTTTGTTCTGCTGTTTCTCGGGCTTGTGGGTTGTTGATGGGTGGTTTGTACTTCACACTATGTGGTAATACCTGGTTCCTGAAGCATGTAGGAAGTAGAGTTGTTCGCAGTTTTCCTACGACTGCTGGGCATCAGAGTGGCACACAAGCCCACGTCAACCCTACGACAAGTGCTCACCCGAACCAAGGACCCACTCTCCGCCATGGACAGGACCAATGTCATCTACAAGATCCCCTGCAGAGACTGTGAGAAACACTACATCCGACAAACAGGAAGGAAACTAACAACAAGATTACATGAACACCAACTGGCTACAAACAGGCACGACCAATATTCACTCATTTCTATCCACTTGGATAAGGAGAACCACCACTTCGACTGGGACAACACCAAGATCCTGGGACAGGCTAGGCAGAGACAAGCACGTGAATTCCTGGAAGCATGGCACTCCACGAAGCATGTTATTAATAAACACATTGAACTCGACCCCATGTACATTCCACTACGAAGGAAAACGAGACGTGAGGCAATCTATCTCAACGGACCCCAGAGTTTAAAAAACAGGCGGGAAAACACAATGACGTTTCATTGGAGGCTGCACTGAGGATGTTACCCAGCATGGTAACGAAACGTCTGCAAAACAACAAACCAGCTTGGCAAGCCAACCAACTTCAATGCTTGATTTTTCTCAAGCAAAAGCAAGGTAATGTAGTTCAATATCTGCTGAGTCCAATTGTAAAACTCTGTCAATATGAACAAACTCACATTATGAATAACTCCCGGAAATCTTCCAGTTAGGTGTTGTCTGATACATACTGCTTTAAAAATCATGGCTCCAGAAAGATTGACAAGTTAATTATTAAAAACCCCTGTAAACATTGACCAAAACCTAGGTGTGGCTAATTCAAAATTCAAACTCTAAAACATATAGTCTTAATTATATTATACAAAATATTATACAAATAGATATTGAGTAAATCACACACCACATAAAACAAAAACATCATTCTCTTTACAGTGAGTTGTCCATTATTTAAGAGAAACCATGCGTTAATGTTAGGCAGCCTTCCAATGATATGACACAAGCTCTTGACTGAATGGAAAAGTTAACAACATGTTATTCAGGAACTAAAGTGGAAAGGAGAAAAAGCAGAGATAGTTTGCATTTATGCAGGTCCCCTGTACCTTGAAGATTGACCAAAGCATATCACCCTATCACAGCCAGTGAAGTACTTTGGGAAGAACCATAGCAGCCAATCAGCACACAACAATCTCCCACAAAGAACACGATAGTAATGCCCGCATCGTCTATTTTAATGATGTTGATTGGGGTATATATAGGACACCATGGATAATGATATGCTCTTCAAATAGTGTTGTGGACTCATTTACCTCAACCTTACAGTGAAGACAGGACCTCAGTTTAATGTTTCATTTGTAAGACAGCATCACCAAAAGTGCAGCATTCCCTCACTCTTACTCTGACATGTCAGTCTAGATTATGGGTCCAAGAATCTAGTATCCAAAACCTCTGAACTCAAACACCAGAATGACACACACCGAGTCATATCTAAGGAATGTCTTTTGTACTGAGACTCCACACCATCCATTCCCCTTGCTCCTCCAACAGCTCTTTCAAAAGTATAACAACCAGCATCTTCTAATCCCTTTCCGTTCTGAAGAAGAATCATATTCGATTCAAAATGTTAGCTCTGTTTCCCTCTCCACAGACCTACCGAGTGTCTTTAGCATTTTCTTATTAGTTGCAGAAGAGAGGAGGTAGACCAGAAGGTTAAAATTCAAACAAAGCTTTAGTTTTTGAAGTACATCCTTTGACCAGTAGGAAGGACAGATCAAGAAATGTAAAGCATTATACTGATTTGAGGCACAGATAAAGAATGAATTAGTGTGAAAATGGAGGGAGAATAAAAAGTACACTTGGGGTCCTATACTTAGAGCTGAAAAAGTGCAGGAGAAACTGGTTTTGAGGCCAAAATCCACAGATATATCCATGACAAAAAGAGATCAACGTTTACAATGAAATGCAATATTTTGGGGCTCAGATGTAAGAGAGGGATCATTGATCACATGAGAAGCAGAGGAAAAAATCTGTTTATGCTCGAGTGCTAGGTATATTAAAATGAGGGCTGAACATTCTAATAGTCAACCATTATTTATCTGCTGGGTAAAAATCAGAGCATTCTCAGACGCTGGTGGGTGTTAACTCTTAGAACATAGAACAGTACAGCACATGCGAATGGGCTCTTCGGCCCACAATATTGTGCTGAATCTGAAGCCAAATTAAACTAATCCCTTCTGTCTGCCTTGGTTCATATCCCTCTATTCCTTGCCTATTGATGTAGTCTCTCAAAGTTTCTTTCATCAGTGTCTTGGAGCAGTGATTGCAGTTTGAACTTTTCCATCTCTTTCCTTGCCGATTTATCCAGTCTGGACCTACTTGCCTATTTTAAAAACTAACTTCCTTTTATTTGAAATTCAAGTGAAGAATTTAGCTGTGAAGAACTAATATAATCAAGAAGAGAATGAGCTTAACTCACCCGCCACAGTGCAATAAAATCCAGTAACATAAACCACATTGTTTCAACATATTTATTGTTTGAATGACTCTTATAAACACAGCCTGAAGCATTGAGAGCAAAGAATGGGGTGCACTTCAATTATTGTGAGTGGATAAGCTGCTTAATAATGGTCTCTAGACTTTATTATATCATAATATTGCATAGAAAATATAATTTTAAAGATGTTCACCAGAAGTGGATAATAATTTGAATGTTTAAACAAAAAGCAATACTGCCTGAGGTAATTCTTAGAACATACTTATCATCTCGGTGGAATTTAGATTCTGTCAAGCAACATCCATAATAAATGTACAAGACATTAATCTACTCCTCTTCTAACATTAAACACTGAATAGACCACTCACTATCACTCTCAAGAAGTCTTCACCTAAATTAAGCAATCATTCTTTAAGGATAAAACCAGCATGGGAGTCAGAATTTAAGATGTATTCACTTACAGATTTAGCATTCTGTATGCATTGAGCTTCTCATCATGTAGTTTTGTTCATCTCTTTTATGACAGAACATTTTAGTGTCTCATATTTCTGGGATTCTCCTCCAGCAAAGGAAACACAGCAGGACAGGCCATCCACTTGCTGAGTATTCTGGCCCATTACTCCACCCCAAATCCTCAACTTCATTTCCTGAGAGTGTCTCTCTCAACATATTTAATATGATGTAAACTAGCAATCAGAGTAAGAGAGAGATCATTGACAGCATGAGAAGCAGTGCAAAAATGTGTGTGAGAGTATTGGGTGTATTAAAAGCAGGGCTCAGCATTCTAATCGTCAACACAATTTATCTGCTGGGTGAAAATCACAGCATTCTGAGACAGTGGGGGGTCTTAGCTCTTCCTCTGCAGTATTTCAAAGTTTCTTTCATTGGTTTCTTGGAGCAGTGCTTGCTGTTTGATCAGCAGAAACAGAAACAGGTCTTTCAGCCCAACAGTTTTATGTGATAAATACTCCTGTTCCCACGCTCCTCAGTCCAATCTCATTAAACTTTTCTCAATTCCTTTCTCCCCAGAGGTTTCATCAATAGTTATTCCTCTATTCATTCCCTGTGACAGCAAGTGCCACATTTTCTCCGCTCTCTCAGTAATGTGGTTTCTCCTGAAATTCCCAGCACACAAAAAATGTGAAATTTTGTGGGCACTGGGAATCTGAAATAAAAACGGAAGATGTTGGAAATACTCAAAAGATCAGGCAGTGTTGGTGGAGAGAAATACAGAGTAATGTTTCCGTTTTGTGACCTTTCATTCATTCTGGGTTGTGTTGGTGAGGGGTGGTTCTGGGGAATTGGTATCAGTGATGCTGGAAGAACTGAATTTAATCAAAGGTTATAGTGCTGGTAAACCCACCTGACAGACTGACTGGCTCAGCTGTGAATTTTTAAATGAATGTAAATTGAGTATCGGACCTGTGCCCTTCCTGATTGCCACAGTTCAATGTTAACGTAATTAATTGCTTAGGGAACTCTGACATTAAGTAGTTCCAAACAACACCGCTTGGGTAAACTGATGGGCTGTGTGAGTTGATCTAAGATTTCAATGTCTCATTTACTTTTCCATTATATATTTGACTTTGATTCATGAGATTTCAGCACTTGGATCTCAGTCGGCAGAAAGGCTTTTAAAACAGTTGGCTGCTCAAAATGTTGTTGTTTTCCCCAACAACCGATTTGGATGTAAATGATACAGCTCCATATGTAGCACATCCTGAAGTTGGAATTTATTCCAGCGCTGCTAGCCTATAGGAAGGAACATTACCACTGCTTATATTGTTAACGAGAAAGCTTCATTGATGTTTCACACACTGGCTCCCCAAAGCCCGCCCACCATTTACAGAGTGCAAATCAGGCATGTGATGGAATACTCTCCTCTTGCCTGGATGGGTGTAGCCCCAACAACACTCAAGAAGTTTGACACCATCCAGGACAAAGCAGCCCGCTTGATTGGCACCACATCCACAAACATCCACTCTCTCCACCACCGACACTCAGTAGCATCAGTGTGTACCATCTAAAAGATGCCCAACAGAAATTCACCAAAGGTCCTCAGATAGCACCTTCCAAACCCACTGCCACTTCTACTCAGAAGGACAAGGGCAGCAGATACAATGGGAACACTACGACGTACAAGTTCCCCTCCAAGACACTCATTATCCTGACTTGGAAATATATCAATGTTCCTTCACAGTTGTTGGGTCAAAATTCCTGGAATTCCCTCCCTGAGGGCACTGTGGATCAACCACAGCACATGGACTGCAGCGGTTCATCACTAAACTCTCAAGGGAAACTAGTAACTGGCAATAAATGCTGGACTTGCCAGTGATGCCCACATCCCAGCATGAACATAAAATAAAGAAAGAGGGCAGTCATTTTGTTTAGATCAAGTTATGTGGTCCAGTAAGGTATGTGAGCCTGGTGTGTCTTCTTACTTTACAACACTGTTCACAAAGGTAAACCACTCTTTTTTTTATTTGTACACATCTGCCTGATGATTAATAACAAGCTTTTCGGGATGGGATGTCCTCCCTAAGAGGGGTAGAAGCTATAACTTCAGGCAAATGATTGTGTTAACAATGTGAAATCAAGTTGTCCCTATTCCAGGGCTGGGGTGGAAGTGAGCATGCCCCGTCTCTCCAGTCGGGCACTCGTTAAGTCGCAGTTAACTCTATTCCCCTCTCCAAGGCCTCTCAGTGTGTTGAGGTTGGTTGGCTCGCCGAGCTGGTTTCTTGTTTCGCAGACGTTTCGTTACCGTGCGGGGTAACATCCTCAGTGCAGCCTCCGATGAAGCATCAGTGTGTTTTCTCGCAATACATCGAGATAAACAGGAAGGAAACTTACAACAAGAGTACACGAACATCAACTGGCTACAAAAAGACACGACCAATACTCACTCATCTCAATCCACATGGACAAGGAGAACCACCAATTCGACTGGGACAACACCAAGATCCTGGGACAGGCTAGGCAGAGAAAAGCATGAGAATTCCTGGAAGCATGGCCCTCCATGAAGCAGGCTACTAATAAACACATTGAACTCGACCCTATATACATCCCACTATGGAGGAAACCCGGAAGTGAGGCAATCCATCTCAGTGGACCCCAGAGTTTAAAAAACAGGCGGGAAAACACACCGACGCTTCATTGGAGGCTGCACTGAGGATGTTACCAAGCACGGTAACGAAACGTCTTTGGGACAACAAACCAGCTCGGCGAGCCAACCAACCTCAACACCCACAACGCGAGCTACAAATCTACTCCAAAACCTTAGAGGCCTCTCAGTGTTTTCAACACTTTCTGTTTTTACTGTGGATTTCCAACAGCCGCAGTATTTTGTGGTTATAAAAGTGAAGATAGTTTTGACTTTTCCTGTCCTTTTAATTGCTTGCTTGATTGATTTTATTGCCACATGCACCAAAATACAGTGAAAAGCTTTGTTTACAAGCGGTACAGGCAGATCATTGTAAGTAAAGCACGTACAGAACAAAGAAACTTAGACAGAGGCATACAGGTTGCATTGCACAGGGCATGCGCTCAGCGAGATCAACGTTGGCAAGATCAGCGTTATTTGAGGCTGGAAAGTCCATTCACCTGTCTGATAATAGCCAGGATGAAGCTTATCATGCATGTTTAGAGTTCTGTATCCTCTGCCTGATGGAAGAGGTTGTAGGAGATCATTATCATTTATAATTCCCAGTAGCTTTGCCAAAAATGAAAAAGTGTCAGTTCTGGAGAATGGAACACTTTTCCAATTTTTAGTCCACAGTTTCAGCAAGAGAATAATTGCAGAGTCAGCTCTAATGTTACTTCTACACAGCACAAAGAAGAAATGTGCTTTGACTCAACCTCTGAACACTCACAGCATTATGAATCCTTCAGATGATGAGCGCACTATCCTGCTGGTTCACTTTCTGCTGACAGCATTAATCCCTATCAATGTTAATTTAGACCGAAGGACAGAGAGATTACATTCAGTCACCTGGCCTGGTCCAACCTCCTGCATTGGTGATGGACAAACCTCTGCTAATTCACTGCACCACTTCTCCGCCATCTGGTTTGTTTCAAATTAAAGGCTAAAACTGAAATGATCGATATGATTTGACAATCCATGGTGCTGATAAAATATCTTTCCATACATCATGCATTTGTTGTTTTCTTACCAAATTATGAAAGCAAATTGAAAAATGACATTGTTTTTTAACTTAATGTCCAAGATGAAAATGTGGTTTTTGTGAAAGCTGAAGCTAAATTATTCATCCCTTCTCTAAATCCCCAGAGATTTTTAGATATTAAACTGACCAAGACTCTTTTCTGAGTAAAAGATTTACCAAGGTTACTTCATCTGGTTAGTACCACAGACTGTATTGAATCCAAAGCTGTTGGAAAACATTTGCTCCTGGTATCTCAAAGCATATATGGTATTAAAACTAATTGACTCCTCAGTCTGAGACCTTTCCTTGATATTTATTAATTCATCAGTCAAAGGAGCTTCAGTAATATAAGCTTTAGTGTAAAGATATTTAAATAATGCATTGAATTTTTTTAGCTTTGCATTTATTTTACTGCTTTAATGGCCACAGACTGAACAATAACAATAATAAGGTGTAAAAATAATGTGTTTACATAGCGCCTTAGATGCCTTAAAACATCTCAATTATTACTTGGCATGATCATCAGAAACAGAGTCGAACAAAGGCCATAAAGGGAAATGTTAGGGTCAGTTGGTCAACAGATTGTTGAAGTGGGAAGTTTAAGCAGCATTGTCATGGAGGTTAGAGAGTAAAGAGTTAGAAATGTTCAGGGATGGAATTCCATAGTTAAGCAGCAGTAGAATTGGAGGTACAGCTCCCAACAGTACAGAAATTAAAATTGGGGATGTTCAAGAGGGCAGCATTAGAGGAGTGTAGCTATCTTGGAGAGTTGTTGAGTTGGAGGGGCTTATTGAGAAAAAGCATGCTAAGCCATGGAGGGATATGTAAACAAAGATGTGAATTTTAAAATCAAGTCATTGCTTAACCAGAAGCTAATGTAGGGCAATGAGCAAAGGATTGAGATATGAACGAGTCTTACTACGATCAAGAGTTTCAGATAAACTCAATTTCACAGAGGGTGTCACCCACGATCACTGGGTCAGAATCTTGGAACTCCCTCCCAAGCATCTTTGTGGGTCTATCTCCAGCAAGTGGATCGCAGCAGTTCACAGTGGAAGACACTAGCAGCATGGTAGAATTCTAAGAGAGTCAGGGGGCTGAGGTGACTGTAGTGGCCAAAGCAAAGGAGAAGCTTCTAGAGAAGCCGAAACTGCTGAAGAAGGATAAATCACCCAGACCAGATTGACTACATCCCAGAATTCTGAAGGAAACAGGTAAGGAGATTATAGAGGCAGTAGCAATGATCTTTCAGGAACCACTGGAGTCAGAAAGGTCCCAGAGAACTAGAAAACGGTTAATGTGACATCCCCTGTTTAACAAATGAGGGAGGCAGAAGACAGGAAACTATAGGCTGGTTAGCCTGACCTCAGTCATTAGTGAGATTTCAGAGTCTATTATTAAGGATGAGATTGTGGAGTACTCGGATGTGCCTGGTAAAATAGGACTGAGTCAGTACGGCTTTGTGATGGGGGGGTCATGACAAATCTGTTAGAATTCTTTGAGGAGGTAATGAGCAAGTTAGACAAAGGATAGCCAATATTCGTGATCTAATTGGATTTCCAGGCGGCCTTTGACAAGGTGTCACACAAGAGACTGCCAAATAAGATAAGAGCCCATGGTGTTAGGGACAAGGTATTGGCATGGATAGAGGATTGACTGACTGGCAGAAGGCAGAGAGTGGGGATAAAGGGGTCTGTTTCAGGATGGTAGCCGGTGACTAGTGGAATTCTGCTGGGATCAGTGTTGGGACCACAACCATTCACGTTATAGTTTAACAATTTGGCCAAATACCTGATGACATTATTGCGACATTTGCAGATGACAGAAAGATAGGTGAAGGGACAGGTAGTGTTGAGGAAGCAGGGAGGCTGCAGAAGGACTTGGACAGGCTAGGATGGTGGACAAAGAAGTGGCAGATGGTATATAACGTGGGAATATGTGGGGTTATGCACTTTGGTGGGAAGAATAGAGGTATTAACCATTTTCCAATTGGGGAAAAGCTTCGGAATTCTGAAGTACGAAGGGACACTGGGAGTTCAGGATTCTCTTAAGGTCAACATTCAGGTTGAGTTGGCAGCAAGGGATGTAAATGCAATGTTTACATTCATTTCAAAATGATGAGAATGCAAGAGCAGAGGCGTACTGCTCAGGCTGTATAAGGCTCAGGTAGACAGCATTTCAGACAGTGTGAACAGTTTTGGGCCCCATGTCTAAGAAACAATGTACAGGTATGGAAGGTTTACAAGAATGATCCTGGGGATAAAGGTCTTCTCACATGAGGAGCAGTTGAGGATTCTGGGCCGTTATCGATGGAGTTTGGAAGGATAAAAGGGATCTGATTGAAACTTATAGAATATTGAGAGGCCTGGATAGAGAGGTTGAAGAGAAGATATTTTCATCAGTAGGTGAATTGGCATGGAGAAGGAAGGACAAAGAAATAAGTAGGGTTGATATTAGTTGATGTAGCGCTGCTAAATGGCTTTGGGGATAATTAGAAATTTGAGGGGAGTGGTGAGGGTCCATGGAATACAGGTAAATAGGCATAAGGTGGCATGGGATACTAGGGGACGCAGGGTCAGCAGGTCTGGAAGCATCTGTGAACAAAAATCAGAGTTAATGTTTTGGGTCTGGTGACCCTACCTCAGAACACTGAGGTCTGAGGGTGGGTCACCGGACCTGAAGTGTGAACTTGGGCTATTTTTAAAGGTCAGGGTTTCTCCCAACTCTGCACATCCAATCCTGAAACAAGGTGACGTCTGTAAAACTCCTCTATACACCAAACCTAATAATAGGCATATTTGTTCAAACATTCCCCAAATTCTAGTTACTTCACATGATATATTCCAGCTTGTATCCAAGACAACATGAAGTTGTAAAACTATTTTACAAATCATTTTTCCATTTAATTCTGATTTGATACACAACTGTACTTGTGTAGAAAATCAGATCTCTATTTCCACGCCTCACTCTCCACTTCACTTTCTCTCCATCTGACATTGTGAATCAGGAGATTCCCATGATATTTTCACCTTTCACTCAGCTCGACTACTGTACTCACTGCACTACAGTTCATCCTGAAAATGAAACAATTCTTTGAAATGAACTTTAATGCTGTTCTATTTAAGAATCTTGCAACAAGTCATATTCTGAAAAAAAAGGCCACTAACTTCAAATAGAATTCAATTAAATGAACTGAATGCTTGGAATTCCAAGGCTCTTTTGAAGACTAAGTATGAATGAGCTTTAGGGACCTTAGTAATTGCTATCAGCTGTTATGTTGAACTGTGTCTCTATGACTGATCAATAAAATTAAATGCTGTAATGAAACATGAACATTATTGGGAGCAATCCCTACCTGATGAGGTTTTTGGCACTGTCAGGATCTTCTGCTGCCACTGCTCCAACCACGGTGCCTAGTTTTGAGTTTTCAAAAACATCCATTGTGTAAAAGGGCAGTGAGAACACAGGAGGCTCATCTACATCACCAACAATAATCTTCAGAGTGGTAGTGTCTTTGAATGGGCCCAGGTTCCAGAAGCGAGGATCAATGTGTGTGTTTTCTCCTTCAATTTTTATAGAAAATACCTTCTTCTTTTCATAATTGAGTGGCTGATTGCAAAAAGAGTTGACAGGAATAGTTGTTTGTTAATACTCCAAGAGGCAACATGAGTTTTAACATTTTAATTTTACCGAGATAAATAGAACACACCTTCTTTAGAATAATAACTCCTTCTCTGGTGTCTTTGTCTGTGGAAATGGTGAAAATACCTAAGCCGTCTCCATCAATGATACTGTACTTCATGTCTGCATTCACTCCAATGTCAGCATCTGTCGCCTTAATCTTACCAACAGCTGTATCCACAGCGGCTGACTCAGGTACATACAACTGGTAGTGTTCTGTCAATAAACGGGGAGAGTTACACTGGAAACTTTGAATAGCAAAAGTAACTTAAAGATTATCTCAGACAAAAAACAATCACAAATCAAAAATTAACAGTAAATTAATCTCCTTTGATGAAGACAGTTAGAGTATGAAAGTGAGGCCTGTGAAGTTAGCTTGGGTAAATAGAATAAAACATATGGTGAAATATTGAGGAACACATAAGAAATAATACAAAATGTTCATCAATAAATTTCCATCGAGAATCAAGAACTCAGTGAGAAAGATCTACTGGCAGCTTAATAAGCTGCCATAGTCACCATAGTCCCAGAGGACCATAGGGC
This sequence comes from Ginglymostoma cirratum, assembly GCA_024137785.1. NCBI lineage: Eukaryota > Metazoa > Chordata > Chondrichthyes > Orectolobiformes > Ginglymostomatidae > Ginglymostoma > Ginglymostoma cirratum. The sequence goes on along the minus strand of JAHRHZ010000029.1, from coordinate 36,015,795 downwards.
TGCCCTCTCATTAGAGAGAGGTGACTGGTGATGGTTTAACCTGAGGGTCACCACACCTCAGGCAAGGGGAGAGGTTGAGGAGAGTGCTTTGTCGTAATCTCACGAAGGATGTTAAGTGTAATACTGGATTAACAGAAGAGATGCGTTATGTTGTAAAGGATATTGGTATGGGAATGTTATAGAAATGAGCAAAGAGCCATCAAAATGTTAATGAAAAGAAAAGCAAAGTAGAAACAGCCAAGATAGGCGGTGGGGTGCTCAACATTCTGATCTTCATATAAGGAGAGGGTCCTGACCCTAACCATCTGATGGGGCTGAGGGACCACACCCAAGCCCCTGGCAGGATATTCAAGGCTGTCCTTGACCTCCTGACTAAGGGAAGACTCTCTTGACTTGGCTGAAGACTACTCCCCTCAGACTCTGTTTGCGCTGTAAACTGCTGTCACATGGTCAAGCTGTGAGATTGATACAGCATAGTGCCATAAAAAGCAAGATGCCCAACCCCTTATTGATCACTGCTGACTGCCAGGCTTTGTATTTCCACTGAACAGCAAGGCAAGACAGAAGTAATCTACATGTTCTGAAGAAGGGTCACTGGAATTGAAATATCAACAGTCTATCTCAAACCACTGATACTGCCAAACCTGCTGAGTTTCTCCAGCAATTTCTGTTTTTGTTTCAGATTTCCAGCATCTGCAATTCTTTGTTTGATTGTGGTTATTGTTTGATTAAATCTGTTAGTTCTGGTTGAGCAGGCCAAGTGCTAAAATATAAAGCAAGGCAAGGCAAGGCAGGGATGTCTACAGCACTCAGGGGGACCTAGTGAGTGGCCATGGAGAGAGTGATTGAGCAGCCCTGAAATGCTGCCTGGTCCAGTCGCTGAGCCAGGAGCCTACCCCCGTGCATTACAATATGAGGAATCAGTGCACTCCAAATGCAGCACTGACCTGCACAATTGTGTTGTAAGTGGATCACAGATGTGCTGTGATGGTGCACAGAGTCTAATGATGCCAGTATCTGTGCATGTGGGGTACATGACCTCTGCCCATGGAATGTGCTCTGAGACATTGGTACCATATGCCCAAGGCAGTATCCAGGGGAGCAAGCAGAGAGCTGGAATCACCGGGTATCTGCTTGGACTTTCAGAAATCTAATTTCCATCAATCTAGTGGTAGAATAGAAACCTGCATATTCATGAGGCAAGGTTAGGTAGTAACGAGGGTGATAATAAATGATCATCTTTCTGGTCTCTGGTGACAATCTCATCTCAGCGTCAGGAACTTTTGTTGGAAATGTGATTTTTTTGCTCCCGCAGTTGCAAACTGGCTCTCTCGAATTCTCACAAATCTTCCCAAGTTTTTCGCAGTTGCTCATGTGGTTCAGGACCCAGGGAATTTCTATCCATTAACCATGTTTCTTTCTCTACACAGAGACTGCCTGGACTTCAAGCTGTTTCTACCATTCTCTTTTTTTTATTACACCTTTGTGGCATCTGCAGAGTTTTGTTTTAGTGTTCGATATTTGCATTCTGACACTAAAACGGCCTTTTGACTTCGAAAAATTACATTTTGTCAAAACACTGAAAGGTTGAAAGGTTTCACACAACACTTCAGTGATGCCTTACTGTGTCTAAAACAATATGGGCAATGCATTTTCTGAACTAGGGTTTACAATACTTAGTATTTACAGAGCAACATAGGCTATGTTTTCATAATGGGGGCGAGTAGGTTAGGAGGAGCACCTAGTGTCAATCAGGCACAGAGGTTCCGATATCTACATCTGCTGAGCTCCTGGTCTGATGGGAATGTCATGAGAGTCAAGAGCCAACCAAGAAATCTCTGATGCCACGCCAGGTATAAAGTAAAGAATTTCTTTACCGGCCAAGAAGAAGAATTATTTCAAAAGAGAATCTTAAAATGGAAACATTGCCAAAAACAAGCAATCTGCGAGAAAATGGAACCAGGAAGAGAAGTGAGCACAACCAGCAAAGGTTAACAAGGAACAGCAAGGACGTGATGTCAGTGAGTTTGGTTCTGATGGAGAGATCAGGGACCCAACGGGTGTTATGAAGGCTTGTGCAGATGGGAAGTCATTGAAGTGGTGGCTGATTGTTTAAATCTGCAACCCAAGGTGAACAGGATTAGTCTGGATGAGAAGCCAAACTTTATGGCCCCTGGTGAAAGGTTGGCTGCCAAGGGTCAGGGATGGTGGGTGGTAAAAGTGAGCACCAGACTAGGCACTGTTCCCCACACCCACCAACCTGCCCACACCCCCGCAGCAATTTAAAAATAAAACAAGTTAGTGTCAGGAACCTTGTCTGATTGTGGGACAAAGTGAAGCTTGTAACTAGCTAGTTGTTGATCATTTAAGTGTCTCCTTCTGCTACAATTTTACACCTGACAGATCAGTGTCAAATGTCCAACCTGCCACATCTCACATGGGTGTTGCTGCCACAGGAACCTCTTCCAAGAGTCCCAAGTGGCCACTGAGATAGCCTTACCCAAACACTTACAGACACCTGCCATCCCCCTCACCCTCAGCCTTTCCACACCAGCACCCTTTACCTGTCCCTTAGACTTCTCCAGCCCCCACCAGCCTAGACCCAGTGAGATCCCATTCTAAACTTAATCTCAGAGTCTGGGCTCTGTTGATCACAGTTCAGCCTCAGCCTCATTGCAATCCCAGATGTGGCCACAGAGACTGGTGACACTTTGTTGGTCAAGAGAGTTGCTAGTCTTTTAACTGGTCAATGGGTCTCAGAGGCAGGACTCTTTCTCTTGGCTGGGGCAAGAGACCTTCCTCCTGACAATTATCAAGCTGAAAAATGGATGTGGGGTGATGCCACCAGATCAGGGTGAGTTTTCCCACAGCATTTACACCAGGGCTGGGAAAAATCCAGCAGAAAGCTCATTGCAGGGACTTGAGCAAGCACAGATTGGAGAAGGGAGAGCCAGTGCCAGAAAATGATGGCCTTGCTTTGGCTGATAATAGTTTCTGCCTGACACAGTCTAAATGTGAAAAGGGGAACTGGATATGGAATTTAAGAGATTAGGTAACAGTAGATTGCGGAAGTACTGAAAGGAATTAGGGTATAGATGCCGTTAGATGGTGGTTGTAACAGTGGAAGTTTCAGTGCAGTATTCTGTGCAGCTGGATGCTTCCTTATTAAGAAATTGCAATCACCTTTGCGGATATTTAATGGTAAATTCTTCAAAATCTTACAAGGTGATGTGTTGTAAAGCGTTGGATTGAAAACTAGTGCTGTCATGTTGTCATCCATTGTCGTTATTCCCCTCATGGGCAGGTCAGATCTGGAGTCTCGAGCAGATTCCTCTCAGTGTTATATTTACCTCTGCTGTTAAATCTGTATATAACCTACAACATTTAAAAAAAAAATCCTCTGAAGGATATGCTTGGAATGCTTTTTTTTATGTTAAGGATACTCGATGAATTCATGTTGTTGTTGAATCTCAATGGTACAGCTCCAAAGGGAAGAGTGTTGCTGCAGAGAACAGCATTTGAAGCTCCTCATCATTAATCTAAATCTCAGTTCTCATCCCTCCCCTGCCTCATATTCAGACAAGAGAGGGCGAATTCCTTCAGCCTCAGTCTCTGGAATAAGCTTGTGACCACAATTTAGTCAAATACTCCAGTATTATTTCATGCTAGTGAGAAACCAGAGGTTTTTACACAGCATTTGACAGGCATTAGATTTTCTCCTGTAAATAAGCTCTTGCAGTGAGGAGACCCAAATGATAATGGATCTGCCCAACAAGGTCATACACAGTAGGTAATCAGAGACTGTGCAGACTACAATGTTTATGCGGCACAAACCACTGAGGTAGACTGTCATTTTACAGTAGGTAACACGTCGATTAGAAACTGGCACATACTTTGTGGGAACTTGGGGGGATTGTCATTGGCATCAGTTAGAGTTATATTAATCGTAGTTGAGCCTGACAGCCCTCCGATCTGTCCAGCCATGTCTTTGGCTTGAATGACGACCGAATATTGTTCTCTTGCTTCCCGGTCCATATTCGGTAAGGCTGTTCTGATGATTCCTGCAAGATATTGGAAAGAAAATCAATATTTCAGTGGTCACAGAGTAAGCTCATTTTGTGCAACAACATCCCCCTTCAGAAACCTGCAACGAGATTGAAAGTTTTCATTCGACACTTGCTCTAGTCTAGGAAAAATCATACACCTTTCCTAACATGAAATAGGTTCCCATTACAAATGGACTGATGATAAAATGTAATAAAAATATGACACTTAAAACACCTCAGAATCAAATCAAAGCTTGAATTTGTTAATTTTGTAATAAAGTGAAAGCATTTGACAAATTTGCCTTCTCAGTGGTTCCTGTTAGAGCATTTTGAACATGACTTAATAGCAGTTAACTCAAGATAGAATTACAAGGGGTAAAATTACATTTCCTTTAATCTTATGAACCAATTTAAATTGAAGCAAAAACGTTAAGAATTCACAACGTAATTAAAGTGTAATTTGATTTATATTTCACTTTTGCCAAATTCTGCCTAAAGCTAACTTTTAATATCTAATCTGTTATAACTATGCCATTCTGAACATTTTTGTATCAACAGTTCTAAAAGTAAAATTATTATAAAGTTGACTGTGATTCTAGCTGACCTGCGATTTTAATTAATTCTGTAAATGAGCTAGAATTTGGGCACAGGACAATGCTAAACACTGTGATAAACAAGGGGAATATCATGTTTAACTATGTTTCCAGATTAATCAAGCAGTTCCACAGTTGACCAGATGGGAACCTCCACAACCTATCAAGACTGAAAGCCAAGATGAAGTGCAGTGTGTCCCCTGTTCACAGTCACTTCAAAGGCTTATGAATTACCTGTCCCAATATGTCAGGTTCTCCCTCACCATCAATGGGAACGACAGGATAGGGTGTTGTCTATGCCTGCGATCAGATTCAACAACTCTCCACTGGAAGCAATCAGCAAATTCTGCTACCTTGCATTGGCAGTGACTGATGAAATATCTCTTCATGAAGAACTCAGCACATTCATTGGAAAAGGAGCCAACCACTTTGGTCGATGTATGAAATGAGAACTGAAAAGCAACAAATTCACCAGATAATGAAGTTGTTTATTTACAAACCTTTATCCTCAGCACTTCACCTATGGAAGCGAAGACTGGTCAACTTACACCTACCAAGGGCAGAGGCTTAATACCTTAATCTGTGTGGAGCTGGAGGAACACAGCAGGCCAGGCAGCATCAGAGCAGCAGGAAAGCTAACTTTTCAGGTCGGGAGAAGGAAGCGGGGATGAAGCTAGTAATGGTGACCGTAGCTAGGTGGTGGTGGGGGTTGGTCAGTGAGGTGGGAGGAGAGGATAGGTAGAAGAGTAGACGGACAGGTCGATAAGGCGGGGTTGGGGGGGCAAGGTTGGTCTTGGGGTGAGGTTGGGGTGGGGAGATTTTGAAGCTCATAAAGTCCATATTGAGGCCATTGGTTTGTAGACCTCCAAGCCTGCCTTGTTATAGGATACATGGAAGAATCCCTCTTCTGCAGCTACACTGGCCCTATCCCCCACCTCTTCCTCTATTACATCGATGACTGTATCAGCGCCGCCTCATGCTCCCATGAGGAGCTCGAACAGTTCATCAACTTTATTAGCACCTTCCACCCCAACCTCAAGTTCACCTGGACTATCTCTGATACCTCCCTCTCCTTCCTGGGCCTCTCTGTCTCCATCTCTGGTGACCACCTCGAAACTGATATCTATTTCAAGCCCACCAACTCACACAGCTACATGGACTACACCTCCTCTCACCCACCTTCCCGCTAAAATGTGATCCCCTACTCACAATTCCTACGCATCTGCCGCATCTGCTCCCAAGATGAGGCATTCCACTCACGGACATTCCAGATGTCCCCCATTCAATGGTTGAAAAAGCCCTCAATCGCATGCCTTGCGTTTCCTGCACCTCAGCCCTCACACCCCCTCCCCACAACAATAAATATGACAGAATTCCCCCTGTCCTCATGTATCACCCCATTTACCTCCGGATTCATCGCATCATTCTCCGCCACTGGCAATCTGACCCCACTATGAAGGATATTTTTCCCTCCCCACCCTTATCTGCCTTTCGTAGGGACTGCTCTCTCCGTGACTCCCTTGTCCGCTTCGCACTCCCTACTAACTCCACCACTCCTGGCACCTTTCCCTGCAACCGTAGGAGGTGCTACACCTGCCCCTACACCTCCCCCCTCACTCTCATCCCAGGCCCAAGAAGACCTTCCAAATCAAGCAGATGTTCACCTACATGCCTCCCTGACCTGTCTGTCTTCTCTCCCACCTATCCGCTTCTCCCACCTCACTGACCAACACCCACCTCTACTTCCTACCTACACTCACCTTTACTAGCTTCGTCCCAGCCTCATTGATCTGTCCGTCTTCTCTCCCACCTATCCGTTCCACTATCTACCTGCTATCATCGCCCCCCCTCTCTCTATTTATTTTAGAGCCCCCTTTCTAAAGAAGGGTCCAGACCTGAAATGTCAGCTTTCCTGCCCCTCTGATGCTACCTGGCCTGCTGTGTTCCTCCAGCTCCACACTGTCTTATCTTAGACTCCAGCATCAGCAGTTCTTACTACACCTGAATCTATGATGTCTATGACACACCTTGGGGCAAAGAGGTCAAGCATGCTAGCATTAATTTGGTGCAAAAAGTGCTTATTGGTTTGAGGATGTGCAGGATATGCAATAGGAGGAGATGGCTCATGGCCAGAGATCAGCAAGTGTGCAATAGCCTGACTCAAGGTTACAACAATTACAAATGGTGACACCAACTGTGGGCAGGAATTTACAATCACACAACCTCAGGTCATTTTTAAAAACTCCAAATCACCCCCAGCAAGGGATAACTTTACGTCAGCTTGTTGTGGCAGACTTGGTCTTCGCACAAGCAATTTGTCCAGCCATCAAAAGAAATGCCGCAGATGACCCATCTGGTCTCACCAACAATCTAAGGCTACACTCTGATTTCCTCTCAGAGACGGAGTGATGCTAAACAGAGTATAGAGTGGATGTTGTAGAGTGGACGTTTCAGTTTGTGTCCTGCTGAGGTCACTCTAAGAGCATTTTATTCAGAGCAGAGTCACAAATTTGCCTTCCCACATTGAAAAATGAAGTTATAAGGAAAGACGTAAAATCTAAAACTAACTAGCCTTTTAAAGAAGGAAATGGACCTTGTGGGAATCTATGGGGGATTAACAACAGAGCTAAAGTTAACCCCAAACACTGCAAGCTAAGATATTGGAATGACAGGTATAGGTTACAATTAGTGGAAGTCAGAAAACATTTGTTTTTTCACCTAGAAGAGGAATTAACATTTGCAATGACCTCTTCCTGCAAGAACCATGGAGGTAAAGCACTTTGATCCAGTTGGGTAGATATCAGGGAGAGGATCAGACATCGATTTGAATGAATTAAATGAGGCCTTATCTGCATTGCTTTTGTCATCTTGTACAAACACATTCTGATCTAAGTCACTGATGTAATTCAGGCTTAGTGGCAGGGAAGGTCAGAACGGGTGACACACAAGTCATCTTGCTTCTTGGTGATTCCATTCAGGAGTTGCTGATTTGAACATTGACACTTCTTTCAAAAATATGTTTTCTATATCATATTCAGCACCACCATGTGAGGTATTTGAAGTTTTTTGGGTTTGCTCACATTTACAATAGAGAAGGAACTGGTTCCCAGAATACAATCTGATTGTGAACAGCACACAAAACATGTGATTTTCATTATGTTATTACAGATTATTAGTCTATAATTGTAAACATTATGATAATTCCTCCAGAATATGTTAGCAAATGGGCGTTGCTGTTGACACACTCTTGGCATTTACTAAGCCATTTGTTTCCAGTGTAAAAACATTTTTCTTGATGAATCTCAATAGTATCCACCTTCAGTAATATCATTCATCCCAGATTTCATCATTTCAATAATTCAATTACTTTCTAACTTGTTAATCATAATGGAACAATACGGCTTGTGACAACCAAGTCTTGAATAAAATTTAGGGACAGTAAAAACAGTATATCTCCAACACTCAAGAAGCTTGACACCATCCAAGGCAACTTGATTAGTACCACATTCACAAGCATTCTGCCTCACCACTGACCACACAGTAGCAGCAGTGTGCACTACCTGCAGGATGCACTGCAGAAATTCACTGAGACTCCTTGAATAATGCCTTCCAAACCCCAGATAACAAGCATGGGGCTGGATGAACACAGCAGGTCAAGCAGCATCATAGGAGCAGGAAAACTTGACGTTTCGGGCCTAAACCCTTCATCAGAAATGGGGGAGGGGAAGAGGGTTCTGAAATAAATAGGGAGAGAGGGGGAGGCGGATAGAGGATGGATAGAGGAGAGGATAGGTGGAGAGGAGGCCCTTCCAAACCCCTGACCACTTCCATCCAGAAGGCTGCCCCATGCCCCATAAATGAATCAAAAAACACAACAGGTTCAGGTGAAAATGTGTATGCCATCTCATTGACAGGAAAAAATTATTTTCCCTTTAATGCTGGTCTTCTGAAGGAATGGATTCCTCGTGTGAATTGAGTAGTTGCCAGACTACGATGTGAACAGCAGGATTTGAATGAATGGGTGTTTGTGTAAATTCACTCATTAATACAAACATGATAATTGTGATGAATTGTCAACTAGCAGCTGAAATTTGGAGTTAGGGAGGTGTTGACAAACCCCCCCAATACTCAAGACATAACACAGGTAATTTTCATGTGATTTTCACAAACTATCAACCCTTATACTGTGGCATTTAATTGCTAAACTGCTCTGAACCATCTCCTTTTCCTCAAGAAGCTGTTCTTACATCAGATTTCAGGCAGCTCTACATGCAACTGCCCAAAAACATTCTAGTCTCTTAAGTTTTTCGAAGTTAACATCAATTGCTGATTATTCTAAACCAAAAAGCAAGTTATTGTCTTTTGATGTTTCTTTCTTTTACCATAAAACTCCATAAGAGAAACAAGTTCCTATTTCTCCAGCAGGCCTTCAGCCATTTGTTTCCTGACAAGATAGTGGACCCTCTAATTCAGCACTGGGAGTAGTGAGAGCGCGAGCCATTGGGGCAGCTGAGTAAGTAATATTCCGGCATTGGCTAAACCCGAAACACGACAAGCATAGTGTCTCCCACCCATCCTCCTCCTCTAACCAATAAGAAAAGACTGTGTGAAGGGTCGGAAAGGTAAGCTTCCTTTTTTTTCCTTTTTATCTCTTTTGGCAATCTAGAGTAGAGGGGATGGAAGCTAGGGCATTTGCATGCTCCTCTTGTAGGATGTGGGAGGTTAGGGTCACTACCAGTGTCACTTCTGGCTTAATCTGCCCTAAGTGCACCCAAATCCAGCTCCTCACAGACCACGTTAGGAAACTGGAGCTGGAGCTGGATGAACTCCAGATCATTCGGGAGGCTGAGGGGTTGATAGGGAGGAGTTATAGGGAGGTGGTCACACCCAAGGTAGAGGACAAAGGTAGCTGGCTGACTGTCAGGAAAGGGAAAAGGGAATAGGCAGACAGTGCAGGGATCCCCTGTGGCCATTCCCCTCAATGATAAGTATACCGTTTTGGATACTGTTGGGGGGGACCCACCAGGGAAAGCTGTAGTGGCCAGGTCTCTGGCACTGAGTCTGGCTCTGTGGCTCAGAAGGGAAGTGGGAGAATAGGAGAGCGATAGTGATAGGAGGTTCACTGGTTAGGGGAACAGACAGGAGATTCTGTGGTACCCAGCGAGACTCCTGGACAGTATGTTGCCTCCTGGGTGCCAAGGTCAGAGATGTCTCGGATCAAGTCTTCAGGGTTTTTAAGTGGGAGGGAGAGCAGCCAGAGGTTGTGGTACACATCGGTACCAATGACATAGCTAGGAAACGGGATGAGGACCTGAAAAGTGAATATAGGGAGTTAGGTTGAAAGCGAAGAGTCAGGACGAACAGATTAGTAATCTCAGGATTACTAATGGTGCCACGGGCTAATGAGGCCAGAAACAGAGAACGAGTGCAGCTGAACACATGGCTACAGAGCTGGTGTAGGATGGAGGGCTTCAGGCTTGTCGATCATTGGGAAACCTTCGGGGAGGGTGGAACTTGTACAGGAAGGATGGGTTGCACCTGAACTGGAGGGCTACCAATATCCTGGGCAGGAGGTTTGCTAGAGGTCTTCGAGAGGGTTCAAACTTGTTTAGGAGGGGGATGGGAACCGGAGCTACAGATCAGAGGATGGGATAGCTGGTGCACAGGCAGGTACAGCAAGCATAGAGCCTGTGAGGAAGGATAAACAGTTGATAGGGCAAAGTGGCAGTCAGTGCGACGGGTTGAGGTGTGTCTACTTCAATGCAAGAAGTGTCAGGAATAAGGGTGACGCGCTTAGAGCATTTGGAGTATTTGGAAGTATGATGTTGTGGCCATTACGGAGACTTGGATAACACAGGGGCAGGGATGGTTGCTGGATGTTCCTGGGTATAGATGTTTCAAAAGAGATAGGGAGGGAGGTAAAAGAGATGAGGGAGTGGCATTGCTAATCAGGGATGGTATCACAGCTGCAGAAAGGGAGGTTGTGGAGGAGGGTTTCTCCACTGAGTCAGTATGGGTGGAAGTCAGAAACAGGAAAGGACCAGTCACTTTATTGGGAATTTTCTATAGACCCCCCAATAGCAACAGAGACACTGAGGAACAGATTGGGAGACAGATTTTGGAAAAGTGCAGAAGTAATAGGGTTGTTGTCATGGGTGACTTCAACTTCGCTAATAAAGACTGGAACCTTCTAAGTGCAAATAGTTTGGATGGAGCAAAATTTTTCAGGTGTGTCCAGGAAGGATTTCTGAGACAATATGTAGACAGGCCAACTAGAGGGGCGGCCATATTGGATTTGGTGCTTGGCGACAAACCAGGTCAGGTGTCAGATCTCTCAGTGGGAGAGCATTTCGGTGATAATGATCACAACTCCCTGACCTTTACTATAGTCATGGAGAGGGATAGGAGCAGACAGTATGGGCAAGTATTTAATTTGGGAAGGGGGAATTACAATGCTATTAGGCAAGAAATGTGGAGCATAAATTGGGATCAGATGTTCTCAGAGAAATGCACGACAGGAATGTGAAGGTTGTTTAGGGAGCAGTTGCTGTGAGTAGTGGATAGGTTTTGTCCCAGTCAGGCAAGGATGCGATGGTAATGTGAAGGAACTTTAGATTACAAGACATGTGGAACATCTAATCAACGGGAAGAAGAAAGTTTACTTAAGGTTGAGGAAGCAAGGATCGGACAGGGCTCTAGAGGTCTACAAGGTAGCCAGGAAGGAACTGAAGAATGGACTTAGCAGAGCTAGAAGGGGATATGAAAAGAGCCTTGGCAAACCTCGCGACCAGGATATTGGTGCTGCTCCAGTTCAGATGCAACCCGTCCTTCTTGTACAGGTCTCACCTTCCCAGAATGTATCCCAATGATCCACATGTCTGAAGCCCTCCCTCCTACACCAGTTCTGTAGCCACATGTTCAGTTACATTCACTCTCTATTCCTAAGGAAAACATCAAGGCATTCTATACTTATGTGAGGAACAAGAGGATGGCCAGAGTGAGGGTAGGCACTATCAGGGATAGTAGAGGGAACTTGTGCGCGGAGCCAGAGGATATGGGAAGGTCCTGAATGAATACTTTGCCTCAGTATTCAGCAGTGAGAGGGACCCTGACGTTTGTGAGGACAGCATTAAACAGGCAGATATGCTCGAACTGGTTAATGTTAGGAAGGAGGACATGCTAGAAATTTTGAAAAACATGAGAATAGATAAGTCCCCTGGGCTGGACAGGATATACCCAAGGTTTTTACTGGAAGTGAGGGAAGAGATTGCTGCACCTTTGGTGATGATCTTTGCGTCCTCACTGAGCACTGGAGTAGTACCAGATGATTGGAGGGTGGCAAATGTCATTCCCTTGTTCAAGAAAGGGAATAGGGATAATCCTGGGAATAACAGACCAGTCAGTCTTACTTCTGTGGTGGACAAATTATTGGAGAGGATTCTGAGAGATCGTATTCATGATTACTTGGGAAAGTACAGTTTGATTAGAAATAGTCAGCATGGCTTTGTGAGGGGCAGGTCATGCCTCACAAACCTTATTGAATTCTTTGACGATGTGACAAAAACATTAATGAAGGCCGAGCAGTGGATGTGGTGTATATGGATTTTAGCAAGGCATTAGATAAGGTTCCACATAGTAGGCTCATTCAGAAAGTAAGGAGGCATGGGATTCAGGGAAATTTGGCTGTCTGGATATAGAATTGGCTGTCTGATAGAAGACAGATGGTGGTAGTCGATGGAAAGTATTCAGCCTGGAGTTCAGCGTCCAGTGATGTTCCACAGGGATCTGGTCTGGGACCTCTGCTCTTTGTGATCTTTATAAATGACTTGGATGAGGAAGTGGAAGGGTGGGTTAGTAAGTTTGCCGATGACATGAAGGTTGGTGGAGTTGTGGACAGTGTGGAGGGCTGTTGTAGGTTGCAACAGGACATTGACATGATGCAGAGCTGGGCAAAGAAGTGACAGATGGAATTCAACCCAGAAAAGTGTGAAGTGATTCATTTTGGAAGGTTGAATTTGAATGCAGAATACAGGGTTAATGGCAGGGTTCTTGGCAGTGTGGAGGAACAGAGGGATCTTGGGGTCCACGTGCATTAATCCCTCAAAGTTACTACCCAAGTTGATAGGGTTGTGAAGAAGGCTTATGGTGTGTTGGCTTTCATTGGCAGGGGAATTGAGTTTAATAGCTGTGAGGTTATGCTGCAGCTGTATAAAACCCTGGTTAGACCACACTTGGAATATTGTGTTCAGCTCTAGTCGCCTCATTATAGGAAGGATGTGGAAGTTTTAGAAAGGGTGCAGAGGAGATTTACCAGGATGCTGCCTGGACTGGAGGACAGGTTTTATGAGGAAAGGTTGAGGGAGCTAGGGCTTTTCTCATTGGAGTGAAGAAGGACAGGAGGCGTCTTGATAGAGGTGTCTAAGATGATGAGAGACATTCATAGGGTGGACAGCCAGAGACTTTTTCCCAGGGCGGAAATGACTATTATGAGGGGGCATAATTGTAAGGTGATTGGAGGAAGGTATAGGGGAGATATCAGAGGTAGGTTCTTCACACAGAGAGTGGTGCGTACGTGGAATGTGCTTCTTGCGGTGGTAGTGGAGTCAGGTACATTAAGGACATTTAAGCAACTCTTGGATCGGCACATGGATGATCATAAAATGTAGGGTGTGAACAGTGATTTGAACTTAGAGTGAGATAATAGGTCGGCACAACATCTTGGGCCTTAGGGTGCTGGACTGTGCTGTACTGTTCTATGTTATTTAAAACCATAGTTAATGTTTAAACTCCTACACAATATAAAATAAAACCCATATGCCATCAGTTTAAAACCCAACTTCCAACACAAATTGTAGCAAGAAAAATCATTCACTCAAATAAAAGCAAAGTGCTACAGATATTAGAAATCTGAAATAAAAACAGGAATGGGTTTTGAAACTCAGGAGGCCTGGCAGCATCTGTGGAGAAAGAAACAGAGTTAACATTTTAAGTCTGATATGACCCTTTTTTAGTTCTGAAGAATCTTGGAAAAGTTTCTCTGTTGTTAATTCAGAAGCGATTGAGAAATGAATCCGGTACATAGCTGTTGTGGGATAAAATGTTTTACCTAATTACATATTATAAAAGTCAGTTCACAATGAAACAGCCACAGCCAGATATCATAAAATTTTAATGGAGATTGATTTTAACTCATAGTAATGGAGGGGTGCCAAAACCAGGAGAAGAAAGAAAAACAGGCGTAATTTTAAAATTGGGCCTCTAGTCAGAAGTTTCTGTCTCCAACCTGAAGCCACATAATAATTACTGCCAGCTCATTCCCAATTCTAGATATCCGAATGTATTAACTTTCTTGCAGTGCCTGGCTGCTCTGACGACCTAAACAAAACTTGACGATGCAACCTTACTCCTTGTACATGGAAAGACAAACAACAAAAATATAAACAATAGAATGCAGAGAAAATGCTCAACACTGTTGTTTGAAGTGTTTGTTGAAGCAAATACTGATGTACATTAGTCTTCCGAGATAACAAGGTGTGGGGCTGGATGAACACAGCAGGTCAAGCAGCATCATAGGAGCAGGAAAGCTTGACGTTTCGGGCCTAGACCCTATTGCTTCATTTTAAGCATGAAGTATTGGCTGTTAACAGGAGCAAATTATAATCCTTCTGTGCAATGCTGATTTTAAGATACATGTGGATGGGAAGACAAACAAAATTGATACCTACTGAAGAGGCATTTGTGCTCCTGTTAATTTGTTTCTTTCAGTTTTCAAAATCTTGGCAGCAATGATGAAAGGTTGCATTTGTCTGCAAATCATGATGGTAACTCCTCTTTCAGACAAGGATAAAAGTCATCAGTTTAGGAAATAGCTCTGGTTTCATTCTGATTCACAAACATTCATAAAATAGTAGCTTTGATGTTTCTCCCCAATCAGTTTGACTGAGAGGTCAATTGGTCGATCTCCCGGTTCATTCTATTTCTTTAAATTATGATTTAGTTTGAGCATATTTTGTTCTCAAAGATTTACAATCCAGAGGAATTGATGTGTGTATGGCCAGACACAATAACATTATGAAGTCACATCAAATGCCACAGATTATAAAATTAGAAAATGTTACTTTATCGATCAATTCCTTGGACGGGCCAGGCAAAGTATCAGGTTCAAGTAACCAACATCCTGACAGAGATAAATGGCAAATGGAAAAAGAACACTTGCAAAATTAAACTGTCAGAATAAAATCTTTCCCCAGTCTTAGAAAGTAATCAACTGAAAATCCATTCAAAAAACCAAAAAGCTTCAACACTAACCAAGTGCATTCCACAGATTACATTCCAATGCTCCCAGAGGCACACATTCATCAATTACGTGATTATCTGTACCTGTACTCATCCTCATCTTTCCTCTTAATCAGTTACTCATTCTGCTGTTTCATTTAAGGATTTAATCAGCAGAGCAATCGCCATTTTTTTCTTGAATCCCCCCGTCTCTGCAGAGCAAGAAAATGTAAATATTTTTTCTAATCTCCAGCTCTGCTTCAGGCTTGTTAATGTTGTTCTCAAGTCTTCCAATTCTGTGATTGCCATTTAAGTTAAATTGCCTTGGTTGAAAGTAATAAAGAGATTTATACAATCACAGAAAAAGTTTGCTTCAGTTGAGTACCAATCCAGAAAGATCCAAATTTAGTCAGTGAGATTAGTTTGAGTTTGCTCAATGGTCATTTTGTCTTTACAATTGTCCTTACAATGAGCTTTTGACCAGTGAAAACAAACAAAACATATGAACAGGGTGTAAAGTTGTATGAACACAGCAGGCCAAGCAGCATCGTAGGAGCAGGAAGGCTGACG